>KV441726.1:0-498672 GCA_001644525.1 Phaeosphaeriaceae sp. SRC1lsM3a
GCCTCTCTTTTTTATATTTAAGATTAGGAGTTTAGCTTAAATTAGATAGTATATATTCTCTTTGTAAGCAAAGGGTATACTAATATATTACTAAGATGCTGATTTCTTATTCGCTGTATTCTAATGTATATCGTTATCGACTAGGTTATAATCACTAATAAGATGATGAGCTTTTCTGATGTCAGCCAGATTCGATAAAGAGCTCTCAGCAAGGGGACGATTCCCTACATCAAGCAGCCAAAGTTGGAAAACAAGGCACGATCACGGACTCGGTGCTTGTCGAACACCACATTGCACACATTTCGTTACAGGGAAATTGACGCTGAGACTGCAGTGCGGGCTCGCTCCTTGCGAAAGAATCTTGAGGTCTTGAACTTTTGACTGTGAACAGTGGAAAGACACTCAAGTAGCACTTGTGTTGGGGTGAGGGTGCCGTGTTTCGGCTATCGATGTGACCTTGGCCTCGCAAGTCGAGTCTGGCAGCTAACGTTGAGTTGTGAGAGATGTGCTGAAGGTTGTAAAATAGGCTTCACTCTCCTTACTTTGCGCAGAAAGGGAGCGGCTAAACGCTAAAATGCGTCTCAGAAGGCTGTTGCGTACCAATACTACACGTTACTTAGCGCATGTGCAGATCAGCTACAGTCGCTTTTCAAGAGCTACACGGTCTTTGTTTGCTACAATAGTCTCACACGTCTAGAAAAGAGCCGCTGAGCATGATCGGTCTTCCTGTGATCAACATTCCCGATGGACGGCATTTGCGTAATGGTTGCTGCAAGGTAGCGCAATCCACGGGATGACGAGATTATCGCATGTTTTGCCGGAGATTTAGACACGACATCTGCAGGACTTCATGCATGCGGGGTGACGTGGGGCATTCTAGATTAGCCACGTCAGCCGGTTCCACCAACATCTGCAGAGTTTTCACAAGGGCATTCCTGCCAAAGGATATGCAGCTTTTCGTTTCGGGGCTTTGTAAGCTATGGACGCTTGAATATTTACTGCTCAAGACAAAATGTCCCTATCAAATCATCCTGATTGATCACTCGCATCGGTGGTTTAGTGGTAAAATTAGCCGTTGCCATTCATCTACATTCAACCAAATGTATACGAATAATTCGGCTAGCCCCGGGTTCGATTCCCGGCCGATGCAAGTTAATTTTTGCAGTTGTAGAGGTCCTGGACACGTTGTGGTGGTGTGGTGAGGTGGCGGATTGGCTGAAAGGACCGGAGATCGAAGGTTGGCTGACGAACCCACCATCGCTTTTTGGGGAACATGAGAGCTCGGGAACATCAATCATACTCGTCAAGAACACAGAAGCTACATACTTTTCATGAAGATTTCATGTGATGAATGCCGGTCTGGTCAGTGACTTCAAGGAGGTTTTTCAACGACGATGTTGCGAACGCCATGGAACCATCTTGCGCTATCAGAGCCTCTGAGACAAACCTACGGGCTTCGCGCTGAAGGAAACTAAGGTCAATACTGTTGGTCGGGAGTGATACTGATTGATAGCACAAGTCAAGCTGACTATTTGCGGCAACTAACACTATCAAATCGTAAATTCCAGACTTCAACCTGCACAAATGAGCTCCGATATAACCGACATTGGACTCTACATGGCTAATACAGGATGAGCAACATGAATACCATCACTATGCAGTCTAATGAAGTGGGTCACGGTGGTGTTTATGCTGTAGAGTCTGACCTGCGAAGCATCGTCGAAGGACTAACAATAACCTTAATTGCAGGGTTGCATATCAGGAGAGAGCGCCATCGAAGGGAATGGCCAAGAAGTTCAAACACAAGTAGATGCGTCATATCATGATCCCATTTCGGGCGTTTTGTTTTCAAAGCCTTAGAGCAATTCACGAGCATGAATTCAACAACCTGGAGTTTTTGCGAATGGAGACTTCGGACCATGAGGCGGCGACTATGGAAGAATGCGTTCGCAGATGTAAAGATCGTTCTCAGCATGCCGGCAGGAAATTGAGGTGGAAAGACGTAACCATCACTTCTGCTACAAGACAAGCACAATTTCCCTACTTAGAGCAGAAATCTCTATCTCTCGAAAACTCTTGCACAAGGCGAAAAAGCAATTGAAGATTGTGTTTGACGCATAGAGAGTGCTTCTACGATGGGCAACAACAAGTGTTTTGAGGTCTCCAGCACACCTGCATTCTGTCGGGGAAAGATAAATAGTGTAACCAGGGAAACATCCAAGTCGCCCTTAAATGCAACATCAGCTATCAATTCTCCGTGATAATGTGTGAGAACTAAATTCTCATGTGGTGGAAGGTTGAAGTTGGTTCTTCGCATCGGTATTTTCAAAGTAGGCCTGGCCGTTTGGCGTTCGCCAAGCCCACTAGACCGCCATCGGTTAGCACTGCCAAAGCTCGCTTGCGATTTCGACCCTCCCACATCCGCACTTTTGACGACGACGACGCCTACCCAACGCAGCACCTCTCAAGACTACCCGCCCTTCCACCTACAAATCAATCAAAATGGAGAACGAACGCGGCGAGCTCGTTGACCGTGAGTCTTGCCCTCCCTCGTGCACTGCCCGAACTCGCAATTTTGCAGCCCCACCAAATTCGCGATGCGCATCACAAGGCACAAAAGCTAACATTATACGCAGTTTACGTCCCCCGCAAATGCGTGAGTGCCCGCCAACCCACCGATTGACCGTCGAACCGCAATACTAATGCCCTCAAGTCCGCCACCGGACGCATCATCAAGGCCAAGGACCACGCCTCCGTCCAGATCAGCGTTGGCAAGGTTGACGAGAACGGCCGCTACACTGGCGACAACCAGGTCTACGCGCTGTCCGGTTTCGTCCGCGCCATGGGCGAGAGCGACGACAGCTTCAACAGGCTCACACAGAAGGACGGCTTCCTCAAGAGCGTCTGGAGCGCGTCTCGGTAAATGGATGGGGATATGGAGTTGAGGTACGGCGAACCTCGTGGAGGACGATGAAGAATAGGAGGAACGTGGGCTGACTGGCACCAGGAATTCGGTTTCTGAGCTGCCTTTCGGAGGCACCGACATGCATTAAATGGCGACCCGGGCCTGTACTTTCCTTCTCATGAAGATCACCACGGTGTCACGAGGGATGGAATCCGGTTGAGCTTACTCTACGAACAAATCTACGAAAGTCCAACATTTTGTCGCCGTATGCTATCAACAAAGAGTGATCGTTTAGATGTGCTGCATTCACCATAACAAGCACAGAAATTTAGGGAAGCGTCGGAGACTGACCTTGGCCATGGCGCACTCATACCAGGAACCCGCATCGAATGATGCAAGAATCATACGTACCGGCGCCGCTTTACGTCAATAGTCGAGGAGGGCGATCTAGATTCGCATGCAATTTCCTTAGCATGTGTACACGCGCACTGTTCCGTCACTATATCGTACACACATGTACCGTCAGCAACACGAGGACAATAATTTCCCTCTTTCGCATGGTGTGCGATGCCATACTCCTGAACGGTTACTCAACAACACAGGTCAACCACTAACAGCTGCAGCAGCACGCGAACCCGGCAATCTTGTGTCTGACGTCGTACCCTCCCAGCCAACAGATCCCACCTGACTCGTCACATATATGTGCTACTACAGCGCCATCTAGACCTTCACAACGCTCCCATCCGATTCGCAACCATGCCCTCGGACCCCGCCAACGTGGAGCCGCGACACCCTCAGCACCGGCCTGCACACCACCTCGGACGCGCCTCAATAAAGACCCACTCACACCTCGCTAATGCCCTCATGCTCCGCGCCTATCAAGATCCCTGGGTGCATCATGCCGTGCAATACACGGCGAAAACGCTCTGGCGAAATCCAATGTCGACGTCCACCTCGAAGCGGGGCCCACTCAGTGTACATCTATGTGCCAGGTACGTCTCAAAGTATCTTGACCCGTGACAAGTTCTCGTCCGCCCTGTACGACAGCGATACCAAGCACATGGCTTTCCACGACCATCTTTACTGATAAGCAGTCTACACACACTGCACTGCCCTTAAGATGATCATCTGCACCTCCCTTTCCATCCCAGATATATGCACTCGCCCACCTCCTTCACTCTTACAACATACCGTTCAGAAAAGCCAATACAGCCATGACGCGCGCCCGTCACCGTCTGCGGCGCGCGCTGTCGCTCAACAAAGATGCAGCCTACAAGCCAAGAACTGGGATCGAGAGGAACGGGGGTCAGCTTACTGTGTACATCGGTGTTTGTGTGCGGTCTTGTGCGTGGCAGGCGCTTAGCGGTCCGCAATGGATATGTGCGGGGCGCACACCGATTACTGCGCAATTGCGTGGACGATGAGAAAGGCGTGTAGGCTCTGTGAATTTCTGAGTATGTTGCCGAAGTATGTAACCAGGTCGATATTTGATGTTTTGGAAGGTGTTCATGAGACTAGATTCGGAGTAACTTTGGACACGTGTAGGGTAGTGGCACAGAATGAAGCCTTGTATCGGCCGACTTGCAGTGTAACATGATGAATAGTCAGAAGCAGCGTAGTGACACTGCATAGATCAGTGATAGCATGGAACGTGAAAGCTTGTTTGTCGTGCGAGGACGATATCTAGGGCTGCAGCTGAGTCGAGTCGAGTCACGGCGATCGACACGTCAAACCTCACTCACGAACTATACACCTTCTGTTCATGCAACACTATATTACTATCGAATGTCTCTTGCTCTACTACTGCATCTCAAACCAGCCACGAATCCAAAAGCATCCACACTAGCCCAAACCTCCTCATGGATCCAATTCATTAGCCGATTACTTATCCAGTGCCCCCGCAAGCTTGGTCTGTACAACCCATCATTTTCCCATCGTGGATGCAAACCCCTTGAGTCGCCCACTACACAACGTGGCTAGTCCCACAACCAGCAATCCCGCATCCGGGGAAGCGGGCTGCGCCAATCTACATCTTGGCATGCATACAAAGCGGTGTGATAGCTGCACGACTGCGGGCAGCTCCGCAACGCCAACGCCTGCCAACTTGAGGACAAGTCGTCCACGCGAGATGCGTGTTGATGTCAGAGACGCACGATATCGCTACTATGGAGTCAACTCGGCGAATTTACTTCGGCACTTTCGCTCCTGGAGGCGTGGGGTGAGGGCCTGTATGTTTTCTAGAATCGGCATCTGGAGCGAGCACGCGAACTCGTTTGCTGTCATCTTTGCGAGTCATTGTTGGGAATTGAGTTTGTGACTGAGGAGAAGAGCTGTCGTCGAGATGGCCACGTACTGCGGAGACGGCTTTGCTTTCTCGGACTTTCCAGTCATCCCCTTTGCGGACGAGCTTCGAGCGATCTTTGGCAGCTCTAAGACGAATGGCTTCTTCAATCTTCTCGTCACGTCGTTTGCCGCGTACGCAGTCACAGAGACAGCCTTCGGTAGCGCAAGCTCCATCCGAAAGACCAGGATCGGCAAACCAAGTCGAGAGGCAATTGCTATGTCCACCGTGACCGCAAAGTGAGCACCATGTCCACAAGGTAGCCTTGTGGGGGACCCAGTCCATTGGCTCACTCGGTGAAGGAGAATTGTCTTCCGAACCCTCATTACCCGCTTGAACCGAGAGGAGAGAAGACCGCTTCCTTCGGTGATCCTTCTCCTTGGACTTTGAACGAGATTTGTGTTTCATCTTGTTCTGAGCGCTGATCGATTCGAAAGCGGGGTATTTGCCCCAGCAGATTGGACATGGCGCCTGCGCTCGCTTACACGACTCACAGCGCATCTTGTCTTTTGGATTATTAATTGGTGCCTTGCAGCTCAAACAGAGTAGGCCCAGCTGAGTATCCTTGAGAGCCTGTTCGTACACCGCAGGATAGGCCGGATATGTTAATCGGCGAAGTGAAGCTGCAGACTGGAACAACGAGAGGCTATGCAGCTGTGCATGGTATGTATGGAGGATCGATTCCGCCTGATACGGATTAATCCCTGTGGCGATTGATTGACTGAGCTGTGTTGAAAGGACTGCTTTTGCTTGAGCCGCAGTCAGGCCAAGGGAGATGAAGGTATCAGAAAATGCTGCCAATACTTCTCCTACATCAATATCTGTGGCGTTATCAGGACTATGTGTCTGTGGTAGTAGTGGCGCTAAAAGTAGCAGCAGTATTGATGAGAACTGTGCGTCAGATTGTGCACTCGTATGGAAAGCAAGCAAACTGTTCAAGAGGCCAATGATGGAGTAAGCGGACTCTGCTTCCACATCAACGTGCATAGCCTGAAAGTCGGAAAGCAGCAAGGCATCGTCCGCTGACACATCTAGTACCGGAGGTGCACTCTCCGCAGTACGAAGCAAGGACGCATTTAGTTTCGGTGCTTGCGGGGATCTCAGACCGTCGGGCCCATCAGGCACAATTGTCCCGCTGGCGTCCATTTCAGGGTTATACTCCATGGATAGGAAGCTGTCGCTGCGGCTGCTCGCATAGGCTTCAGACTCGGAGCTATCATGCCTCATCAATTGGTTGTTTTGCCGCAAGTGGTCCATTTCTTGGATGACTCTCTCATTAGTTTTAAATTCGACAGAGTGACTACTACCGCCGTGGACTAAACCTTGCTGTTTGTCGTGATTCGAGGTGATGTTTTTACTGGGCATAGTGGTGGGCGAGATCTCGCCACCCTTACCATGGTCGTCTCCAGGCTCATGTGTAACGTCGACTCTGGGTTTACCAAAACTCGCCTTGTCGGTTCCAACTTGCCATTTGTTGAGGTTGGACTCTACACTTCGTGGGCGTGACTGGCCACTGGCAAACGAGCTTGGTGTCGAATTGTACTTCGCGGAATCGGTAGATGCTGAGAACATGGTAAAGCTTTCCCCAGAGTCGTGGCGCTCTAATGGTGGTGGAATGCTAACATGAATTCCTGGGGTCGTGCTTGGGCCAAGGCTAAGCGGTATGCGGGGCGAAGCTCGGTAGCTGCCAACCGCAGCACGGCGCTCGTCTAGATCATGGGTAGATTGATACCATTTTGGCCCATTGAACGTTGTCTGTGGCGAGGCGAGTGCCGCTCCGGGCGAGCTGGTATTGTTTTGTGGGCCTGTTAGTGAAGGTGGGAGAGCATCGATGTGTTCTTGGTCCAAGTCTGGAATACCGAGTCCTTTCGGACCATCAATGTTTGTGTTAGATACAGCGAGTGGTCTGGCAAGTGGCGTCGCCAGGTTAGATGTGCTCTCGACGACCGGGGTTAACTGCGGACTACGTGGCTTCTCAAGCGTGCCGAGAATTGCACGTACTGCAGGATTTGCCGCGATGGCTTTGTGCTTGTCCTGAGTATCCTTGAACTCTGAAGCAGGCTTGGAAGGAGTCCCAAGTAGTGCTGTTGTCTTTGGCTTGACTTGCTGTCTCAATGTTCTGTGTAATTCTGCACGCCGTCGCGTGACAGCAGCGATGGATTGACCAACGACTCTCCAAGTTGTAGCAAGGCGATACAGAGATGCTCTTTGGGCATATTCAGCGTTTTGATCGAAGACATGAGGTAAATCCTCAAAGGCATGCACATTAGCCGGATCCGAGAGAGGGATGGCCTTGTACTTTTGAGCTAAGTAAGCGAAAATTTGGGTGTTACCAACACCTGGTAGAACGCCACGGAAGGCAACCTGATTAGGCTTTGATGACTCGCTCCGTGTAGCCATCGAGTCAGTGAGAAACATGACCTTTGGAGCTGCATCAGATGGTGGGGTGCTGCCGAACGATCTGGCCGACCTGTTGCTTGCAGTGCGACCATGATGACGCTTGACAGACGTGGCTAAAAAGCTCTCGTCAAGACTGTCATCTGCGGAGCTTCGCAAGCCACCCTTTTCAGGACTGCTGCGCCGGCCACGTGGATCGTTAATGTACGGATCTTCCGGGTATGCTAGAGATGCAGAGCGTCGACGTGGTCTTCTCTGGACAACGCCGCTAACCTCACCGCTTGGCGATACTGCAAGGGCCTGCAGATTACGTCGGTCGAGGGTTTTGGGTGCATGGTGCACATCTGATTGCTGGAAAACGCCTTCCTTGCCTACCGTCCAGAGCGTGTCACGTGAATGCCACAGCATGTCGGATGGTGCGCTGGCGAATTTGTTGATCTCGCGGAAAGGTAAGTGAGGCCGACGAAAATCCCATACATGAATGGCTGGGTGGGTGCGATCATAGTACGTTGCTATCTGTGTGCATTGGTAGGCGCCTCGTTCTTGATGATCATCGGACCAGTGAGGCGGTCTCCAACGAGCCTTGTACACAGGATGAGGCGTGTTCAAGACCCAAGCAGCTTTTTGGCGACGACCATCGACAGAGAAGTCCCATATCTTGACTGTACGATCGACGCCCGAGCTCAAAAGATGCTTGCCGTCAGGGTGCCAGTCTATCGAAGTGCAGATGCGCTGGTCGTGCGCAGTGATTTTCTGCTTTGCGCCCTTGTTGTAGCGGAAGTCCCAGCGCTGGATGTTACCGTTGTCTGTACCAAATGCAAACTCTACAGCGTCAGTAGGGGACCATTGCACATCACGAATACCTCCATTGACACCAGAATACATGTCCCGACTGCGAACAGTGCTGGCATCTCTGCGCATATCTCGCAGATCCCAGAGACGGACAGTGGCATCCTGACTGGCAGACAGCAGCAGATGGCCCGAGTGGGGATTGAAAGCAAGCTTGTGCACCTGGCGATTGTGCTGATGCAGTCGAGTGAGTTCTACGCTGGCGCGGTTCAAATCGTATAGGATGACCTTGCCGTTGGCTGCCGCCGTGGCTATATGCGAGCTGAACTGGCCGTGCGACCACTTCACGTCATGGATGCCCAGGCCCTCGCGCTGTCTGGCATGGGAGTCTGCATAGTTGAGTACAGCGGCACGCAGATTGGTCTCATCGACGATTTTGGCATCCTGCACGCGGACTGTCTTGAGGATCTCCTTGCCAGCGAGGACTGCATGGGTGCGCTCGCGGTTGATATCGAGGGCGGAGATGTCGAGCCCCGTCTTGTGGCTGGCATCCTGCGAGTAGCCAGTGCGGACGCTGGGGTGAAGCACTTAGTGAGGAAAGCGCAGGCAAGAGCGGACAGAAGGGAGGAAGGAGCGACCAGCACGAAAACAACGGGATGCAGCCAATGGAAGGATACAGGCCAGTCGTGCTCTGCAGACACGACAGCAGGGTGGTAATTAATAATAGCAATGGTGACTTATCAGAGGAATAGATGAAGGCACTCGAGACGAGAAGGAGACATACATACCCGGGCAGTTTCGGGACTAGCGGGTTGGGAGGCCCGCCGTCGGGACGAGTCGTCTGCACGCTCGAGGGCCGCGATGCATAGGCCGTCGTCAGCGGTTGCGCGACAAAACGCTCAAAGTACGAGCGCTGCTTCGTCTGCTGCTGCTGCTGCTGCTGCTTGGGTGGCGGCGGTGGAGGCGCGGGGGGGATGGGTGTGGGCGCGGCAGCCGCTGACGTCCGCCGGTCTGTCATCTGATGGATGGATGCTAGGTAGAGGCCATGATGGCGAGAGGCGAGCGGCGAGGCAGGCGAGTCGTGGAGGTTGCTGCAGTGCTCCGACTTGCGGTGAGACGTCGCCCTGGGCCTCGAGAGTTTCACAGCTGCGAGCGGCAGGGCGGAAGCGGGCCCGATGCGGCTTTGGATGCGCGTTAGAGAGAGATTGCTGGCGAGTCTGACGCGGTGACGGGCTGCAGTAGAGCTGCAGCACGATGCACAGGCGCCGTGTGCTTGTTCCGCCGCGAGTGCGGACCAGGGTGGTTTTGGGCCTAGAATACCTAGCTGCTCCACCATGCTATGTCGAGCTGCAAGTGCTTCTCTTCGTGCTGCGGCAGACGACACCTCCTCTCCTCCACCCTCTATCCATCTCGTCCTCTGTCTCTGCCCCGCCGGTGAGCCCTCGCATCCGGGACCGCCTTGTCGTGGAAGAGAAGACCGCCCATCATGGCCATGGCCGGACACAGCTCCCTCGGCATCTCCACACACGACGACATTGCCGTAGAATGGCCGGGCCTGCGCAAGACCCTCATCATCCTGCAATATGCCTATCCAATCTTTATGCTCGTCTTCTTCCTCGTCGCCTTCACGCTGCGCAGCATCGCCGCAACTAATTCTAATGCTAATATCGCCAAACCGACCACCACGGGCCCTGGGGGCAAGCCGCTGCCCGCAACCGACCCGACGCGCAACTTCGTCAAGAAGACGGTCCACGACGACGTGACGCAGACGCAGAAGAGGGTCTTCGAGTGGGTCTCGCTGGCCACCGCCCTCACCTTCATCGGCAACTCGGTCATTGTCGTCGCGCACTCGCTGGTCAAGCAGAAGGAAAGCTGGTGGGCGGGCCAGTCCGTCGTCATCTACCTGGTCGGCTCCTTCTTCGTCTACTGCCTCTTCCTCATCTCGCTGCTCGACTCCAAGCCCTCGCCCACCGCCGCCCACCTCGCGACATGGGCCGCCGCCACCGTCCTCGAGGTCGTGCTCGTGGCCCTGGCACTCACCATCTACACGCACACGCACAAGGAACCTACAGCAGGCCATGCCGCCCCCAGACTGCGCTTTCATATGACCGACTGGGAGGCTGCCGAGGTCGCCATGGACCTGCTCCGCATCGTGCTGCTGCTCGCCCTCATCGGCTTCTACCTTGTATTCGTCATCTTGCCACAGCGGCGGGGCACTGAAGAAGCCGCCAGTGCCAGCGAAACCACTTCTCTGCTAGCCAATGGCACGGACCGCAATGGCAGCGCAGAGAACGGCCACGCCAACGGCGGCTCCTATGGCTCGACGCATCCTGTGGGCGGCAAACACAAGCACACCGAGGGTGCACCGCCCGCATGGAGCAGGCCCACCGGCGCCCCCGCGCGCAGCTGGTGGGAGTACATTAAGGGCTATCACGTCTTCTTCCCGTACCTCTGGCCGTCCAAGGACCGCAGGCTGCAGATTGTCGTCGTGCTCTGCTTTATGCTCGTCATGGCGCAGCGCGTCGTTAATCTGCTTGTGCCCGAACAGGTCGGCCACATCGTGAGACGGCTTGGCAAGGAGGAGGCGGGCAGCCCATGGACTTCAATCACCATCTTCATCACGCTGCGCTTTTTGCAGGGAAGCAATGGCGTACTTGGCGCCATGCGATCGGCGCTCTGGATCCCCGTGTCGCAGTACTCGTATCGCGAACTCTCTGTGGCGGCGTTTGAGCACGTGCACAGCCTCAGCCTCGATTTCCACCTCGGTAAGAAGACGGGCGAGGTCTTGTCAGCACTCGGAAAAGGTAGCTCCATCAATACGTTTCTTGAGCAGGTGACCTTCCAGGTCGTTCCCATGCTGATTGACTTGGGCCTTGCGATTGGCTACTTTCTCGTACGGTTCGATGCTTACTATGCACTTGTGATCGCCGTGGTCACGTTCTGGTACATCTACCTAACCATTCGCATGGCGCAATGGCGTGCCGAGATACGTCGTGAGATGGTGAACGCGGACAGGGAAGAAGACGCCGTCAAGTAAGCATCCGTGTATCTATACCTCGTGCACTGTCTAACTTTTCCAGGAACGACTCCATGGTGTCCTACGAAACCGTCAAGTACTTCAACGCCGAAGCTTACGAATTCAACCGCTACCGCGAAGCTGTGAAAAAGTATCAGAACGCCGAGTACAAGGTCATGTTCTCGCTGAACGTGATGAACATCACTCAGAATATGGTCTTCATGCTCGGCTTGCTCGTGACCTGCTTCATCGCCGCTTGGCAGATCGCGAACGCGCAGCTGGACGTAGGTCAGTTTGTCACACTCATTACATATATGAGTCAGCTGCAAAGCCCGCTTAATTTCTTCGGCACATTTTACAGGATGATTCAGTCCGCCATGATTAACTCCGAGCGCATGCTTGAACTTTTCAAGGAGCAGCCTACAGTGGTCGACAAGGAAGGTGCCACTGAATTGCCCACCTGCCAAGGGCAGCTACGGTTCCAGGACGTCCACTTTTCGTACGACCAGCGCAAACCTGCTTTGACCGGCTTAGACTTTTATTGCACGCCAGGTACTACCACGGCCTTTGTCGGCGAGTCCGGCGGTGGCAAGTCGACCGTATTCCGCCTCCTCTACCGTTTTTACAACACCCTCTCGGGCAGCATCCAGGTCGATGGCCATGATGTTGAAGATCTTACGATCGATTCTGTACGCAGTCACATTGGTGTTGTGCCCCAAGACACGGTTTTGTTCAACGAGACCTTGATGTACAATCTCAAGTACGCCAACCCTGAGGCAACAGATGAGCAGGTATACGATGCCTGTCGAGCTGCCAGTATACACGACAAGATCTTGACTTTTCCGGACAAGTACGAGACCAAAGTTGGCGAGCGCGGTCTACGCCTTTCAGGCGGTGAGAAACAGCGAGTGGCTATTGCTCGTACAATTCTGAAGAACCCTCGTATAATTATGCTTGACGAAGCTACAGCCGCTTTAGATACCGAAACGGAACAGCACATCCAGGAAGCCTTCACCACTTTAGCTCAAGGTCGCACCATGCTGATCATTGCCCATCGACTCAGCACCATCACTCATGCCGACCAAATTCTTGTTCTCCATCGAGGAAAGGTCCAGGAGCGCGGCACCCACGAGGAACTCCTCGAGCGAAATGGCCACTACGCAGCCATGTGGAAGAAACAGATTCGTGCACAACGAGCTGCCGAACAGGCCAGAGTACTCAAGGATAAGGCTGACCGTCTGCGTCGCGAGTCCAAAGACGGTAGTATTGGCATCGACGATGGCAGCAGCAGCCACTCCAGTTCCTCGTCTGATGATGAGAGGAACAAGAAGATGAAATCTGGCGCTTTCTCCAACAGTCTCCGAGAACAAAGTTCAGGTAAACCGCATGGACACCCGTAAGACTATCGAATTGCAGCTGGTGTATTCTAGTCATGCAAATCGCCGCCGTCTGAAGTGGCGTCGCGCAGCTGGTGCAAACTGCCTACGTATCTGGATGAACTTTTGAAGCACATCCAAGATGATGCGAGGTATCTGGAAGGATGTCTGTTCGTCTTTGCGAGCTTGCGGGGGTTGTACCTCGCGCCGCAGCGTTGTTGTACCGACATTCTTACATTGAAGTGCACATTTGCACAATCTCAGCCTACGAGGCTGCTCCAATCTGCAGCAAACCCTGTTGCGGACAATTTTGTTTCGACTCAAGGCGTAAGTGGCAACCTTGAGTATTTATTGTACACATCTCGACTTTTGCAAGTACAAGTTTTCCGATTTTCGTTTTCATCGGCTGTGGCAGCGCTATTGTATACATTTGGGCGGTCTAATTGTTGTACTGTGCGAGACGATGGGCCATATACGGACGGGTGGCATTTTGGCTTCTTACACGGCGATTATGAAAAGACGGTATGGGGCACGAAGAATTGGAAAAGGAAGAAAAGCGTATGCCCCGGGTACGCGACGCATCGTCGTGTCGCGGTGCATGAGATATGATTTCAACGTAGCGTGGGCGGTATTGTGCTCCGAAGACCTATGCCATGATGGCGCTTTATACAAAATAGAAAGGTATCTAGGCGCGTGTCAATCATTGCTCCTTTCCATAGGACTTGTGATGTGCAGACCGAATGCAGTACGAGCTACCGTAATTCATACCTCCCTGGCTAGGCTACAAACCCTAATCATCTGACAGTTGACAAGGCCCAAACGCACATGTCGCACATTGTCACGTATGTAGTCTAGTTAACAGCATCGTACTACGTCTGTACACCAATGCACGATTGCGGCACAGCAGCAAGCCCAGCCCACACACAACTCGCCAGCCCCATCAGCCACAGCCCGCAACCCCCCATACCAACACACCCGACACATTGGGCCATCTCAAACCGGGTTCCCAGCAGCACGGTACGCTACCTAAACAACGCCAATCTGACTTTCTTTCAAGATAGCACGTCAATCTTCACATGGCGCAATCCTCATGCTGCGCAGTTGGCTCCGGCGCGACAAACTTTGCAGGGCAGCTGGGGTTACAGCACCGATCCGGACCCGACATATATTGCGCTGCGTTAAGCAAGGGTGCTGGGTGCAAGAGGGGTATGTTGTGCGGTTGGGGCGGCAAGTACCGGATTTTTCTGTTGCGTTCGGATTCGCGCAGCTGATGGGGGACAGTGGTTGTTCGGCGCCGGAAAGGAAAGGGCCCAGGCTAGTTTTTTGGTGTCCTGCAAGCCTGCAAGCATGGGGTAGGGCTGGCTGGGCTGCTGCTTTCCTCCACTTTTTTTGTCTCTCTACTCTACTCTCACGACTCATACTCTCATCCTTATCTTTGCAGCACTGTATCTGCGACAAAGACCGCGACGCCATTTTTCCTGCACCTCTTCGTGTTGTGTGTTGGTGGGAGCGCCCTGGGGTTTCGAGTCCGTAGCAAGCAGCGATTGAGGGGGTAAGCCCTTGCGCTGAACGGGTCATTGCGGCGGGACGATAGAGGGGTGCGAATCGCACGGTTCTGAAGCATAGGGCAGCGGGACAGGTACCCGGATCATTCTGGCTGCGCAGATCAATATTCTCCGCGGAGCGAAGAGATAGCTTTGGTGTCGGTGTTGGTTTTCGCTTGCAAAGGATCAAAAATTTGGAAACGTCGCGTTGGGTCAAAGCATATCGTGTCACACCCCGCATATTACGATAAGCAGAAGAAGGTGGAAGCAGAGAGCACATGATTACTGTTGTCAGCGACGCCGCGACCGGATAGGGAACTTGTGGGTGGTCACGACGTTTCAGCTCGATTCAGCCATCGAGAGGTGCAGAGGAGTACTTCACGGCTGCGAGAGCTGTGTTCGCTTGGATCTGCGGCTTCAAGAGAGCGGATTTGAACGCCCTTGTCGGTTTCAGGATTTGAGGATCTGTGAGATTGCTACCACAAGTGATGTTTGGGAGCGGGCTCTTTCGAAAGAAGAAGATCGAGGATCACTTGCCGACTATGGCCACTCCGCCGGATATCGATGTGGTGAGTATGAACATTTTCTCTCATCTCTATTAGAGTCTTTTTGTTTTTTTGTTTTGCATGTTGGAACGGGTGAATACACACACAGCAACCCTCGAAATACACCCAGCAAATCAACAATCTAACCTCCTCTCATTTCCCCACCCTTCTTTTTCCAAAGTCAGCTATCCCCTCTCTCCAAATCAACTTATTTTTCTACCCCTTCGCACAGTTTCCTTCTAATCACGCACTCACACAAGTCCTCAGGATACAACCTACACCGACTACCAAGAAGATGACGACCTCGACTGGGACCGCCGCTCGTACGCCTCAACAGGTGGCGGCTCCCTCGCCTCCAACATCACACGCTACCGCTACGAGAACGGACGACGCTACCACTCCTACCGCGACGGCACATACTACGCACCCAACGACGAAGCCAATCAATCCTACGAGACAATCGTGCACCACCTCTGGCTGCTAACCCTGCACGACAAGCTGTTCCTCGCACCTATCTCCAACCCCAAACGGATCCTCGACGTAGGCACTGGCACAGGACTCTGGGCCGTCGACATCGCCGACCACTTCCCCGCTGCCGAGATCACCGCCACGGATCTAAGTCCGATCCTATATACGTCCGCGCCGCCAAATCTGACATTCGAGATTGACGACGCGTGCAGCGAGTGGACGTACCCAGCGAACCACTTCGACTTCATCCACATCCGGGGCCTGACAGGCTGCATACGCTCCTGGCCGTATACGTACTCGCAAGTCTACTCGCACCTCGCACCGGGCGGGTGGGTCGAGCACCTCGAGTTCGCCATCAAGACGAACGCAGACCCAAAAAGCGAGCGCTACGCAGACCAGATCGTCTGCGCCTTCTCAAATTCCATCATCAACGTTGGCGAGGAAAAGACGGGCATGACGTTTACGATTGTCGAGCAGATGACCGAGCTCATGACGGGCGCGGGGTTTGTCGATGTCAAAGAAGAAAAATTCATTTGGCCGATTGGCGCGTGGCCGAAAGATCCGCATCTCAAGGATCTGGGGAGGTGGGGAGAGAGGAATTGGAGCGAGGGGATAGAGGGGTGGGTTATGGCGCTGTATACGAGGCTATTGGGTTGGACGTATGCGGAGGTGCAGGCGTTTGTGAAGGACTTCAGGGGTGTGATCAAGAATAGGCGGAATCATTTTTATCATGAGGTCAGGTGTGTGTATGCGAGGAAACCATTTGGGCATGAGATAGTAGGGAAGGGAGGGCAGAGCGAAAAGAAGATGGAGGCGCAGGTGTGATCGAGGGAGTTTTTGGTGCATTGTTTTGACAGCATGTTTTGCAAGTACCGCTTAGGTTAGAATAGTTCTGGAATGATACCCTGATGGATTCAACTCAGAAGCTGGTCGTGTGATGGTTCATTATCTCGTGCTGCGGCATTACTCTATGGCATGCTTCTTTAACACAAGCCAATATCTTCCCGTACGCCATGCGCCAGTGCCGGCGATGCCTCTTCTGGGCGCGTGATGATGCTACTGTACAGCTTACTGTCGATGCTACTCCACGATGTTCAAGGTGATGGCCAGGCTCGCGTCGGGCGAAATCTACTCCTCCATGTCGACGTCGTCGCCTGCCGCATTTCCGTTTTGCCGCGAGTTGGACTTCGGTACTGACGCCTCTTTGTCGATCATTTGTCGCGAGACGGACACGATATTGTCCTCGATCAGCTGCTGGCCAACGTCTTCGATATCTGTAGGATTTTGTCAGCAGGTGCGCCAGATGCACGATATGACTATACTCACGCTTCTTTGGGTCGACCTTCCCAACGTATCGCGTCTTGAGCTGGTCCTTGGTGAGCTCTGTCTCCTCCTTGACACGCTTCTCGTAACCCTCAGCTAATGACACCAGCTTCTGCAACCTGTCGTTGTTGCGCTCGCCCTCGCCCTTGAAGTCGTCCATCAACAGCGCCTCGGTCCATACGTGCTTGTGCAGGTTCATCAGCATGTTTTCCTCCAGTGCTGTCTTTCGGTAGTTGATGCCTATTGAGTAGTAGTGGCGGTTGAGACCGTGGATGAGAGCCTGGATCGAGGGCTTGTTGAGGTGGCCGACGTTGGAGGTTGTCTGGCGGGGCTCGTGACCCATCATGAGTGTTTGCGGGTTGATGAGGCGGAAGGCATCGATGACGACTTTACCCTTGACGGATTGGATGGGGTCGACGACGACGGCGACGGCGCGGGGGGTGAGCTGCTCGAAGGACTGCTGTGTGTTGATATCAACCGAGGACAGCCAGCAGCCGAAACCGGGATGTGAGTGGTACCAGCCGACGACTGTCTCTTGCCTTGTGAATGTTAGATGTGTTGGATGTACGTGGATATGGGAGTGAATTCACCTTCCAGTCTGTCTCAGCATGTCCATCATCTTAGTCTGGAAGACGGGATCTACAGCTTCGACTGATACGCCAGTTCCGGACTGCGGCATAGCAAACACATCCACCACGCGGACGGTGTAGTCATCCACAAACTCGCCCAACATCAGCCCCATGACCTCCATGGGTACGCCGGCCCTTCCGTGCCGCAGCATCTTCAGCAGCGCAAGTGACGAGATGTAGACGGTTTCCGAGTTGTCGATCAAGTTGGTGTCTTGTGCGGGACCTCCGCCCATGGGACCCATGCCCTGGGCGGCAGCGAGCATCCTGCTTAATCGGTCCATCGTGGTCTGAGGGGGATATGTAGTGTGGTTTGTGTGTGTCGAGTGAGAGGCGCACAAGACTATACGTGGAGAGGTTGGTGAGTTTGTTGTCAGAATCGCGAGGCGGCGGCAACGGTGAAGCTCCGAGCTACTCTAGGTTGCCATTGCATAACGCGGCGGCGGGCGGAACCAAAGTTTCTCCGCTCCGGGTCTGCAACTGCGCGCGGGTCGAAGCTTGAGCTCCATCCAGGGCCCTTTGTTCCCACCATCCCTCCGCATTGGGTCTTCTTTGACGCCTTATTCGCCTGTCACCACCTCGGAGCTGCCGTGCTGCTCTTGTCGTCACGATTCCACATACTCCCTCCCCACCGCGTCCCCAACTTCAAGTTTGACTCTGCTACACCGTCCCGCCTTCTGGTGGAGCATTACCAACATGGCGGAGAACGACCACATGTCGCAGGCCACGGGGTCTGCCGCCCTTGCAACGTCGCAGCCGAAAAAGGTGGCATATTTCTACGATTCCGACGTAGGTAACTATGCCTATGTTGCAGGCCATCCCATGAAGCCCCACCGCATACGAATGGCGCATAGCTTGATCATGAACTACGGCCTATACACCAAAATGGAGATCTACCGCGCGAAACCAGCGTCCAAGTATGAAATGACACAGTTCCACACCGACGAGTACATCGAGTTCCTGCACAAGGTCACACCAGACAACATGGACAACTTCCTCAAAGAGCAGAGCAAGTACAACGTCGGCGACGATTGTCCTGTCTTCGACGGCCTGTTCGAATTCTGCGGTATCAGCGCCGGTGGTACTATGGAGGGCGCGGCGCGTCTGAACCGAGGCAAATGCGACGTCGCGGTCAACTGGGCGGGCGGACTGCATCACGCAAAGAAGAGCGAAGCTAGTGGTTTCTGCTACGTCAATGGTTAGTATGCGCCGCAGGCAATCGCGAAATCTAGCTAATCTTGTGTGGTAGACATTGTCCTTGGCATTATCGAACTTCTCAGGTACAAGCAGCGCGTCTTGTATATCGATATCGATGTCCACCACGGAGATGGTGTCGAGGAAGCCTTTTACACGACCGATCGCGTCATGACCGTGTCATTCCACAAATATGGCGAGTACTTCCCAGGTACTGGTGAGCTGCGCGACATTGGAGTTGGTAGCGGCAAGAACTACTCAGTCAACTTCCCTCTGCGCGATGGTATCACAGACGAAACATATCGCAACATCTTCGAGCCTGTAATCGAAGCAGTCATGGTACACTACGGCCCAGAAGCCATCGTGCTGCAGTGCGGTGGTGACAGTCTGTCAGGAGATAGGCTTGGATGCTTCAATCTCAGCATGGATGGCCACGCGAATTGCGTCCGCTACGTCAAGAGTTTTGGCGTTCCTGTCATCATCCTGGGTGGAGGCGGCTACACCATGCGCAATGTTGCGCGAACTTGGGCTTTCGAAACAGGCGAGCTCGTTTCTGAGAAAATGTCGAAGCAGCTCCCATTCAACGACTATTACGAGGTATGTTAGGTATCGACAGACGATTCCGTCATAAGCTAATACTGTTCAGTACTTTGCGCCCGACTACGAACTGGATGTTCGGCCATCAAACATGGAGAATGCCAACTCACACGACTATCTGCACAAGATCAAGACCACCGTGATTGAAAACATTCGAAGAACAGGCAGACCCTCGGTTGAAGCATTTACGACCATTCCGGGTCATGGTCTTAACCGCGCAGCTGAATCTGATGTAGAAGATGAAGAGGACGACATCGATGCCGACCTGAATCGCGATGTGCGCAGGACTCAGCGTCAAAGGGACAAGGAAATCGAGCGCGAGGGTGAATTGTATGATGACAGTGAGGATGAGGACTATAAGAATAGTCTCGGAGTTCGTGCTCAGCCTGGCGTCAAGAAGCGCCGCAACATTACCGACTTTCCCAACCCGAACGCCGCTAAAGCTCAAGACATTGATGCTCTTGATGGCCTGGAGGAATTGAACGGTGAAAGCGCAGTCTCAACAAGACAGCCATCTGCCGCGGCTGCGTCGAGAACCCAGACACCTGCTGTCGCAGAGCAAAGCGCGAATGAGGATGGCGATGTTGAGATGGAAGAAGCTGATGCGCCTGTTGCAGCAGCTACTGCAACCTCAACACGGTCACAATCTCCTGCTGGAGTCGTCACCCCTCCCGAATCACCTCCGGCTGCAGCTGCTGCAGCAGGTCTCGCCTCAACCTCAGCCCCATCTGCTGATGTCGCTATGGAGGGCGCCGATGAGGACACTAAGGAAGCGATCGCTGAAGCTAAGGAAGAGGGACAGGCCGAGCGTGACACAGAAAACGTAAAGGGTGAGGTGCGAACAGAAGTCGCTAAAGACTAAAAGCATCAGTAGATGCCATCCATGTTCACGGTATATGGTGGCATGCATCAATGGCGTTGTGGGTCCATTTGCGTTCTTTCTGAGCTTCTAGCGGTTGGTGTTACGGTGCCATGGTGCATAGACAAGGCTGTCTACGATACCTCTGCTTTTCATTGTTTTGCTTTTACATCGTTATTAGGTAGGATGTAGTCGAAAAGACTTGATCAATGAACAATTCCAATTGTTCGGCTCCGGGTCCTCGAGACTTCTCCGTGACTGTGTACTGAGGCTCGGTGGTGGAAGATTTCATGCCTGCATATCTGCTCGTATGAGTACGCGCAAGACCCTGGAGATGTGCATGAAGGACATGGAAATATTGCCGAATGCAAGCCGTGTACCAAGCTGTGATTGATCACTATTTATCTCATTGCATCGTATCTATCCCAATGTAACATCTGTTCCGTTCATATAACCAACGACATGTCGTCAAGGTCAATGTCCAACCCGCTACTCAGCTGCGGAATCTGCGTATAATTGGACTGATCCAATAAACGTCTCGTAAGTTGCAGCGTCTGAAGCAGTCATCAGCACCCCATATCTTGCCCAATGTACTGAAATCATTACTTACCTGAGCATATGAAGGGTTCTCGTTCGCCTTCATCGTCTCCAAAAATGCCCACGTCATCGCCCCCGTCGCTTCCCCCTGAATACTCGCATCCGCACTCGTCTGATCATCTCTACATCCACTAAACATAGTCACCATCTTTTGCTCGCTTCCATACTGGCCTGCGAACTCATTTGCACCGAGACCTTCCTCTTCCTGTTCGCCCATGTGTCGCAAACCCTTGAAGAAACTGCTCGCGCCAGCAAGCAGATGCTGCGCCTCGCCTACCTTGCTATAACTAAATCCCCCATCGATCAGTCTCTGTGCATCAGTAACCAGCTTCGCCCCGACTTTGAGATTGTCGAGCAGGCTGATTCGACCATCGCTGTCGGAGCGGTACACGAAGGGCAGCTCGACGGCGGAGCCAGAGTGGCAGCAGTCCATGATGATGAAGAGGGTGCAGTCGGGCGCCATGCGCGTGACGAGATGTTCGTGTAGGAGCGTGCTACTTATCTGGCCCCGCGTCTCGAAGTCGACGGGCACGATGGTGTCGTCGATGCCCGTGGATCGGTTCCCGTCTACGTCACGGATTTGGCCACCGTGCCCGGAGTATTGGAGGAAGAGGGTACAGCCGGGCTCAGAAACGAGCCAGTCCATGGCGGCGAGAACTGGGGGAAGAGGAAGGGTTAGTTTTGATATTTTTAAGGTGAAGTTAAGGTGCATAATTTTGGTAATTTCTCACGTACTACAATTTGTTAGTTTGATGTCTAGATCTGATTGAGGGTCCATGTCAGATGTCACGCATGTGATATTTCAACTGTGGCCGGGTTGGGGAGAAAGATCTTACCTGTTGTGCCCTGATGGATAGTAAGGGCTGTCATGGGGAACTTCGGGCCTGTCGGTAAGGATCACACGGTCCTTGTGCGAATTATCATAGCCCCGGTAGGACAGGAATTCGGCCATGTTGTCGACATCGGAGTGGCAGCCCCGCAGTTGGTGTGCGCTGTTGGTGTAATTAATCCCAATGAGAAGTGACTTCTTACGACGATAGGACATGGTGGAGCAGAGTGTGTAAAAATAATGATTGATGAATGAATTCAAGGGCAGGGTACAGAGACCTGGTAACAGCTGCGAAGTTTAGCTTGGCAAACGGAGTCTTGTGAGGTCGTTTGATGAGCTGAACGGCACGGAGGGGTTGTGAAGGTACACGAGTACCCATGCCGCGTTCAGCTTAGTGGCGCGTCCGGCCCGCGAATAGATCTTCATCGTGCATATGCGTGCGTGGCAAGCATGATTGGATACTATGTAGAAGCCGCAAAATCACAACAAAGGTCTGGATTCTGACTGAGCCCAATCGAAGCTCCAAAACTTGATGACGTCATTGTACTGCTTCATTCGTGCCTTGCGACCTCTGGCGAGCTTGTAGTCGGTAGGGTACCGCACCTGCACAAGAATGAGTCGCGAGACAAGTCCACCACCCGCGAAACGCCGTCGAACGAGCGCTTCGAGGCCAGACTCGAGTACATCGCAAAAGCCATCAGCACCTCCACCTCTGCCTACCTTGGAAGCAAACAACATCCGTGTATTTTCTTGGAACGTCAACGGTATAAGTCCTTTTCTACAAAAGGCAATAACTTCATTCTTCACAGCCTCGAAATTGAAAGATGGCACGAACGATATACCTCCAGCGTCGCTCAGAGGCTTTCTCCACCGGCACAAATGGCCCTCAATTCTCTTTTTGCAAGAGGTCAAGATCGCTACCAAAGATACCAAAACTCAAGACGCAGTTCGAGCTGCTGTGAATGCAAAGTCGGTTTCGGAATCTGGAGAAGAGGGACCGACATACGAAGCTCATTTCGTACTGCCGAACGATCCCTACAACGCACGTGGTCTCCGAGGCAACGGCAAAGTCTACGGCGTCTGCAGCATCTTGCGTACTGATCTTCGCGACCACTACCAGATCAATCACCGAACGGTGACCTGGGACTACGAAGGGCGGATTTCTATCCTTGAGATCAGCTCTTCGTCCACCAAATTGGCCATCTTCAACATTTACGCCGTCAATGGCACGGACAATCCTTATCGCGACCCAGAAACTGGAACTATCCGCGGCACACGTCATGATCGAAAGTTAGAGGTTCATCGTCTAATCATGCAAGAATGTCTTGAGCTCGAGGCCGCAGGCTGGAACATCCTACTTGCAGGCGACATGAACGTCGCTCCCGATGCGCGAGACGGATATCCCAAGCTCCGCACGTTCCCGCAACAACATGCGCTCAATCGTGCAGACTTTCATCGTAAGCTACTTGAAGGGACAGATAAGAATGGTAATGTGTCGGGATTGATGGGAGTCGATGTGTGGCGCAAGATGCATGGCGACGAGAGGCGATATACGTACCATTCGCGAGGAAGAAGATGGGGAACGAGTTGTGATCGTGTGGATTATGCGATTGCTGGAAGGAGAGCGTGGGAAATGAGGATGGTGAGAGCGAGTGGGATTATGGACAGTGAAGAGGAAAGGGGACCCAGCGATCATTGTCCGATTTGGGTAGATGTATGTCTTGGGCCTGTCAATGGTGAGGAAGAGGAGGGTCTGCACAAAGATGGAACCCTGAAATCGGTGGACGACGATGGTCTTGCCTGCTAACCTAGATCTTGGATTCAGAGTGTAAGCACGTGACTATCGTGCATGCACTATTAGCCTACCTAAGCCGTGTGAGTCAGTCCACGCTCCTACATTCTTTTTGCGCAGGCTCGAATAACCTTTCACCATTTATCTACATACCTACCAAGCCAAGATACCCTGCGGCCTAAGGCTTTGATGCGTTGCGCTATGACCAGTGCACTGGTGGTCAAATGATTAGATTAAAAGTATCTAGCTAGCGACTATGTGACATAATGTCGATGTATCTATAGTTCTCGCCATGTCATACATATCTCACGAGTCGTTACCAAATTTTATATTCTATGGCGTACAGACTAATCAGAGCGTCAGGTGGCGCTTGAGATAGGCCCCTCTCAGCCTGATCGCCTGCACTCACCACCTTAGACAACATCACTCCCTTTGTAAGCATGTATATGAGGCCAGACATCACCAATCATGGACATTTACAGGAACGCCTAGCTTCCACACCAGCCATACGTACCTTTCCGTGGCTTAGTGAGCGACATAAGCTTGTATCTCTTGCTCAAGACTGCTCAACAAGAGTTTCGCTACGTGCGTCTCCATCCTGGGCTTCCAAAACAAAACCCATCGCTTGCTCACTGGGTTATTCGACACTCTCTCAGGTAGCAAAGGGCCAAGGCCCGAGTCGAGTCGCTTATCGAGCTCTGTCGTACTGCTGGGGCGATCTGCATGACACAAGTCACATCAAGCTCTACTGTCCACGCACCAAGACTTCACCAAGGAGTTAGCATCAATCTAATGTAAATTATTTCGTCACTCGCAATCTCGAGACAGCTTTGCGGTCATTGCGGCTTCCGGACAAAGCCATGACGCTCTGCAGCAATGTTGTGCATCAATAAAGCGACCCAATTGAGAAGACTGTTCAAGTTGGGTTGATGAATTTGATCTACTCTTCAGCGGCAGATGTTGTTGTCTGGTTGGGCGAGCAGGACTTGTATAGCAATCTCGTCATACGCTGCTGTGCGCTTTTAGAGCGATCAAGAGGTCGCTTCGCTCCTTGCATACCACACAAACCGCAAGAGTATGTTCCGAATTACATTGATCAGCCATGCGCAGACGACATATATTCTCTTTCTAAAGCTTTCGTACAGGAGATATGGACCGACACGCACATACTGAGTCTTTTTGGTAACATGGATATCTTACGATCAGCTTTCGAGAAAAGGGGTCGGAAGTTCTCAGATTATCTTGAAGAGAAACACAGTGATCATAATGCATACGTATGGCTCTTCACAGGTCTGAATTGCTTGCTTCCAAGGCCATATTTCCATCGCACATGGATATATTAAGAGATATTGCTTGCTCCGAAACCTTTTGATTACTCTGATTTCTGGAGATGGTTGGCATTGAGGATACTTTCGGGAAAGGCTGGATCACCTTTTTTGGCACCGACCTCAAGCTCGAGCCGAATCCGAAGGTGGAGGAAACCAACATGAGGAACAGTCATAGGTTAAAATGTATGGCGAGAAAGCTGATCGGGCGCAACGGGTCGACACTCAAGCCTTTGGAGCCAGAAATGAATGATGATGAGATACAGCAAGACTTGAAGGGTCTTAAAGAATTTCCACTGCTATGGTCCCAGTACCCGGGTCCACATATATGCATTACGAGAGATGGTCGACTTCTTCTCAGCCACGAACAGATCCGGCATGCTGATTCAGTGGCGGATTTGTTCGGATGCCCAAAACCGCTTATATTGACAACGTTAGCGATGGGCTGACAATGGCGTCTCAAACTGTCCGGCAAATGTAATTTTTATCCCATCGAAAAGTGTAGGCGGCGAACGTGGGATGAAAGGTCGCTGTGTTCTAATTCAGGTCTGTGGAAATCATACACATTTCCTGAACATGATGATTATTGTGTGTGGGGGAGATGCGCTAGTGGCCATGATCCGTCGAGTCCACAGCTGGAGGGTGTCCAGCTATCCGAGGAAAGTGACTCTTCGGAAAATTGATGAACAAGGGCCCCTTTAATCTCGAGTAGACTGACGGATGTCAATGATATGAAGAAATAAGATTGCATCTCATCGAGCTACCCGTCAAATCAAGCCAGGAGATGTTGCATGTGAGCTGTGTCAACGAGCTCTAGCAATCGTCTTGACATCGCGCTAGCACGATTCGAAAACTTGGATGGGGCAAGCACGTGGCCGGTATGTATAATAGTCGAGGTCCATGTGGATAGACTGTGGAGGTGTGCCAAGAGAGACATTATTCAGGTTTGACCACGGTCCACATGTCGGTTGATAAACTACCGAGATGCATCGTAGAGAATGCTATGTTCTCAGTTGCAGTTCTGCAGATAAGGAAGTTAGCTTCCACGTTCTGACTTGACAATTCTGTGGCGAGTTGACTACAAGAATTGGTCGTGACAGTACTGTTACGAAGAGCTTGGGGACTGTTTCTCGGAAGGTATATCGAGCACCAGTAAGCTATTCAAGTCACAGTCTGCATCTCGACACGAGTAGCACCGAGGTCCGATACTCTAGGCTGTCTTGGCTAAGCATTAGCAAAATCAACGTCCTGCCTCTAAACTCATGGTGTTAAAAATTTTGTGAAGTACAACAACCCTCGGCACAGTAGTCTCCATGCTCCATGCTGGATTACTAGTTGCGGGAAGTGGAGGCAAATCCAGATGTCTTCGCCCAGCAACAAGGTCGTAACGGGGTTTGTGCCGATGAAGGTTGGGACGAACCTTTGTGACATCGTCATTCGCCCGATCGACCAATCACAATTCTCCGGCAGAACATCGGACGATGAATGATGCTGGCGTCCCCAGGAAATTTTGCCCGCTCTCCACACTTTAGTTTCTTGGCTTCTCCGCCCCGGTTCCTCGATGTGAGCTTCGGCAGTTCAATTTCGCTGGGAGTCATGCAAGTGGCGGTAGGTGCATACGTTTTGGGTGATGGCTTCGTGACTTAGCGACGGGTCCTTCTCGGGTGCCATGGCGACCTCGTTGCGATGAGAGCTCCGGAGCAAGAAGTACAAATAGTCATCATGGGATCGGGAGGATGGAGATTCACAGCTGCGATCTACATTGTTACACACCTTCGCAATAAACATGGCTAGGCGAAATCGATCCGGAAGGAAGCAAAATGTCTTTACGACATTCCTGTTTGCGACAACGGCTATGGCTAGTGTGATCAACATGCCTGCCACAAAGTCTTTCGCAAGGTCAGAGACTGAGTGTCTGCCATACAAAAATGCTTCACTCCCGGTGGATGAGCGAGTGAAGGACCTGGTTGACCGTATGACCATTGAAGAGAAGGCTGGACAGCTCTTCCGGTATGTACAACACTGTCCCACTAAATTGATCATCTTGCTAATCGTTTTGTAGTGAGTCACATTGGTTTCTCAAGCTTTTGGTGCTGTCTTGGGCTATTCGTCCAACTTACGAACGTCAAGTGAACGCTAATAGTATTCTCTCACAGACCAGATTATTAACAGCGGTCCTAATGGAACTATTACAAATACTACCGTGCAGATGGTCAAGGGCAAGCTTTTGACACACTTTAACTTGCACGGCTCAATCGACAGCGTGCGAACTTACGCCGAATGGTACAACAAGCTGCAGGAGCTCGCTCTTGAGAATCGCTTGGGCATACCAATCACACTTTCCTCCGATCCGCGCCACGCATTCACCAACAATGTGGGCACTGGCTTTGTGGCGGAATCTTTTTCCCAGTGGCCTGAAAGCCTTGGACTTGCAGCGATCCGAGATGCAAAGCTCGTTGAGGACTTTGCAAACATTGCCCGTCAGGAGTATATGGCGATTGGCCTTCGTGCCGCCCTCCATCCCCAAATCGACTTGGCAACTGAGCCTCGATGGGTCAGTACACACATTCGAACACCAAAACTTCAGCTAAAGGTTCCAGGCACGAATTAGTGGCACCATGGGCGAGAATGCCAATTTGACCGCTGAGCTTGTTGTATCATACATCAAGGGCTTCACACATGGCGAATTCGGACCGCAGTCGGTCACCACCGTAACCAAGCATTTCCCCGGTAGCGGTCCAGTCGAGGGTGGTGAGGACAGCCACTTCACATATGGAAAGAACGCCACCTACCCTGGTGTAAGCGATGCGCAACTAGTAATCTTGACTAACTCTGACATGACGACAGAACAATTTTGAGTACCACCTTATCCCCTTCAAGGCAGCGATTGCTGCAGGAGCTAGGCAGATGATGCCATACTACAGCCGTCCCATGGGCACCAAGTATGAAGAGGTCGCCTCTGGCATGAATAAGGGTCTCATCACCGATCTTCTGAAGCACGAGCTTGGCTTCAAGGGTATTGTTGTCAGTGATTGGGGTCTCATCACCGATGGGATCATCGCCGGCCAAGACATGCCAGCTCGCGCATGGGGCGCGGAAGATCTTACTGAGTTGGAGCGTGCCGAGAAGATTCTTAATGCCGGCACCGACCAGATGGGTGGAGAGCAGAGGACTGATCTGATCATCGAGCTCGTTGAGAAGGGCATCGTCAGCGAGCAGCGCATCGATGAGTCTGTTGGAAAGCTTCTGCGCGAGAAGTTCCTACTCGGTCTCTTCGATAACCCATTCGTCGACCCCAACGTCTCCGTCAAGATTGTCGGGAACGAGGAGTTCAAGCGCAAGGGAAACGAGGCGCAGCGCAGGTCTTTTACCCTGCTCACCAACAATGATACCGTCCTCCCCCTAAGGCCATCTGGCGAGCTCAAGTTCTACATTGAGGGCTTCAACAAGACTTTCATGGAGAAGCGCAACCTCAAGGTTGTCGAGACTACAGCCGAGGCCGATATGGCGCTCATCCGCCTTCAAGCTCCTTATGAGCCTCGTCCTGGAGGCTTCGAGGCAAACTACGTAAGTCCATCTAGCATCTGATCATCTACGAATAGCTTACTAACCTCTGTCAGCACGCCGGATCTCTCGAATACAACGCAACAGAGCAAGCCCGCCAAGCAGCTATCTACAAGGCCGTCCCTACCATCGTCGACATCTACCTCGACCGTCCCGCTGCTATTCCGGAGATCGTGGAGTCGGCCAAGGCACTCATGGGTAACTACGGTGCCAGTCCGGACGCGTTCCTCGATGTCGTTTTCAACGTTGATAAAGCTAAGCCTGAAGGCAAGCTTCCGTTCGATCTGCCCAGAAGTATGGAGGCAGTTGCGGCCTCTAGGGAGGACGTGCCGTTTGATACTGAGAACCCGGTATTCCGCTACTCGCATGGTTTGAGCTATGCTTAGGAGGAGGGACAATGGTGATGATGATAGAAAAATAGTTCAAATTTAATATACTCATTTGAGATAAATACCCAATTCTTCCCGCCAAGATGCTTCGTACTTTTCGCGGGCGGAGTCAGTACATGTTCCATGCGAGCAGATAATATTTCATGATAGCAAGGAGAAAAGTTGCTCCACACGATCAGTAGAGTTGCTACTCCAAAAGTATAGACTTAATAGGCTACATTCTCTCTACAGGAATGACAGTTGCAGACAATCGCGCATACAGTATACCACCCACTTCGTACTTGGACCTTGATATTATTTGCAGTGGCTGATTTGGTACAGTTCGAAACCACATTCGTGCAATCACATCACGTAAAATCCCTTCATGTACTCTAACCGCGCCAATCACAAAGCCGAGGTAGGAACTACCCCACTTTATGTGGTATAGTATGTAAACTTCATTACAGCGTAAGCTTCTCCATTCTCCTCCTTCTCCAATCCCAAGACTTCAGTACTATGGGCATGTCTGAGTCTGATTCAGAAGCACAGGCTGTGCAATATACGCCATCCCCGAATGGCATCACAACCATAACGCTCAATCGGGAGGGCCGCAGAAATGCAGTCGATCCCGCCACAGCACAGCTGCTCTACGACGCATTCCTAAAATTTGAAAAGGACAATTCACAAAAAGTCTGCGTCTTTCACGGCGCAAATGGCACGTTCTGCGCAGGAGCTGATCTCCACTCCGTCGCAGCGTCCAGCCTCACATCCACACCACATTTCGGTGCCGTATTAGGCTGCAACATAGCACCCATGGGTCCCTCGCGCATGCAAATCAGCAAACCAGTCATCTGCACCGTATCAGGCTACGCTGTTGCTGGCGGCCTCGAACTCAGCCTGCTAGCAGACATGCGTGTCGTCGAGGAAGGCGCTATATTTGGAGTTTTCTGTCGACGTTTCGGCGTACCGCTCATTGACGGAGGAACAGTACGCTTGCAGGCGATTGTGGGCCTAGGGCGCGCGATGGATCTGATACTTACTGGTCGCGCAGTGGAGGCTCAAGAAGCCTTGGCTATGGGTCTTGCAAATAGGGTTGTGCCGAAGGGGAAGGCGTTTGAAGAGGCGATGAAGATTGCAGAGCAATTGGTAGGGTTTCCACAAGAGTGTATGAATAGAGATAGGACTAGTGCGTATAATGCTGCGTTTGGAGAGGGAAATTTCGAGGATAAAATGAGGTTTGAGTTTGAAAATGCGAGAGATGTGTTACACAAGGAGAGCATCGAGGGCGCAAGGCGGTTTGCGGGTGGGGCAGGGCGTTCGGGACGGTTCGAAAGGCTCTAGTTGGTGCTGGTTGTATACAGCTCAGCCGTGCCAGACCAGCTCCACTTTGGGTATTCACTTCGCCGGGGATTTGGAATCGTGTAAACTGTTCCACAGTTTGTCTCTAAAATTCGCTTGCCCTTGTTTGTTCTTGCGCGTTTTTGGAAATAGTTGCAGCTCTCACGAACCAAAGTCTTGTGTGCCACTACCTCCAAGAAGTGACCATGCAGAAAAATCTTGTACTGCACGTCTCATAATGATCCAGAACCTGCTCGTCGACGTCTTCAAAAAATCGTAGATTACAGCCTCAGCTCCGAAGTCCGCTCGGTGTGGCGCCAGGTAAAGCGCGCGCCGTGACCAAGCCCGCTCGGTGTGGCTACAGATAAAGCGCGAACTGTGACGAAGCCGGCTCGGCGTAGGTGCAGGCGAAGCGCGCGTGGTGACGAAGCAGGTCGCGCTGGTTCGTGGCCGAGGGTGTTGTCAGCACATTTGTAAGCCCCACCAAACCAGGGCGTCGGGCGTAAAGTACGCTACCAAACCCTACCACAACGAACAAAGACACGGAAGTATCGTGAATAATTATATAAAGAGTTCGAAGAGAGAAAGGAAATGATCATCAACATCAACAAACAATTCTCAACTCTACAAAGAGCATTTCGTCCTCACTTACTCACAACTTCAAAACCTCGCCAGTCATATCAAAGAGACTATTCCAATCTCAACGCTTTCAAGATGTCCAAGATCATCACAGTTTTCGGTGCCACTGGAAACCAAGGCGGTTCCGTTGTCACACATCTTCTCAATGACTCCCAGATCTCGCAGGAATTCAAGATCCGTGGCATTACTCGTGATACCTCAAAGCCTGCCGCGCAAGAGCTCGCCAAGAAAGGAGTAGAGGTCGTGACTGTACGTCTTCCAGTTTTCCCCATCAACATGGTTCCTCGCAATGCTGACAACAATTTATCCAGGCCGACCTCAACTCAAAGGACAGTCTCCGATCTGCACTAAAAGATTCGCACACAGTTTTTCTTGTCACAAACTACTGGGAATCGGCCAACCCTCAGGTCGAACTCACTCAGGGCAAGAACGTCGCCGATATCTCCAAAGAGCTTGGTGTACAACATCTCATCTTTTCTTCCCTCCTGAACGCCACCAAGACCAGCAACGGTCGCCTTACACACATTCCTCACTTCGACGGCAAAGCGGATATTGAGCAGTATATCCGTGATAGCGGTGTGCCTTCGACCTTTTACTTGCCCGGCTACTTCATGAGTAATCTCGACCAGGCTGTTAAGCCAGGCCAGGATGGAGCCTTGACCTGGTACCTCCCTGTTGGCAAAGATGCGAAGTTTCCCTTGATCGATATCAAGGCCGACACTGGTGAGTTGAATGTTTGCACACCTAGTGAATGTTTTCTGATCGAAAAACAGGCAAGTTCGTCAAGGCGATTATCAAGAAGCGGGATTCCGTCTTGGGCGCTCGCATCCTTGGAGCACAGGGCTACTACACGCCAACCGAGATAATGGATCAACTGGCTGAAGTGACAGGTAAAAAGACGGCGTTCGTACAGATCGATTCAAAAATGTATATGGGTTTCTTGCCAGAGTTCATGGCTGAGGAGATGCTTGAGAACCACCTCTTCATTGAAGATCCTGGTTACTATGGTGGTGAGGGTCTGGAGAAGAGCCACGAGATCCTGGGAGACAAGTTGGTGTCGTGGAAGGAGTATGCTGGAAACAGTGCCGCATATAAAGCTTGATTTCGAATAGGCAGTAATAGCAGATGACAAGATTGAAGGACACTGTAAAACGATTGATGAGAAGCAGATGTGACTTTCGCCATCACCGATTCTTCCTACTATGACTGAAATTTCGAGTAAAGGTAATTTTTTCTTGTGTTCGCTCTGTTATGTGGAGCATCTTGAACGCAGATGTTCATCGTACGTGTTGTTAGATGAGGAGACCGTAGACTTCGTTCGACTTGCGCAGAGAGTGAGGCTCTACCTAGCGCCGCTTGGCGGACCCCACTTGGTGCGCTGCTAAAGTGATTCGCATGCAATAACATGCCCTCAGCAATCCATCCATCTCATCCCGTGGCGATCATCATTAAATTAACGACGCGTTCATGTGTCGCAGTCAGACGGGTGTGGTGTTTCGCAGCTCCACCGCCGTGTCCGGAGCGCCTCGATATCGGTGTCAAAACGCCGCTTCGCATCCGATTAGGCAGGTGCCAGATTGCGCTACCCCTATCATCGCCAATCACACGACACAACTCATTTCCGCCCCAGCTGTGCATTGCCACGCACGGAACCTGTCAACCGTTCCTCAAGATGTATTCGCTCTCACAAAGTATGAGGACGGGTACCTGCAGTCTTGGGAAGACGCCGTTTGGGGAACTTGTCGCAGCGCAGCTCGTGCAATGCACACGATCAGGCGTTAGATTGAAGTTTGACAGATTGCTTCAGGGGTCTTCAATGAAGCCATCAGCATTCTGCCTTACCCAGGCCTACGGTCACGGCTATCTGATGCTCCAGATCGTTTTATCCCTATGCGGAAGGTAGACTATTCATTGACCACATTATCCTGCAATATATGAGTGCCAAGGCATAATATAGCCAGGATCAGGGCGATGACTGCCTATTCGAATGATTCGCCAAGCCTGGTTCACACCTTCATTTACACGTCGTGAAGGCCTACAGTCGAGTCGAGGCCAGGAAAGGTAGGTCGCGAGGGCTTAGTGGCCGCAGATGTGGCTTACACCCGTTTACACTAACGTTTGACATCGTCCAATGTCATTCCGACCCTGTGGAAGGCCTCGTGAAGATGTAGAACGCTCCGGTCTGCGGGGCGACTCAGGAGATGATCTGCTTGTATAAGTAGGCCGGGGCAGTGTCAGAGTCCCATTCTTCAGGTCGCCCTCCTCGAGTCTTTCGTTTCTTTGTATTCTTGCCGTCAGAATGCGTTCGTTCCTTTTCGCCTCGTTGGCGTCCGTTGCCGCAATTCAGAGCGCCCAGGCTCACCCTGCGCACACCCACCACAGACTTAGCCGACGTGGCGTTGACCTGGACGATTACCGTATGAAAGTTCCAGTGTCCTACACCAACGCAAAGGAAGTCGGAACGGATGCATCGATCTCGTCTCTTACGCGACGCGGCACTGCGGAGGATACTGCAAGCGAGTTGGTCAAGAAGATTGTTCCTGGAGCCACTTTCCGCGTCGCCGACAATTATGTCGGCTCGAATGGGGTTTCGCATATCTACTTCAAGCAGACTGTGAACGGTCTCGACGTTGATTCGAGCTCCTTCAACGTCAACGTTGGTCGTGATGGCACTGTCTTCAGTTTCGGAAACTCTTTCTACACTGGCGATATTCAGACTGCACCATCCAAGACCAAGCGCGATACGATTGAACCCGTTGCCGCTTTGAGATCCGCTATTAGCATTTTGAACCTGCCTGTTTCCGCTGGCTCTGCCACTGCTGAGCCAAAAGATGCCGCAGACACATACGCCATCAAGCAAGCTAGTGGTTGCGTGTCCGAGCCAGAAGCTCGTCTAGTCTATGTTCAGACGGCCGAGGGCAAGCTTGCACTTGCTTGGAGGATTGAGACCGATGTTCTCAGCAACTGGCTATTGACATACGTTGATGCCGTCGACGGCAGTCAGGTGCACGCTGTCGTAGACTACTCCGCGGATGCTAGCTACCAGGTCTAGTGAGTACTTAAGTTGTAAATTATGATCCATGGTGTTGATACTTTGTAGCCCATGGGGTATTAATGACCCGACGGAGGGTGAGCGGGTCATCGTTGTTGATCCATTCGACAAGGAGTCTAGCGAGTTCGGATGGCACAGCGACGGTACCACCCAGTACACCACCACACGAGGTAACAACGGCATTGCCCAAAACAACTGGGCCAACAAATCTGCCAGCGAGTACTACAACTTGCCCCGACCAGTCAGCGCCGACCTTAAGTTCCATTATCCCTACTCGGTCAATGAGACGGATTTCCAGAGCTACTCCAATGCCTCGGTCACCCAGCTGTTTTACACTGCAAATGTTTACCACGACCTGCTCCACAAGCTCGGATTCAACGAGAAGGCAGGAAATTTTGAAATCAATAATAATGGCCAAGGTGGCGTTGGAAACGACTTTGTCTTCTTGAATGCTCAGGATGGAAGCGCCTTCAACAATGCCAACTTCGCAACTCCACCTGATGGTCAGCCCGCTCGCATGAGGATGTATATGTGGAACAATACGTACCCGTACAGAGACTGCTCCTTCGAGGCCGGCGTTGTCATTCACGAATACACTCACGGTCTTTCTAACCGCTTGACCGGAGGTCCTGCGAACTCCAACTGCCTCAACGTACTTGAGGCTGGTGGCATGGGCGAGGGCTGGAGTGATTTCTACGCCACCGCAATCCGTCTTAAGCCTGGTGATACTCGCGCGACGGACTATGCCATGGGCGCTTGGGTTGATGGCTCGCCAGCTGGCATCAGGAACTTCCTCTACTCGACCGATCTCAACACCAATCCCCAGACCTACAAATATGTTGAGCCTTACACAAAGGTCCACCCTATTGGTAACATCTGGGCCTCTATGCTCTACGAAGTACTCTGGAACCTGATCGACAAGCACGGAAAGAATGATGCTGGTACGCCAGACTTGAACGAAGAAGGCCTGCCCTCTGACGGCAAGTACCTGGCAATGAAGATTGTGATGGAGGGTATGGCGCTACAGCCATGCAACCCCAACTTTGTTTCCGCAAGGGACGCGATTGTCGATGCGGACAAGATCCTGACTGGCGGAGACAATGCTTGCGAGATCTGGAAGGCTTTCGCCAAGAGGGGTCTCGGAAAGGACGCGAAGTACGCTCTACCGAACAGGGTTGAAAGCTTTGATGTGCCAGAGGGTGTCTGCGCATGAGCATAGTGACGCATTGCATGACTGGCGTTTTGCATCATAAGCGCGTAGCCTGGTCTTAATGAAATAATGTGAATTGCATGTTCAACCAAGTCTAATCCAGCTCGATTTTTTTGTGATGAGATAAAAGAAACCGTCGTGAAATGCATGACTTGATTGCGAGATTTGAGTGTAGGTACACTGCGACAGCAAGAACTTGTTAACATCATCGACAATCCGAAAGCTATTTTTATAAGTACGTAAAAAATGGAGATGTGTTCACATATCCCGTCAAATTTTCCCCTTCCAAACAGCATGATGCTAGCTCGCGGCATAGCACCTACCTTGGCGAAAATTCAGGCAACCGCCAACAACATTGCGAAAGAACAGTTTGCATTCTCAATTGACTCAAAAGCAAGGCAACCAGATACTGGTACTATGATATAAAACCGAGAAGATAGCGGGAGAGAATACTAAACTTTCATCATAATGCGACTCCAAATTCTTACCTCGCTTGTAGCACTCTTACTACGCTTCACATCGGCGTATACATGGACTACAAAGGACCAATGCCCGGACACAATCAACACCATTATATCGAGCGATTATTGCAGGGGTCCGGATAAATATCGTTGTCGAGAATGGCCACAATTCACAACCATGGACTCAGTCCACGAGGCGCTTATGCACTGTCCCAACCTGACCGCGCTAGATCTGCGTGTCACAGGTCTTGGATGCAGCGAGTGGCCCGACACTTGGAGCTTTCCACTCAGTCCCCTGGGTGGCGAGCGATATGCGAATTTGACGAGTCTCAGAGTAGAGGGATATGATTTTAGCACGGTGAGCCTGTCGAAACGGAGTGATCCCTATGCGCATGAGAACAGCGTTGTGCAGTGGGCGTTGAAAGCGTTGTCGGCCGCGGGTATGGAAGAGCTAAGTCAGAAGGTCTTGAAGTACAATCCGGTCAAGTCGAATCTCCAGCTATGGCTCAATGCGATGGACTGGTCTGGCGTGGAAGAACTCATGATTAGTAAAATCACAGACGAGATGCTAGAGAAGCTTCCACCTCGGCTGAAGTCGCTGAAGCGGTTGGAGACAAGTAACATGTCTTTTATCGACTCTTTCCCAAACAATACCCTTACACATCTTACCTGGATCGGGAACTCGGACCCGCACGACCTCCCTTACATCCTCGAGCGTCAAGGCGCATCTTTACGAAATCTGCAATTCAGAATCCCAGAGCGCGAATCAGGCCCCTTCTTACCTGACTTCAACATCTCCATCCTCCCAACCATGGCGCCACACCTGAGCCATATCGCCCTCAACATTCCTCGAAACGGCACCTGGCCTCTAGACACCCTCGATATCATTGCATCGCTGCCCGAGCTCAGTACGGCAGATATATACATGAACATTCAGTCCGAGTGCGCGCAGCAACGTCCCAACACTGAGATGATGAGTTTCGCGACGAGGAGAGCCTGGGAAGGCCAATGTGACGGCGAAGACCAGTATCAAAAGCCGATAATTAGTAAAGCAGGGGCAGAAAAAATGTTTGGACATATGCGCGAAGTGAAGAGCGGGGTGGAGTTGAGGAATGTCACATTTTATGTGGGAGATTGGACTCGGCCTTGGGATGGACCGCTGTATTTTCCGGATTGGTTTGATGGGAAAAGAGAACAGGTGACTTGTAGTCTTGACAACAAAATCGACGAAGGGTGGTGTGTTGTTGAGAAACCGTGGTGGGATTGGGATGACGATATGGATGATTGATGTTGGGTGTAAACTGTCCGTCGGAATGATGAATGGGAAGAAATTATGGTCATAGTAATAATACACATCCTTCATGAGTGAGCATGAGCAGACTTGTATCCCAGCTAGCTATATAAAGTAAAACTCTGTATTTGTATCTACGTCGACACATCGAAGCTAGAAGCGCAGCCATCCAATCACAGTCCACCGGCCGCCAGCACCAGCACTCCACTTCCCCGCAACGTCTTCCGGGCGATGACATAACCAGATGGAGAGTCCGATCCCCCTTCCGGATATTCTCACGTGAGCCATCCATATAGTGAATTTATATCCGCGGCCGTTCGACATACGCCTCGGTCAATTCTCTATGTTCTAACTCCGCACTTCACTTTCGACTTCGTACTTTAGGAAACCATCTTCGCTCAGCTACTATAAACCTTCCTTCCTACCATTCCAACCTCCCCCATCTCGTCCCGTATCGCACTTCACAATGCCAGATCTAATCGGCAACCCCAACACCTACCCGCTCTCGGGCTTCAGCTCCGGCCTCTCATCCACCTGCCTCTGCGGCGCCATCCGCGTGACCATCCACGACTCAGAGCTCTTTTCGCGGCCCCGAGGCCATCTATGCCACTGCGCCAACTGCCGCAAAGTGGCGGGCTCGTACGTGTCGGCGAATCTGGCGATTGAGAAAGAAAAGGTCGAAGTGAAGGATGAAAAGGGTGTGATGAAGAGGTATAAAGATTACGCAACGGGCAGCGGGAAATGTGTTGAGCGGTGTTTTTGTGGGGAGTGTGGGAAGTAAGTCATTCCTAGTATCTCTCTCGTATAGGTTTGTGGATTCGTGTATGTAATGGAGGATGAGAGCGGACGGGATTGCTGCTTACAGGGCTAATCTGGAATAGTCCGATCATGAGTCTTGCGGAAATATTCCCCAAGATGGTCATTGTCAAGATGGGCATGTTTCCGAGGATACCGCAGCCTGAATGCGAGAGTTTTGCGTTGCACAGACACGACTGGCAAGGGAAGCATGGTGATATGCCACAGTTTGAGATTGTAAGGGGAGGCAAGAAACTGGGAGAGTGAAGTCTTCGAATGATCATATCCATGGCAATTACCACCGCTGTTGTAAACTAAATAATCGAAATGATGATCTGCAAGGGAAAATCAGCAGCCTCCTCGTAGTCCAGCCGATCATTAGGAGAGCCGTGACGGCTCTGCTTGTTCACCTACAATCTCAATATCCCATTGAACGCGATTTGTCCGCTGCCCCAGATCACGATGTCCAGTCACCATTGGTGAGGTTTGACTACCACTCCGGCCGTGGTTCAGCCATGACCAGCCATCCCTGCACATCGTGAGGCACAACACAGGGTGCCATGTGGCATTCGCCGGTCCTGTGCTTGATAGAACACCTCCATCGAGCACACTTGATCTCGTTCTCGGAGCAGTTCTGGCAACTTGATCTGTTGTCGCAGGTAATATTCTTGGCATAGCATTCGATGCACGACATAACCGCCCTCGGAAGCTTGCTCTTGGGATCAGGCACAACAATATGTGCAGCGCCACGAAGCAACTGACCACCGTTCGTAGCAATCTTTAGACGAGACTGGGTGACCTTAAGCTGCTGCTCCGCCCCTTTGAGCTGGGTACGGAAGCGGTCGCATTGACTGCTCTTGTCTCGTAGCTTCTCCTTCAGGTCGTTTAGATTCTCCCGCTTGATCTTGTCTTGAAGCCTCTCCACCTCGTCTTCAAGATTTGTAGCCTTCATTTGCTCCTCCACTATCTTTTGACGTAGCTCCATGTTGACCTTCTCACGCTTTGCAAGCGTGTCGGCAAGGTTTTGAGCACGCTTAGCATGGTCTCCCGCATGAGACTGGGCGATGCGAGAAGCTTCAAGCTCAAAGGTCAGCCGCTCTAATTCGGCCTTAGTATCACGCAATGCTGCAGCCTGTGCACCGAGTTCTCGTGCATGGGCAGTATCGTCGTCCTTGATAGTCGCACGAAGCCATTCTGCCTCGCCCCTTATCTTTGCGCATTCAGCTAGCGCAGACTTGAGCTCGATGATAGTTTCGTTCAAGTTTTGAATATCCAGTTGTTGCTTCTTGATCTCAACATCTTTATGCGAGAGTGATCGACCCATAGCGGCTTTCTGTTCGCGATTGGCCTCGTTTTGGTAGCGGAGCTTTCCGATTTGTGCATCTGTGTCTTGATCTTCATCTAGGAGTTTTTGATGACCGCGGCGAAGATTGCCGAGCTCTGTTTCGAGATCTCGTTTTTGCTTCATGAGCAGGTCGAGCTGTTTTCCCATATCATCCCACACAGGCTTGGCGACACGAATAACAACGGTGGAATGCCGATCATACGTGGATACTGGAGGAGAATACTTGGCTAATGACTGGACCGACTCAGATGGGGTAGGGTGCTCGATTGGACCAAAGTGCCGTGACACGTGGAACGATGGAGGCAGCGTCGGAGAGAAGACGATTGGCTTCGCCACCAAATCTTCGCCGAGAGGATCGTCGTTAATCTCCTTTGTCAGAGCGTCGAGGCGATCTATATCACGCTGCATGTTCGTGTGTAACCGGGGATCATGCTCTGGGGCGGGAGTCTTCGCCTGCTCCTGGAGGTATTGGGCGACGGAAGCGCGGCTTCTGAATGGGACGGCCGTAGGCGAGAGAAGGCTAGTACTGCTCACCCTTCGATTCGCATAAAGCATGCCTTGTGGCTTTAGTACATTTCCTTTGCCTCATGTTGGGGTTGGCGGTATACCGTTATTAGCGCTAGACAGTAAAGGTCGTGGCGTAGGCGCAGGGGTCGGCGTGTACGGCTTCTTCGCTCTCATGGCTCCCACAAGATCCGAGAAGCTGTCGTGCGGCGGTGCATTGCGGCGAGTTGGTTTTATCGTACTATTCGCATAGACACTACCTGGGGAGGTAACAGCTTGCGAAGACAAGCTCGATGGCGAGGCAAAGCTGATAAGATCGGCCTCCGTGTCTAACGAAATGTCAGCTTGTACACAAGGTTGGAGCGGCGCATTGACTTACAGCCGGACATCTTAGCGAACGTCGGTGGGTTGATGAGAGTAAGGAAGACAGGCGAGGGCTTTGGGGGTGGCGCAAAAGTGTTTTCTTGTGAGGGCAGGTGAAATACTGCGTCCGTGGCAGGTGCCGCCAAGCTTTTGGCATCACTGGTGAAGCAGGCGCGACTCGAGGTGAAGGGAAACGCAATCTGTGTTAGTGCACGTAGGAGAACGTTGAGCGGTGACGGTGAAATGAGAGCAGATTTAAAAATGAATGGGATGTAACGAGCGGTCATACAGACAAGTATGGGGACGGCAGCTTCAACTGCAAGTCTTGCGGTGCAACCGCCAAATCCTTCGTGACCAAGAACCGCTTGAGCTTGAAGGAGCAAATTGCAAGTACCATGAAGCAACATGCTATTCATCGATCACATACCCAGGCTTCGCGGCGCAATTTGGCTTGTACAGATGCCTTCAACGCCCAAACCTCTTCAATTCCCATAGCCTCAAAGGCGGGTACACAAGTGCGGCCCAGGTAAACCCAACGTAATTGCCCATATCAGCTCCATATGTCCCAACTTCTTTGGCGATTGGACCGAGATACCAGACTTGAGCCATACAGAGAATTGCCCCAATCCACCCAATGACAAAAGCTGCAAATGCCGCAATGCCGAGTGGAAGCTTGTTTCGCTGGTTCCATACGTCCCAGTGAAAGCCAGGCTTCCGGCGGAAGATAAGATGCTCTTCCAAGGTAATCGCGATCCAAACAGAAACCCAGTAGCCCATGAGTGCAAGGAAGTTGGTGAATATCTCAGCTAGATGGGCACGGCCAGCGAGCGCGCAGACTGTGTATACGACGACGCCGATAGTGTTCCAGATGACTCGGGGGATTGCTTCAGCATAACGGCCGAGGATCTGTGCATCGATGCCGGAGGAATATGTTGGCACAATCAGGTTTGCAACCAGCCCAAGAGCGACCACGACGCCGCAAAAGGAGCCGAATCCCCCAAGCGGCCTGTATGCTTCAACAATCAAGGCACCTTGGGAAACCCCGTATGCAGCTTCCCACTCGGGATTGACACCCATGCCGCACGCCAGGCCGATGCCCAAGACGAAGGCAAACGTAAAGCTGCAGAGTAGGCCTGTTAAGGTCATGCCGAAAATTTTCCAAGACGACGCATGCTCAGGATAGTAAACGAAGTAGTCCGCCGCTCCGCCCCCATAAGTGATGGCAGCAGCAAGCGTCAAGCCGAAGAAGCTGATCCGATTGCCGATGATGGTGTCCGGATCCTCATCACCATGAGAATGTGCTGATACGTTGAACTGTGGGCCAGCTACGCCGGCGAGGATGCAGAGCACGATGAGCTGTGGAAGCCACGCCCATCGCTCGTAGTAGTGGAAGATCTGGTAGCCAAAGGTGGTGATGAGCCAGGCTATGATTGCGACCACGATAATGCCAACTACAAGAGACATGGATCCATCCGCAACGGCAGCCAGGATTTGGCCGGCCACAACACAATCGATCATGCCATAGCCGAGAAGGACGATGATATTTAGAATGACCACAATCTTCGAAGGCCACCAGCCCATGATATATCTGTTCACATTAGTGACCTGCTAGCGGATGTCTAGTCCATCCTTCGTACCTCGAGAAAATCATGGTTCTATTCCCACTCTTTGGGCCAAACGTCGCAATGTACGACACTACTAAGGAGCCGACGAATGCGCCAAACACGCTCAGAAGACATGAGTCCAGGAAGCCAAGCGCAAAGACAGCAGGACCTAGCATCCCGAGCGTGATGTTATTCGCAGCCAAGTTGACGCTGAACCACATGATAGCAACCTGAGAGTAGCCCAGCAGGCGCAGATCTTGCCTCTCATCCGGCTCTACGCGCTGTATGCCACGCGCCTCGAGGTTGTATGCCACAAGTTGTCTTTCGAAGCTTTTCCAGCCTCTTTGCGCCTTTCCAAGCATAGTCGCATTGTCTTGTGCCTCGCGTCTGTGGACAGGCAATCCGAGCCCAGACTCATTCTGCGGCGCAAAAATCGTCTTTTCATGGTTCGCAGCGTTCGATTGATGAGCGGGCGGCTCCATGTTCGCAACCTACACGAATCAGTAGTAGCTTCGAGAGGGGGAGGCAAGCATGAAGTCCTTTCGCAGGTGTTAACCTGATCAAGTTCCGACCGTATTTCTCAGATCGCTGCCATTGCCGCAACTGCGACTCCCACTTTGGGGGCGAAGTTGCAGCACTGGCAGCGAACACCGGTCTCATGCAATTGCTATCCTAAGATACCTTGATCGGGTGGGGTTCTGCTACTCAGCTGCATCTTGGCTGTTTGACGGCCGTACGGGTGACTAGAAACGTTGCGACGAATTCAATTGGAGTTGTACTGATCGAATAGTGCTTTTCTATGTGCAATGGAGGCTTTGAAGTGTTGTGAAGGCGTAATGCTCGATGAAAAAGGCTGTCGCAGGATGCGGTGGGTTCAAGCCAAAGCCCCGCCGTTCTCCGCGGCGGCGGCCCATCCCGCGCGCTCCTGCTCATCTCATGCCGGTATCGCACTAAATTAGCTTCCAGCTACGACTATGACATTTCGACGATGGATTGGAACGTGCTGGTCCATGGCAATTATGTGTCGAAGTTCGCGACTGACGTCTCTCGATTTCGGGCGTTTTGCATCTTTGTGCTACACCAACCCGCGTGGCCGGGTCCAACAGCTACGCGCCGTTACTGCTTACCATCACAACCACAATGCACCTCGACCTGATGACACTTATGTGATGAGCGCCAGTAAATCAAAATACACAGGTTATCATGGTACATGCTGCTTTAAAAGCTGCTATCTTCGCACGCCACACAACATATTTCACCACCACCGTGTCGTGCAAATTAGCAGGTTGTCCCAAGCATCCCGGCTGGCCTTCTTAGAGACAGGCCGGTCAATGCTATCTAAACCAGGGCATATAGAGCGCAAAGGACGTTCGTTTCCCAAGAAAAGAGGTGGATGTGAGTCCAGAGACGACAGCACTGCTCCTAGCAGAGTCGGACTCCTTTGACATCACGAATCATGATCTTAACTTCTAAGAATTCTCCCAAGAAAGCAACTTCAGTGTTGACCAACAAGACTTCGATGCGTGGCTAAAAGGACAGTCGGCGAGGTTTCTTCGCTAAGTGTACTCGGCTCCGCATAAATACCTTCGTCACTTCCATCGGGAACCCCGACGCAGTGACCAGTACGAACGGAAGGGCCGACATCGTCCACAATCAATATCATCATCTTCAAAATGGACGCCTACACGAAGCTCGTTTACCACGTTGTCGAAATGCTCGGGCTTGCTGATATACCGGTTTCCCTCTATGGGCACCTTGTCGCTCAGGATATTGTCCTTCAGGCAATCCCTGTACATGAAGGCTTGTTTCCCAACTCCAGTATCTTCTTCGTCACTGCCGTCGATGCGCAGAGCTACAGCCTGAGAGCCTGGGACGAGGGAACAGCGGAGGTAGAAGCCACGGCTTTTCCGTGCCAGATGTTTGCTGACACCATCGATCTCAAACCTGCGGTAGGCTCGGTTGTCATCGATGTTGTGTTTGTCTAGTAAGGGGCTAAGAATCTACGTGGTAATGGCAATAGACTGTGTTTGTGCCGGCGAAGCTATGAGTGTCGCATGTCTCGGCTTCTTGTAGTTCCGTATCGGTGTCTGCAGTGTTTACGAGACAGATCTTGAATTGGTACATATTGCCCCGGTTAAAGGTAATACTACGCTCGCAGCATGGATTCCAAAGGATTCATCGAATATGATATAGGGTTGCAAAGCGCGAGGTTCTTCTTGGCACGATAGCGCGATGCTCTCAACACACAAGGAGTAGGTTCACTCCACGTCGCCGATGCGGGCGAGACAAGAGCAGCTAGCAAGCACTTCTCCCTCCGCGTCCCACGCATTGGACTCTGGCACGTACAAACCAACCGCCGGCCTCTCCCGTCTTCGTCTCGATACAGCTCTACATTCGATCCCGGATCCTATCTTACACCCTTCACGTTGTGCCACAGAGCCTAGACCGGTACTTACCAATCCAACACTATTTCTGATCCTTCATACACACTTTCAAACGTTACCACCTCAACATCTCAAACAGGCCCCTCCAAAAACCATCTCAAAGAAGATACCTTCCTGCGCCTCTCTTCTTCCCCACACACATCCCCACACACCATCCTTTCCCTGGCGTGACGTGATGTGACTGACGATCCCTTCCTCACCTTGACCACAGCACACCGTCCCACACGTAGGGAACGGCGTCCTCAAGTCCGTACTATACGTCCGCATATCACAAAACGCGCAGTCCAGCCCCCAAGTGGCCGGTAATCCCAGCAACCCACACCCATGGTGCGCGCCCATGGGCTGCCAATGTGCGCTGGCGTTGTCGTCACCACGCACCTCGCGAAACCACGTTTTATGATAGCCGCTGCATGGGATGCAAGGTTGTCAAGAGAGAAAGAGTAAGCCTTGCGCAGGCCCGTATACAATTCCGACCGGACGTCTGTGGATATTGAACGCATGTGCAGGGCTGTTGATTAGGGAGACATGTTGCGCTGAGTTAAGTCTAGCTAATTAGCCCCCATTTCCTGGATGTGGGGTTAATTAGCGCCTGTTGTTTGCACCTTTCTCGATTGAGTAATATGTGACAATGATGAGATGATTCGGTGACCGAACACATGGACCTCGCAAGGGACAAAGACGTATGATGCACTGCGTGCCATGGCGGAGACCTTGGGTCCAGAGTGCGCCTGCTTCCAGAATGTTTCAGGATATGCATGCGGTGAGACTGTTAGGTGCGTGGGAGGTGTGAAAGACGGTGCAGGTCTATGTGCAGCTGCAGCTGCAGACGTGCACATACGAGGAGGACAGACCATTCTCCAGGCATGCATGGTATGCTTAATGTGTATGGGCATCGATTTTGCAAGACTGACAATGTCTGTGCAAATCTGGTGAGCGTTTGCTCTACCAACATTCAAAACCAGTAAATCGAGAGCGAGGCATGACACAAAGCCGGGTTGGCAGTGATATGTGATCAATGATGCGACTGGCAGACCTTCCACCCGCCTTCTAGAATACTGTGGTCCCGTAGAGTATGCAGTCAGCCGTAGACTACATGCATGCAGTCAGCAAACTCGCGTGGAATGGGGGCCGCATCGCAAACCGCTGATGTGCACGGGCATATTAGATGCACCATCCTGGTCATTGTATTGAGACGCGAACCAAAGAACAAGGCCCTGCTGTTTGACATATTGCAGCCATGTCAGCAGAAGCGTGACTAGGATGGTGGACTGCAGAATCTGAAGTGCACGTGGAGGTGTGTCATTGTGCGGCACGAAGCCTCGAGTATCAGCCCTACCACAGTGGGTCTTCGTGATGACAATATAGGGTGCTTAGGAGAGAAAGTCACGTCGGCGTCCCGGAGTGTTGATTGGAGCTAATCAAAAGCCATGTCACACAAGTCAGACATTGTTGTCTGCAATTGGAGTGAACGCGTCCCCAATAGCGTACAAGTATCAATATTCGCTAATGTGTAATACACCAAACCTCACTGCTTATTTAGCTGACCCATCATGAGGCGTTGCGTCTTCATCGACATCATCATCCCATTCGTCTCGCCTGACACCGCTGTCGTGTGATGGTATAGAGCTTCCCGCGACAGCCGGGGGTGGCGCGTCATCGTCACTTTCGTCTTCAAACGCGGCTGGGTCAGCGAGCGGTTGACTCTCTGGATCCAAGTTGCCTGTTGCGGGGCTCTTCCTCTTCGGTGCACCCTCGACGCCTTCATCAGCAGAGACGGAGATGCCACGGCGTCCCCACTTGTTTGTTGGTCCAGATTCTTCGCGGCGCGGCGCGGCTTCCTCATCGTAGTCAAAGTCCACGCTCTTACGGCCCGCAAAGCGGCCCACAAGCCATCCACGTCCGAGGTCTTCCGAGTCAACCACACCGCCTCGACGTAGCTTAACGCGCTGCCGTGTCCAGTATACCCAAGCAAAGTCGATCATCAGGGCTGTCTGAATGGAACCCCAAACCCAGCTGGTAGGATCGGCGTAATGTGACTCATTAGCACCTCGCACTATCCAGTTGAGTAGATACAGAAAGCGATAAGTGCCGAGCGTGACGAGGTAGAAGGAGTCGATGACGGTCGGGACAGTCGTCTGTCGAAGGAGAAGGAGTTGCGGAATCACGCAGACAGACTCCAGGATTTCGGAGAAGACCCACATGAGCTGTCATAGTCAGCAGTGCGCTACAGAGGTTGTGGGTCTTACCAACCTTCATGAAGGTGTTGTGGCCGACGACCCATTTCTTGAAGATGAGGTACCAAAATGGGGCCACAACAATGGCACCCGCTAGGCAATAGAGACCAAACTTCCAGGCCTTTTCGCGTTCGCGCGTGCGTGCATACACGCTTGTCATCAAGAAGATGATATACAGTGACGAGAGTGTGTAGAAGATCTGGCGATTATCAGCCTTGTGGATGCGAGGTCGGGCATCCTGCTCTCACTTTGAGCGTAAAGTTCCATGTATGCCAACCATCTGCCGTTGCAGATGATGTGAAAATGTCCAAATATCGTGTGCAGAAGACGAGAGCGTAGAGAGCCTGTGTGATGAGCGAAACACCTGTCGCCGTTGTTAGCTCCGCTCCACGCGCATGCGGATCGTTCAGCTTACCCTCAGCGCTACTGTTTGAATGAATCGCCCATATCAGAATGAGCTTCGACGACGTGTGCGAAACATCGCCTAGTATATGGAAGACGTTGAACTTCATGGTGCACTAGAATCTACAGATGGCGACACAGTATGCGGCGTGTCGCCTGAGCCTGGAACTGGGTCTCAGAACCTCAGTTGCAAGACCCGCTCCGGACGGGAAGGAGTGCAGTTATGGCGGGAGTGGCTTCCGGATGGCGCTGGAAAATGGCGGGAGGATGCAGCGGTGCGGTGATGATGGTGCGAGTAGCTGTGGAGAGCTCTTGTTGGTGGTGATGCCTTGAGGCTTGACGTCGCAGCTCTCGGACCCTGCCGTATCTAGCAGCTGCGCTAGCCGCGCTAGCCGCATCCATCACATCCGTCTGCCACACTTGTCACAAACTCAACACTACTTCGACTTCGTTCGCAGCGAGATATTTGGCCTCACAGACCTCGACAAATCAGATTGGGCGTTGTTCCGCGATGTCCCCAAGAGCCACCTGGCTTGATATCTGGCCCCGTGGCTGGGTGACGGCATGATAGAGGTGCTGCACCACAGCTCCAAAGTCGCTCTATATCTAGATCCTGCCACCTGGACAATCTCTGTGAACTCCTCATTTAGTATATGAGCACTTAGAAAAGCATCTCACTGTCTCAGGTCGGAGTCGTGCGTGCTGTCATATGCAGCAGTCAAAATACCCACAATTGCATCGCCAGGAGTTCGGCATGCTCGCTTCAAAAAACGCGCTCTGGATTGCACGGAACGTCTCTTTTGAAAGGATGGCACTGCAAGAATATGGAGTAATCCGCTGAATGGTCTGATGGAAGTGGCCGACGGTCTGCCGCAAACTTCCATCAAAACTTGCGCAAGCCTCTGTTCAGGCGACCAGTCTTCCTTCCACGCCAACGCAGGACGCAGGAGAGCATTTGGCACTACTGCGGACAAATACGTCCGCCCACTCGTTGTTACAACCGACGTGGACTGCTGCATCGACGCAAGCTTGCTGAAAGAAGGAGGTCAGTATCCAACCACAATGCAACGCCGGTCGGGCATCCGGGGATATGCACCATTTCATAATGGAGGCCAGGGAACCGCCAGCAGCTTGCAAGCCTCGCAGCTTCGCCTCATCTGAAAAAGCTCTCCTCCCAAAACCTTGAGTCTATCCGTCTTATTTGGCGCCAGATCCGCATCGCGGGCGATCATTACGGCCGACTGACTCTTGCACCATGGAGAGATCGAAAGGTTTAGGTAGGCTATGATCTTAGAATAGTCGGGCGTGCTGCGCAAGGCTGCTGAAAACGCCGACCAGCACAACTTGGCAGCGGCGCGGTTCACCCGTCGTTGAGGCCAAACACATGGAACATGTTGGCTGCTGGGTGGACTCGAGCGATGGATGCTGTGGGAGTCCTCAACGCGATACTGCAAGACTGACCGTCACTGCAGTCTGTCAATATGGATGCAACAAGCCTGACCGCATCGCCCTGCATACAGGCATGATTGGTGAGACGTGCTATTGCAGTAAAGCTAAGGGTGCAAGAAGCATCTCCGTTCGTGACGTGGTGAGCAAGGCGCACCCTTTGCGGTGAATTTGCCGTCTTTCGGCCCCAACCAAGGCATTAGCAACCACTCACACTGCCCCATTCATGCAATTAAGCGCCTTTGCTGGCCGTGTCTCACTTCGCGATGCACCCTAATTGCTGCATCGCTACGGCACAATTGTACGATACACCGAATGGGGTGACACGGGCTACAATTTCCTCGTGCTACGCGAAGGATGGACATCCTTGCGACGGGTCCCGCTGGCGCCCACTGCACAGACAGGTTCATCGATATCACGCTGCAGGAATAGAGAGATTACCCTGCTGGAGGAGTCCGACCACGAGGCTCGCGGGCCTCTACCACAAGTACCTACGTCAGGGTAGCGGTCCTCAGCATCGAACGATGTGCCCAACTGCCGTAGACTGTCCCTGCAAAGCGGCGCCATCACCGCCGGAGACTCGACCCGGGCCCTGAGCAGAGCACCATGCCGCCCCAGGACGTGACCACGAGACCGAAGGCCGGCACGTCTGCAGCCTACGTGCTCCAACGGCTTGCGGGCACGATCGTCACCCGTCGCAAGCAGAGCACAGTCCCAGCCAGCCGTTCCTGGTCAGCAGCTGGGTCGGGGCGCAGGCGTTGACAGGCTAGGGTCGCCAGCCATACCGCGGCTCTAGCGCAACGACATGCTCGCCGAGCCCTCTAGAGAGGGTGAAGGATGGGCGCTAAAGTGCAGTAGGCCTGACTGTCGGTGCGCAGTCCACTCCCCAGACCTCCCGCGAGCCGGGGGGCAGAGCATCGACTGAAGCACTAGACGTGTGCTGCGCTCCATTGAGCATTCTGATAAATACGACTACGCCTTTTGCGCGGCTCAGTCGACTACTGTACAAGCCTAACCTCGACCAAGACCGTGCACCGCACCCATCTTCCTTCCAGCTGCCGCATTGTTCTCATCTTCTCTGCCTATACTACTACGAGGTAGAGGTCCAGTACTTGAAGCTCACCCACCCCATCCTGCAGCTCAAGCTATCATGTCTCTCGTACTTGATAGCGTTGGCCCCCCACCTCACCTGCTCCACTCTAGAACATCTTCGTGGCCGTGCCCCTTTGACCCTCACGGATACCCCGCGGCCACCTCTTCTTCACCTACACCAATGTCTCCTCAGTCGCTACAGTCCTATATGTCACACGTCCCAGAGAGCCCCTTGCCGTCGCAAGAAGTCAACACCTTGCCCACATCCACATGGTATGGCCCTTCGGTCTCCGCTCCAGAGTGCCATTCCCAGGTAGGTTATGCCTATTCTCGCTAAGTCCCTTCCGCTCACACTTTGCCTTCTAGACGGGCTACGCCGCATATGGCCAATATATGCCGCCACACACCTCTTCCATCACCCTGTCACCACCTACTTCTACTTATGCCTACGTTGGAAAACCACCAGGTTCGAGCAAACGAATTGAGCCATCAGCCGTTGCCATGTCCCCGATCTCCGCCCATGCTAGGGACTCTGTATTACCCGAATCTTCGCGCCCGTCAGAAGAGCCCCAAGCAAACCCAGTTCGAGCTCTGGATCAGTCAGCAGCACGGTGGAGACAGAACTCGCACCTCATGGACCGCCCACAAAGCAGCTCCAGCAGCCTGCAGTCCGCGCCAGTAGAAACATCCTGGACCTTGAATCCTCTAGGGATCCAGACGTCTAACATGCACCATGACCACTACTATCCTCCCTACCAACACCTCACACGCAGCCCTCGTCTCAGTGAACCACTTATCGAGCTTCCTTCGAACCATCTGGCCTCACCACAGCCACGACGCCTTTACACTCCTATCGCACCTCAACCTATCGACACACCGCGGTCCAGCGGATTGAAGCGCACCCGTGAAGAGGATGAGGAGAGCTGTGACGAGTCAAAGCGAAGGAAACGGTCAGACTCTAACACCTCAGTGCAGTTTGAGTTGAGTGAGGAAGACAAGCTACTTTTGCAGCTGAAGGAGGAAGAATCGATGCCATGGAAAGACATTGCTGCCCGCTTCCAGTCAGACCTGGGCAAAGCCTACCAGATACCAGCACTACAAATGCGCCTGAAGCGCCTCCGAGAGCGCATGCGCGTATGGACAGAGACTGATGTTAGAGCACTGCGAATGGCGCACGAGTACTGGGCACAGAACAAGTTCGATATTATTGCTCAGAAAGTCAGTCAACATCACCTTGGGCAACAAGGGCCAGAAACTAACATCAAGCAGATGCTCGAATTCGGCGCTCAAGAGAAGTGGACTGCTCGTCAATGCGCGCGCAAATGGGCTGAGATAGACCCTGCTCCCCCTGCACCATACGCCCATTTCGAACAGCATCTTCAGCACGGTTTCGCCCCTTATAACATGAGCCCTGTCGAGGCACCTCATCCCTTTCTACCATACATGAATGTTCAATAATCACGGTGCTATTCTAGAGCTCTTCACGATCATCACCTGATTTCTCTAAGGGTCTGCGCAAGCCCTTTGGCGTACGGCGTATGGCGCAGCCCAAGTGAGGCATGTAGTGCATATTCCCATGCACCTCACTCTGTGGTCGCCCCATTCTTGTTCAACTGATACCCTTGTTTACAATACGAGATGCGAATAGACGCTCTCATTCCGTACCGAAAGACAAAATGAAATGTGGTTAAAGAACCGATGCAACCGTTTTGCGCACCCACCCTCTTTCCTCAAACTACTTCCTGCTCTGAGTGGAGTCATTCGCTAACGGCGACTGCGCCGCAACGTGCAATTGATCAACGCCGCAATGAAGACAATCAAATTTCCAATAACGTCTCATTAAGCCAGGGAGATTTCAGCACCGCCAATAGCTATGACAATGCCCGCAGCCGTTTTGTCCTTCAAGAAGGCATCAACCGCGCGGCACACATATTGGTAGAACAACCACCATCACTGCCTGTAGCATCACCGGTGTGAACAGATCCTGCAACGAAGCGCACGTCCTCAGATGTTACGCAACTAGTCATATTGCGGCAAAGTTTGTCCAGTGCTACGAACGCACGACACCCAAAGGCTTTGTTCGGTCGGGACCCTTCGATCACCTGTTGCACCTGTCCATCTCTGCCAACGGGTGCCCATCTCCGCAATAACACCTTGTTCTCTATGTGTGGTATGTGCGTTATTTGTTTACTCAACACCTAGGTCCTCGCGTACCAAGAGAAATGCAAAAGGGGAGGGCAAGCGGCAAACCACATGCACAGCCAAATTTGTCTACAGCAGAAATATTGACAGTACTTTGTTTTGGCTTGCGAAAAGCGCTATTCTGTCTACCAATTTTCGTGTTGATCCTATACGATCCAAGCGCCGCATGAAAGGCCACCTTAGCATGAGCCTCAATCCAAGCGCTCGTGGAGTTGGGTTTACAACAATGCGCAGTGCTTCGCCACGCTCTCCTCTCAAGCTTAATTCAACTCAATGACTGCACATGATACCTTCGCATGAACCAACATCAGAGGCGCGCGCACTGCATGTAGGTATGCAGGTGCATCTCCTCGCCCTGGGGCGAATAGCTTTGCAACAAATAACTTACAACGTAACGGTATCAATGACCACAAGGCTCAATCGCAATTCATCTGACAGAAGTGCATCATGGGTCGCTGGCAGACGACAAGGAAACCCTTACTATGGGGAACCCCTGTGTAGAGTCGACTCTCGGACAGCGAGGACTATAGAACAGTAAGGCTGCGATGCCAGTCGTTCACAGGAACCCGTGAGTCTCGATATTGTTTCAAGATCGATGGTATGAGTGCACATAACATGTTGATTCATAACAAAACACATTTCATGTTGTCCGAGAAACTCCAACCATGTGTAGACACATCGTAGGGTCAAGCAGAGAGACCTTCGACACACCGTCCACCTGCCATAAGTTTGCTGTGGTTCTTGCAACGCCATATACTCCAGGAAAGTTGCTCCAGAGAACGGGCGAAACACAATCCGGCAATGTGCATGGATGTCTCACACCGAAACCGTCATCCGGGTGGAGAGCATACCTTCCTGCAGTCACGCAAAGCAGTAAGGTAAGCTGACTGCACCGGTTTTGACCCTACAACGTCTGTTCGTATCGAGAGGCTTACTTTACGGTCATACAAGATAGTCGAAACCCCAGGTGAACGCCCGTTGGCCATCATCTACACGATTGGCGAGGAGCTCTTAAGGCGAATGCCTTGAGACTTGTGTCGTCAAGATTGAAGGACGACACAGTCAAGCATCGTAGGACGACATTAGTCCATTTCTACCGGCTAATACCTGTCGATCCTGTGTGACAGCACATGGCAGACTCTGCGTACTTGAACCAGGCAACCAGTGGCAGCGCCGCCACCGGGTTCACTTTTGAGCTTGAATGCGGATATTCGCGCCGGGACCGCTTGGCAAGTTCACCCGTTGTCTTTGCTTCGTCGCCGTTTTCGCGTCGACAGAGCCCCCGCATCCAATCATGACATGTTCAAAGGCGAGGTTAGTGACCGGTACGGCAATGGCGCTCAGCATGACGAGATCCTTCGGCGCTCAATCCGGATAGCCGTATCGCTACAGTTAAATGACTCGCGGAACTCGAACATGTTCGACTACGAAGTTGAGGTTGCGTGACGTTCGCTACCGCTCATAGAGAGTGAATGGCCCGACACAGTGGATGGCCGAACATTTGCGAAACGATCAGGGTGCAGAACAAGCATCAACCACTTCATCCTAACCAGCCCATCGCTGCATTGCTTCGATACAAGGGCCAAGTTTCGAAACCTGCAGCGGGTGACCGCCCTCTTCCCCCATAAGCGAAGCGTATCCAATAGCCTCGCCAACTCTTCCTCAGCAAGACTTGCCCATTGCGTTTCTTGTTGAACTGCAAACGTTTTAGCCGCACCAGGAGGAGTCTGGAGGGCACAGGTACCGAAACTGGAGCTATGCCCCATGAGCGCCCCATGCACGTGCAAACCACGCACATCTGCATGCCGTCAGCACGCAACTTGTCCTGCTCACCGATAATACAGCTGGCTCTGCGGCGCCTAACGACGCTGACCTCAAGCCTCAGTGCCAAGGAGCAGATCCGATCTGGAGGTTGTTGCGGAAATCGTGCTCACGCACCATCACGATCCACCAAGTTTCATCTTCCTCTTTCTTCTTGTTGCGCCTTTGCGGCGGAGTTGTTTGTTCATGCCAGGCCCATACCCCGACCACCCCAGCATGTCGCAATCAAACACGCAAGCTATTTTCAGACACACCCACCCGCACGCGCGCGCGGATGCCTGGGCCCCGAGTATGCCTCGCGCTATTCCAGGATGTTCATAGAGTCGGCTCCGGCTCCGCGCCATCGGTCGAGAGACACAAGCGAAACCCAGCTGTGTCGCTAGGTATTGTGACCTAACAGGCCACCAATTCCCCACGATACTGAACCCAACTGCAAGTTCGGGGAAAAAAGCGAGAAGCCCACAAGGAAGACACCAACCACGAAAAACGTGGGTTTCATTTATCCAGAGTCGGCGACGACGTATCATGGCTTGCGTACGAGCAGGGAAGGCCCCACACATCACATCACATCCATTCAACGGCACCAACGGCCTTCGACAGATCTTCTACACTCCTTCTAGTGCTGACAGAGGTCCGTGTCGCCGGGTTCCGTGCAGCTGAAGAGCAAGAAAGGCCCCGCTGCGGCGCCCGCTGTAGGGGTGGGTGTTCTGCGTCAATGCAGAGAAGGCCGCCCGGACTTGTCAAACAGGCCTGATGCTTGATCAAGTATCGATGATGACATCGCTGTAGTGTCGCAAATGGATGGTATATGCGAGCGTACAGTATAGACGGGCGGGACATGTCCAATCCATGATTTACCCGGATCCGTTCGTTCGGCACATTTGAAATGACGGTGCGCCTGGATGCTTGGGGTTGCGGCATGTCACGGCTGTTTCCGAGTGACGGTGTCGTTCGCCCCGTCAAGCGTTGCATGCGCAAAATGTCCGCTAATTGTCTGCTTTGGGACATATACGACAGGCTCGAAAGTGAGCGGTGGAGGCGTCGGGAAACGTTCTCGGGTAAGCACGCATCGCAAGGCTGGAGTCTGTTGTGTTTGAGAATGGATTCGAAGTGCTAACCATGGGTCCTTGTTCACCAACTCGGTTGGAGATTGCAGCGGCGGGAACAGTGCAGATCGCACCACCCATGACTGTCCCGACATTCTCAGGCTTGCACGATCATGTTGAATCGTGAAGGAAAGGAGTTTCCAGTCTTCCTCAGGCTGGCTGTCTCAATGCAGCTGTCAGATTCCTCGAAATGAGGTGAGTGGCATCACGGGTGCAACAATTAAAGCAAGAATGGTAACTGAGATAATTCATTGCAACATTATACTAATGTTCTAAGGAGCGTAATTCGAAAAAAGCCATGAACCAAACCGTCTAACCGTCGCTATGCCAAAACAAACAATGAAGCAAAAGGAGTGACCAAAAAGTCCTTAACCAGACCCAAACGTCCCGTTATCCGCCCGATGCCTCTAGCCGTCCTCAGTCGACCGAGCCGAACAGTGTAGCCATCTAAGCGTGGGAGCACGAGAAGGTGAAGCCACCGATCCAGGTGGGAACAGCCTTGCTCTTGTCGCCATCCAAGTCGACAAAGTTTTGCGCACGTCCATCGAGCGGGATGGTCCATCCCGGAATGTAGGTGTTCACGAGAGTGCACTTGGCGGCATCGGTGAACTTGGTCAGCTGGGCAGAAGTAGCGACGAAGCCGTTGTTGCCGATGGCCTTGCCGGCAAAGAGCTCGGTGATGGGGTGCGCGACACCATCGGCGACGATGGTGGCATCAGAGTTGGCACCAGACTGGTCGTTGAAGACGCGGATGGTGACGGTGTTGTCGGTGGGAGCAGCCGAGATGCCGCTGGCGAAAGCCAAGATGGTGGAAGCGAGGATGGTGGTGAACTGCATTTTGAAGATTGTTGGTTGTTGGTGGAAGAAGTTGGTAGTAGAGCGAGTGTCGTAAAGAGACAGGAGATATGAAGTGAAAAGTAGAAGTGGACTGTTGGTTGTTGGAAGATGTTGCTGTTGTGATGATGTTCATTTCAGCGGCCATCTCTCATACCTTTATACCTTGTCTTCGACGCCTTCGACCTCACTCAGATACAGGACGCATCTGACACGATGCAACCTGAAGCTATTCACAGCATCTCTAGCGGTCGAAGAGCACTGCATTCCAGCACCGCCATGCTGTGTCTCTCCTATCTCGCCATGGCGTTCGTATAAGCTGGCACAATATCACGAGAGGTTTCCAAGAGGACCTATTCCTTACTCGAGTCTAGCCCGTGGCGCAGGTCGCGCAGCTGGCTATGCACCCCAGAGTTTGAACGGTACGCTTACGTTTCGCTTCGTGGATCACCCAATGGCGTCGTCGAGTATTTACTCGAACAGGCAAAGTCTGACATCTCACCACCACAAATAACTCGAGACATCGCGCCACATGACGGAGGTTTGGCCGTGTGCCCTTCTACCGATCGATACTACTTCGCTAATTGTTACGAGAAAAGAGAGAAACCTGGCTTGCAAATCGCGGTGGAGGAATTCCGCCGGCTACCGGCTGAGCAGCTGGAGTGAGGGACTAGCTTCGAACGGCTGAAGAGCAAAACTTGCTCACTAATTCAGCTTTTTCTTTGACCGCCAACACGTGAAGAATGGTAAGAATTTACGTCCATAATGCTAATAGCATTATCCAGAAATAACTTAGGAGCTCTTTAGTGCTATCGAGGCTACCGTGACTTCGGCCTGTTTCTCATAGGCTCGAACTACTGCTTTTTGCTTAGCACGACATTGCGACTCTCTGAGGTTATGGCTTTGCTTGGCGAGTGTGTTACACTGCCACACTGCTTCTCGCGTTATTCGTGTCGGTGGCCATCAGGCGAAGCCACGCCTGACCTCCAAATGCAACAAGAATACTCAGGCGAGCTAGCGCTGACACGAGCTGACGAAGAAGCAATGTCGACCTTAACTCCGCACCACGAATTAATCATGATCACGATTTGGTTTACATGCTATGTCTTGCCACTTTCTAGATGACACGTTCGTGAAGGGGGAAAGTGGTGGAAAGTCGGTGACGAGTAAATGGCACCATCCTAGCATCGATTACTGATAAGCCGACTAACAGATGTTGCACAAAGACTGCAAAGTATGGACCGCCGACTCTCATTATCGAGGCATACGCCCACACTTCTCACACAAACTGCATGAACGGATGCATGATTGGGAGATATTAATGACATGATAACGAGCTGCCAGCGCATCCAAGCCAACCGCCAAAAGCGCCCCAGGCAGGAGTTGTTCGGGTCCTCAGCCGAATGAGAAACGATCCATCGCGAGAGTGGGTTGATATAATCAGGTCAGGCTGGAGGACCGAACTGTGTGTCGCTTCAGGCAGTGCAATGACATTCTGAGCTATCTATAGTGTGGAGCATCATTTCACCGGACGGCTGTCTTGCGGCGATGGTTCGATCGTAGCTTTCCTGGTCTAGAACTCTATTGATTACCATTATTATCTTGTATGAAATGTCTTTGTTAATCATGAGTAATGTATAGTTCTGAGGTTGTTTGCTACATGACTGGGCCTTGAATATCGAACAGTGAGATGTCGGAGATCTATGTCTACCTTCACTTTCGTCATTACACTTCACAATTGTAACCGGAGAGGGCATAGTCGCGCCAAATGTTTGTTGTGGGAAGTGAAGTTCACCATGAGAGTTTTGCTCATTCTGCGCAGCTGATGCAGTGTAGGCACACTAAGCATCTCCCCTCCACATTGACCTGCATCGACATAATGGCCATGTTTGCGGATCACTTTCAACATGTGCAACACATACAACCTCCTTTGCATAGTTCTATCATAGACGAATCGAAACCACGGCAATACATACCATGTAGCTTCCACTTACAATGAACCGACTCTCGCAAAATGTACCTCGGCACAACCGCTAACCCATCCACCACTTCCATCCACCCCCAACCATGACACAACCACGCAACTACCATTCCAAAACCATCATCTCTATCACCTGATCCGTTCCTCCTCCCTGCATGTCCTATCTCATCCACGGCAGCACCTCACACACAGGCATGGGCTGGGTCGACCAAGTGCCTCGCGCCGGCAAGCTCTACATTGGCGGTCTCTACGCACTCTATCAAACAGACTTGATCCGCTCGGCTGGCGTAACACACGTGCTTTCTGTCATAGACTATGACCCGTCGTTGAAGGAGCGGTTTCCGGATTTAGTGCTTAAGCATTTGCATATTCGCGCGGATGACCATCCGAATGAGAATTTGCTGAGGCATTTTGATGAGGTGGTCAGGTGGATGGACGGGGCTTTGGAGACGGTGGAGAAGAAGAGTACTGAGGACTTGATTGGAAAACTTGGACAGGGTGATGATGGAGGAGGTGGCGGTGGCGTCTTTGTTCATTGTGCGATGGGCAAATCGCGGTCCGCGACGCTTGTTGTTGCGTACTTGATGTGGAAATATAAATTGGACTCGAAGACAGCGTTGGATCAGTTGTGCGAGGGAAGGCCAGTATGTGATCCGAATCCGGGGTTTAAGGAGCAGTTGGAGGTGTGGGAAGAAATATGTACGAAGAGCAATACGGAAGAGAGGAAGAAGGTATATGACGACTGGGAGAAGACGAGATTTACGGGGGAGTACTGGGAATGGGATCAAAGAAGGAGTCAGAAAGCGAGACTTTGATGAGGCAACTCAGATTTACAGTCACTGCCTTCAATCCATCTTGCAAACAAGTATACTATCATGCTCCTCTCTGCTTTCGAGCCATACATCCCCACCTCCACCTCCCATAAACTACTCACAGCCTCAAAGCCTAACAGCCTCAACAATATTACAGGTCGGCCTTTCCACAAACTCCTTCCAATACCCGGCCTCCACCCTTTCATCCTGCGGCAATACCACCTCGCACCACCTCAACTTCAAACCCGCCTTCTCCGCACACCTCTCATATACATCCGCTCGAAACTGAAACACCTCAAAGCTAAACGGCACATCGCCCTTGACGACCACCTTCGCCTTGATCCCCACGTGAGCCCCCGTATCAGGCGCCACATACTTCGGCTCCAACACCACAATATCCAACCCATAGAAATCCATCTTCGATTCCTCAACCCGCGGATCATGCGCATTCGTCGTGACGCCCACGAAACGCCCATCTGGCGCGAGGTTCTGCTCGATGACGCGGAACATATTAGTTAGCTCCGTCTCCGTGCCTGCGTAGTTGAGGAACCAGCCTGCGAAGACGATGTCGAAGGGGGTGGCGTGCTGCATTTGCGAGGGGATACTGCAGTCGCGCACTGAGAAGGTGATGTTGGGTGCGGTGTACGTCGCTTGTGCGCCCGAGATCATGGACGAGGAGATGTCGTAGCCAGTAACGGAGGCGGCGCCTAGGCGGGCGAGGAGGTCGGTGGTTTTACCAGTCCCGCAGGCGAGGTCTGATGGAGGGGGTTAGATGGGTGTTTGGCAAGTCGTGTTGAGTGTTAGTGTGGTGGCACATACCGAGACATGTCTTTCCCTCGATGTTGCCCAGTGCCTTTATTGAGCTCGGCTCCTCTGGCTCAGCGGATGGTAATTTCTTGATGTTATTATACTTGGTGCCAATCTTGTCATATTGCGTGTTTTGCGTGCCGTCCTTGTGATCTGTCGCCATCTCTTTTACAGTACAGAAGACACAACGAATGTGGCGGGATAGTCGACCAGGTAAGCTTTGATTTTGATTTTCCGATAAGAGATCTTGTTCACCGATCTGAACTACTTAATTAGTTCTGCTGATGTCAGATAATTACGAAGTCCCTCATACGTAGGAGTACCTTCGACGATCGGAGCTGTTTGTATGCACACGACACGTGAAGCCGAGAACAAGCTTAACCTGATCGCGTTTAAATTTTCGTGATGATAGAAGTGGTCTGGAATATTTATATGTGGGGTGGGAATAATGATATCTTCAACATGTTGCCCCGCTGCTGAGCTGTGAGTTTCTCGCTAAGCCATTCGCGGCCGAGTAGTGAGGATAGCGGAAGTAAGAAGCCGAGGCGATCGATTCACTAGAGCAAGATCACATCTTTGAGCATTTTTGTTTCATACGTGCTACATTCATCATAACTCGTAAATGAGTAGCATAATCGAGCTGTCGATATGTGCTTGGAGGTTCGTTCCCATGCTCCCAGAGCATGCATCTATCATAGCCTATCAGGGGCACTTAAGCCTTCTCAACGTCCCGCTTCGTGTTGTCGGAGTCGACCAGCTCGACAGCACGAGCGCCATCCTTCTCACTGTGAATGCTACCCTGCTCGATATCCTTCGCGGGCTCATGAAGGTTCTGCGCACCAATGGGGCCAGCTGTTTCAAAGTGACGACCCTTCTTCTCCGGTCCAAGTCCGGTGGTGATCATGATACCGATGACAATGATAGCCGTAGCCACACCCATGACCGGTCCGTAAGCAGGCGATGGGTCGCCTTTAGAGCTTTTGATTATGATACCCTCGGCAGCGGCGTTAACAATCTGAGCAGACGGCGAAGAGATCATATTTCCGAGCTGGTAGGTAATACCAACGAAAGAGGAGCGGAAAGCGGGTGGCGACAATTCGCTGAGATGGATGGGAATAACTCCCCAAGCACCTTGGACGAAGAATTGAATCATGAAGCCAGACGCAGAGAGACCGCGCTCAGTGGTAGGAAGAATCCATGCCGGAATGAGGCAGCCGGATATGAAGGCAGCGAGAACAATAGTTCGGCGACGTCCGAACCACTGCGAGGTGTACCCCAAGATTGTTCCGCCAACGCAAGCGCCAGTCTTCATCAAAATCGAGGCACGAGTAGCACCCTTTGGAGAGAGGTGCTTGGACTGCTTCATGAACGTGGTGTAGCTGTCCTGGCTGGTGTGACTGTAAAAGTTGAACCATGTCATCAAGAAGATACAGTAGACACACATGCGCCACTCTTTCTTCAGCATCTCCTTCGACTCGGCCCAGAAAGCACCAGGAGTCTTGCCAGATTTGCCAGCTTTCTTTGCTTCGATGAACTGCTTCGACTCAGGAAAGAGAATACGAACGAGGCCGATGGCGATCGAGAAGCCAGCGCCGACCCAAAATACCGTCTTCCAGGTTTTGACGGCATCGCCGACACCCAAATTAGCACACGCGGCGAGAACGTAGCCAAAGGAGTAACCTTGTTGAAGGATACCGCTCATCAGACCACGAGCGTTGGTTCTAAATCTGTTAGTTTATACCAAGAAACGAAGTAGAAGTCAACGTACGGGCAGTTTTCGAGCGCCATAGAGATCGCATTGCCGTACACACCTCCCATGAACAACCCGAAAAGACTGCGAACCGCCAGGAACTGGTTGAATGTGGCAGAATAGATAGTGGCAACCTGGAGCAGACCGAGAATGATCATGTTAATCACCATGGGCCATTTTCGGCTAGATTGAAGTTAGACCATGTTGTGCATGTAACGTGTACGACGGAGTCTTACCCAAACTTATCTCCAGCCAAACCGAAGAATGCGGCGCCGACGGATCGAAGAAGCAGTGTCAATGTAATAGCGGTTGTGATACTCGTGTTGCTTTGTTTGTAGTACGCTGCAAGCTTGGTCGTCTGGATTGAGAGTGCGTGAAAATCGAAAGCGTCAGCCGTCCATGCAAGGAAGCCAACAATGAAGTAAAGCCAATCTTTCAAGCGTAACTGAGCAAAGAGGCTGAAGGGATTCTTGAGTGGCTCAGGGTCCTGCCACTCGCAGTGCTCCTCGCCATAGTCATTTCTGACTACTACACGTTGCTTCCAGATGAAGAGATCGCGGAAACTCTGTTTGGCGGTAGCAAAGGTACCCTTGGCCAGAGGGTCCGCGGGAGTGTTTGTGCTTGCCATAGCTGTGTATAGAAACTTGGCTAGGTCAGGCTGAGGATGATGGACGCAAGAAAGTGGCAGTCCGATCGCACGACTGGACATGAACTCTGGGGAACCAGAGGCCTAAAATATATACGTGACAAATGCTCCCCCAGGCTCTGGGCATCATTGCCTCGAGGCGATTCCATTGCTCCCCTTACAACTTCTTCGATGGCCAAGACTCCGCCAAGGTGCTTGATGCAGTAGGGTAAGGATCGTGCGCAATGAATGCAACCACACCCACATGCCAAGTAGTACTAAGCAAGGCTTGTGGATCAACCCAACCCAGCCCACGAGTGAGGTGAGAGCAGAGATGCCGGGGATGCGATGCACGTATCAGCGAAATGTTGAGGGATGGGATGGTGCGTGATGATCTTGTCGACGCCGTTGCCGTGTCCCCATGGGGTCACGAAGCGAGATCAAAAGCATTCCATAGACCTGGGGATCGCAACTTCGATTCCCTACTTGCCCAGCCGCCTTGTGTTGTAGTTTCATTCTTACAATGGCTTGGTGATAACGTTGTGCTTGATTAGGACAAGCTACATGGCTTATTCGAAGTCTATCATTCAAACATTCGGCCAGAAAGCTTCGCGCCGAGAGACGGCAGCCACAAACTTGGCGACTGACCCCGCAACGAATCTTTGCGCAGTCGGATGAGCCGAAGCTTTGTTGCGCCCAGGCATGCCGAGAACGGGCGCATGCACTTACGGAGGCCAAGAAGGTGAAGCCATGGTGTCGTGCCACATCGTCAGCCCAGCATGCATTGGCAGGCTTCTTTGAACAGCCATTGATGATGATGGCTGCATGCTGATACGACGCATGATTCCAACGGCTGATTTTGAGTGGTGAGTGCTAAAGAGAAACAACATTGTCGCGGATTCATTTGCTAGGTTGCGCTGCCTTGAGTTTATGGTGATGAAAACATGGCTTCAGTCAGGCAGCGCAGATAACGCTGTCCGTGGGGGTGCACAAGGAACGACGGCGCACAAGGCGGGTAGCACCCTTCAATGCAGGTGCGGAGACACGGAGCTTGGCCGTGGGAACATGTAGGAATATGGGCTGACTCGCTCTGAGCAGCTGACGCGCAGAGACGCCAGAAATGGAATGTGTGTGAAGAAGGATTGGATCGGCAGAACAAAACTGTGGGGATGACGCCCGGTGGATTAGCTTTGGAGATGGGGAAGGTAAGGCAACCCCAGCTTCGCTAGCGGACGAACTTACCACTTTTTCGAGCTCCGACCGCCTGAACTTGGGGTCGGAGATCTGCATTTCGCGTGTTTGTCTCGTGCGTGGACATATGTCACTTCTTCTCATTGGTGGCTAATGTCGTAGAGACATTTTCAACACGCGACTTCACCCGAAAATTCCAAATGCAATACTTGATAGGCTTTTACATTCAGGTCCAGCTCGACACGAGCCGGTCTTACCCTGCTTCTCCAAGGCTGATATGCAGCATGCTAGAAGAAAGTCCACCTCGGAGCTGGATCTGGTGTCAGACAGCTCCGAGGAGCTCCCGGCTCTAGGCCTTGCAGAGCCTCAACATTGACCCACAGGAGGGACTGCACTAAATTCTTTGTATTGTTATCATCGTAGGGGCACTCCACAGTCAATCGCTTGCAAACTTCCGACTCACTTGGCGTGATGGCCAAGTCTTGCTGTTGCAGGGTCTTAAACACGTGCCTTCATATCTTGCTATTAGACCGGTAAATCGCACGGTATGTAGCTGCTACCAGCCGGGTTACCCGACTCGGGAAGTACAGCACCCTACGACTTGGCCTGATTCGAGCGAAGTAAGCGTATCCTTAGACCTCCGACGTCAATATGTCCAGCGCGGACGGCGTCCCATCGAAAATCAGACTACGCGGGACGAGAACTTCTCGTAAGCCAACCAGCATACTGGGTGACAATGTTGACAACCCCCGCAATGAGCACTTACTAGCGGTGGCGCACAATAATCGTATGTCTTCGGACAGATTGCAAGACCGCGGCCGTGAGAGCTCTATTTTACGGCACACCTGCCTTATTGGCTGTCGTGTGGCTTAAACCTGACCCAGCAAGTATGTTCCTAGTTATCGTTAGCGGGTCGTCCAATAATTTGTGTGGCGAAGGGATCTTACCTCCATCTTGACAAATGTTTCGTCGGTGAATACCTCAAACCTCGAAGTGATGCCAGGAGCTATGCCAACAAAGTCTGGTCTAATCCCCGTTGAGTACCTTCTGTAAATTGAAGGCACGAGTGCCATCTCGGCCATTGCCAGATGCATCCCAACACACATGCGCGCACCACTCGAGAACGACCACCACCATTTCCTCATTTCTGCAAGCGCAGGGTCGCGTTCTTCCTTCAGCCAGCGTTCAGGATCCCATTCCAATGGATTAGGGAATACTTCGGCATTACGGTGTAGTGAGAATGGGGCCATGCAGCACACAGTTCCGCGTGGTACAGCATAGCCGTCAATGACACTGTCAACTGGACTTGATCGTGGTTCGGAGGCTGGTAGAGGTGCATACAGCCTCAATGTCTCCTTAACGACAGCGTCCAAGTAAGGCAAGCGATCTGCAACATCAGGGCTGACTACACCGTTCTTGACCGCATCCAAATTGATGCCTTTGCACTCTTCAATCAGCTTGCGCTGAATGTGAGCATGCTTTGGAAGCGACAGTGCCCAGATAAGGAACATCAATGTATCACTCGTGGTATCGATTCCAGCAAGCAGATGGTCCGCACATTCGCTTGCAACATCTAGGTCATCGAGGCCTGATGTGTCTTTGACCTTCCAGAGTCTCGCGATGATCGACTCGTGGGCTCTCACCCTAACCTCAGGTTCCGCATCGCGATATTTATGCATGGCACGCAGGGCGTGCGCTCGAATGCCAGTGTAGGTTGCAGGCTTTTGCATTGGCAGGAACGGCTTCAACATGTTCTCCAACTGACCAGTTCGTGTATATAGCCATGAAGTCAACAATCGAAGATGCACAGCGAACCAAGCTAGGTGCCTGCGGGATGGGTCCATGATGTCGTTGAGGAGGCTGACATGATTTGGTGTACCCTGGAGAGCTGTCGTAGCTCCAAAATCTGGTGTGCCGTAGAGAAACGTCGTGATCACATCGATGGCATAGTAGTGCAAGGCAGAGAAGATCTCTAAGCCGTCAGAGGGAGGTGTTGCTTCCAATATTTTGAGAAAGTCTTCAATCTTGCTATCAATGATCGCAGCGGTATGCCCAGTCAATATGGCGGACTTCGAGTACACATGTGCCAAAAGTCGCTTTCTCTTCGCATGATCCGCAACTCCAGCGAAAGTAAAGAGGTTCCTCTTTCCGTATGCATTGAACATCTCATAGAAACTGGTTCGCTCAAAACCACTTCCTGCGCCATAAATTGTGCGTAAAGCCGTGGTTGAGTTGAAATGAACCTCTTCGGGGCCAATGCGGACAACGGGACCGTACTGCTCGTGAAGTTTGTGGATCGTTCGGGTACGTCGGCCCCAGTCGTCTCTCGCCAGGCGCCATTTTGTGAATGCATAAAACCTGGGCCCTGGTATCCGACTAAGAGGGCTCAGCAGAAACGGAGTCAGCAGAAACCGATGCAGCAGCAAAATGGCTGCTGTACTGATCAAGACTACCGGAATAAACGCCATTGTAGGAAGAGGTGAAGGGGACGAATCAGGAAGCGAGTGCAGAAGTAGCCAGTCTTGCTAGAAGTTCAAATATCTCGATGATAGAGCACACAACACTTTGTCGAGGTAGAAGGTATAGAGCTAAATGACGGCGCGTTTGTCGGGCGAGGGGACATGTTACGCTAGTGGATAAGAGGCGGGGTTATGGGAGCTACTTCCTCTTTTCAGTACAAATGACCGTCGTCGTGTATGATCAGGCACCGAACGTTTGTGCCATGCTTCGAGAGCAGAAAGCTCGCTGTCAGCATTCGGGGCCCCTCCTCGGTCCGCCACGCAGAAGCCTCGTGTGCACATGTTGGCCAGTCAATAACTCCTTATCGCGTGGACGTCACGGTTCCAAGGTTCGATACGACGTGATCCAGCACAGTTGTAACCCAACCATGGATAGATCGGACAGCATGTGGCATGTCGTTTTCCCTAATTCCTTGATCATCGCCATTCGCTTTTTTTGACATGAATGTCACCATGATCTTTACTTCAGCCGAACCGCTTCCCGTATCCCTTGACAACGTCGTCAAGTATCGCCCGAAGCCTCTTGCAGCCTTCTATTCCTACTGCGAGCATACCTTCCAATCGCTCCATCCTCACTCTTGTTTCCATGACGCAAACGGCCACCTTGTCACTGTCTCCGAGGGTTCCCACTGTAAGAAAGGGTAGCTCTTGCTCTTCTAATGTGTTTAGATCGAGTAGAGGGTCGTCGGCAGATGCGTTGTCAGCTGCAGAGGACGATGCGCTCGATGCGGCGGTACAGGCGACAAGGTAGTCCGTCATGGGTATACCAGCGTCGATAAGTGCGAGTGTTGAGGCGTTGATGCATGCTGCTAAGAGCGAGCCGTCTTGCGATATGATGTGAATATTAAGGGTGATGGTCGAGTGTGGGTAGAGGTGTAGCAGAAGTACGCCCTCGAAAGCACTCTTAAGACAGTGCTCCATCTCCTTGCTCCGCTTGTCGCCGCCTCCTCTCCTTCTCCGTTCCATGCCACTGAATCCTGCAAAGTTAATCTCAACTTCGACCTTTGCCTGTCCTCCTGATCCTCCTCTTTGACCAGACTGTCTTCCTTCAGCAGGGCCCGTTACGGAGACAAGAATCTTAGTGTTTCCCATCTCGAGGTAGGAAGAGCCGTCCGCGGCCGCTTGCGTCGAGATTTGCGCATGAATTCTGCGAAGTTCATTCCACCTTCGACCGTCGAGGCGCAAAAGCGCAAGAGAATAGGTAGAAGTGTCGAGCGGCATGTTGTGCGATCTGTGTCGCTAGGGAGCGATTCCCGAGAGGATACGCGGCTTATCTAGAAATTGACGAAATCCTGCTTTTGCTCGCCAGGAGAGACGATCGACGAAGGTCGTTCAATGGTCGCGCGGAATGTTGTGGTGCTCGCGAATCGCAAACTTCTTTGATATTTTGGATGATGGAACTAGTACAAATGAGCAGGGATGGTGCTCTCAGCTGTGCCCCACTTTCACGTGATAGCGTGTTAGCGCGACAACGCGCAGTGGCACGGTGACTTTCAATCACTCCATCAACTGCAACGGCGTCATGGCACACTCATGTACGAACGTTCGTATATGTACATCCCGCGGCGGCCGCATCGACTAATTGGTAACCCTGTCTAGTCGCCTCTACTGGGCACGCCGCAATGTCCTTCAACGGTAGCACAGACAAGACCCATCGCCGGGCTCTGAGAGCCTTCGCTGAGAGCGAGACGTTAAGCAACAGCGATGACGAGGATGGTCTTGATATTATCGACTCCTCCCGGAAGGGCTTAGATTTATCGCAGTATATTGAAGGCGAGTTTATCCCACTGTCTTCCGACTTTATAATCTACCTATGGAGATAGGTCTCATTGCTGCTGTGCCACATTATTCCCTCCAGTCTGCAGAGCTAACCGCCATATAGTTTTGACACAAACGCAGTCTCAGAGCCAGCAGATCAATGAAGACAATGACATACAAATTCTTGACGATGATCACTCCGATGACTCTGAACCTGTGCCAGTCTCAAAAGGGCGTCGTCCGCGAGCTGCCGCCTCTTCGGCGAACAGTTCTGAAGCTGAAATAGAATCGGAGTGGTCCGATGAAGGCACCGGAAACCCTTGGCAGGAATTCAAAAATCGAAAAAAGAGTAAACGCCAAGCCGTTGCAGCCGAGACGAACAGAATTAGGGCTCGGAAGAAGTCCAAGGTAGCCGCCGCAGCAGCATCAAGCATTGTCGGACGTAAACCCCCAAAACAAAAGCGAGGCCAAGGACCTACTGGTTTCAGCACCGATTCTGTTGCTGAGGATGCTAGTGCTGACGCAACATACCTGGATGAGCCGATACCAGATTACATCATCTCTCGACAGAAGAATCTCAAGAAACTGCATGAAGCGGGCCTTCGGTACCCTCCTGACTTTACTGGAATCAGCATCATCAGCTCGGGAAGCGAGGAGAAGCCAGTCTTGGGCCGTGCGATCAAGCCGCAACGCCAGAAAAAGGACATCAAACTACACGATTCTGGTGGTGTCATACCAGCGCCGATTGCTCAATGGTTGCGCGACTATCAAGTTGAGGGTGCACAATTCCTCCATGAAAAGTTCGTCAAACAGACGGGTGCTATCCTGGGCGATGACATGGGCCTTGGGAAGACTATACAGGTCATTACCTTTCTCACCGCAGCCTTCGGTAAGACGGCAACCAAGGGCGACTCAAAATATGTTCGCCAGATTCGTCGACATGGAAAGCGCTGGTACCCTCGTATTCTGATCGTCTGTCCCGGCACGTTGATGCAAAACTGGGAAGACGAGCTTGGAAAGTGGGGGTGGTGGGAAGTGTGCCGCTATCACGGCAGCAATGTGGCTGACCGTAAAGGCGTGCTCGGGGCTGCTTCAAAAGGCATGCTTGAGATTATGATCACGACCTACACCACGTATCGTAACCACGAGAGCGAGATCAATACCATCGACTGGGACTGTGTGGTAGCTGATGAATGTCATCAGATCAAGAGCAAGAATGCGGAGATCACGAAAGCGATGAACAAAGTCAATGCGTTGTGTCGGATAGGGTTGACAGGTACGGCAATTCAAAACAAGTACGAAGAGCTCTGGAATCTGCTCAACTGGGCCCGCCCAGGAGCTTATGGTTCTGCACAAGAATGGAAACAGGCCATCAGTTTACCTCTGAAACTCGGCCAGGCACACGATGCTACCAATGCTCAGCTGGCCGAGTCTCGGTCCAGGGCTCAGGAACTTGTCCACAAAATCCTTCCCAGCGTCTTCCTCCGCAGGATGAAAACTCTCATTGCACATCAGCTACCCAAAAAGAGCGATCGCATCATTTTTTGCCAACTTACGGAAACACAAGCCGACGCTTATCGCACTTTCTTGGGGAGCGATAAGTGCCAATTCATTCAGACAGCAAGGGAAGACTGCGACTGTGGATCTGGCAAGAAGCGAGGATGGTGCTGCTACGTTGAGGTTACGGATCAGGGCGAGAGCTGGAACACTTTCATCTTTCCATGCATGGTTACTTTGCAGAAGTTGGCCAACCATCTCGCTCTCATAGTGCCACAGTCATCCGAACCTCGAGAGAAACAGGCAAAGGACACCGATCTTCTGCAAACCGCTTGTCCCGGTACGTGGAAGGAGTTGTTTCGAAATCGAGACAGCATCTTGAAGCAGTCGCAAAGTGAGTTTTGTGGGAAATGGAAGGTACTTCGCCGCTTGCTGGACTTTTGGCATTCGAACGGCGACAAAGTCCTCATATTCTCCTACAATGTTCGCTTGTTGAGGTTACTGCGAGCGCTGTTTGACATCGAGGGCACGAAATACAACTTTTCCTACCTTGATGGAAGCATGAAATATGACGAGAGATCCAAAGCGGTCGCAGACTTCAATTCCGATCCAGAACAGTTTGTCTTTCTCATCAGCACAAAGGCTGGTGGCGTTGGTTTAAATATCACCTCCGCAAACAAAGTGGTCATCATAGACCCGAACTGGAACCCAGCTTATGACCTTCAAGCTCAGGATCGTGCTTACCGTATCGGCCAGACGCGAGATGTCGAGGTTTTCAGGCTAGTATCGAGTGGCACAATCGAGGAGATTGTCTATGCGCGCCAGATATACAAGCAGCAACAAGCCAACATTGGTTACAACGCATCGGAAGAACGGCGATATTTCAAAGGTGTCATGGACAATGCTAACAAAAAAGGCGAGCTTTTTGGGCTGGAAAACTTGTTTACGTTTGAGGAGAGCAATGTTCTACTTCGCGACATCATGCACAAAACCAACATCGCCGAAACCAAAGCGGGAATCGACGCCATAGACTTCAACTTCGACGATTCGCAACTTGATTCCGACGACGACGATATCCTTTCCAACAAGTCTCTCGGCATTGACGATGATAACGTCAATCTTGGCGAGATGAAGAAGCTCGTCGACTCGTTCGCATCCACCACCTCGACAACAGCTAAAGGACGTGGCAAGAACTCCATGAAGCGTAATGGCCCCGACCCCATCAACGCTATCCTTGCCAAAGCAGGCGTACAGTACACGCACGAGAATTCCGAGGTCATTGGCCGCAGCGAGATAGAAGCTCGACTCGGCCGACAGGCGATGGAATTGCGCAACGACATCGAACTCTCGAGCAAGCGCGTATTCCAAGCCTCGCAGTCGCAGTCCCAATCGCAACATGGCGCACACTCTCATCCGTTTTCGCACCAGGATCACGACGAGGAGATGGAGTACAGCGAAGGCGACGACGATTTGAAGATCACAGGGAGCGCGACCAAGGGCGAATTCAAGATTAATTACCGCTACAGACCGGATGAGCGCATTCGGAAGCGCCAGTTTTGCAGCATGGCGGAGAGCATGGGGTTTGATGATCCAGTGGAGTTTGCGCTGTTGGTTGAGAGTAGCACGCAGGAGGAGCGGCGGAAGATGCTTGAAAGGTTCTACCGGGGTCGAAGAAAGGAACTCTCGCGCGATGTTGGTGGCGGTTGATAGGTGGGGTATTACTATGGCGTTATGGTTTAATCTTGAGATACCCATTAGAAGTGCTAGTAGCTATATAAGCACTGTACATGCGCTAGGATGCAGGCCATGGTCAGACAACAGTAATCTTGCTCTGTTGTATTTTGTGTGGGATGAATCTACCATCTCCAATGACATTGTCGGGTGTTGATTGCTTCGTGTGGAAGCATACAAGACAATGTATTATGGCCTTGGGCTAATGATTGACATTGTCGTTCTACGTTCACATAGATACAGACTAGAGATGGATACTCGCAATGACACGACCCTAGGAGTCATGGATTTTATTCAATATCAAAAACTGATCAAAAGAGTGTGATATTCTCGTGCAAAAGTAGCGAGACCGAGAGACAGTACCAATGAAAGCCTTATTCAGATTTCGAAAAGAATGCAATGTCCCTGCAAAGAAGGAGCATAACAAAAGCAAAAAGCGATAGCGAATGAATTCTCCAATAACGTGCACCTTGTCCCGTTCTTTCCCGTGCTCTCTGCCATCCTACCACGTCCCAAACCTCTGGCAAAGCGACGATGATGCCCGTTTCTTGAGCTCACTACGCATCACAATATCAGTATTCATCCTCGTTTGCCGTTGTAACACAACAGGCAGCCCGAGGCACGGCCACAACAACACACATGTCTTTCTCATACTTCCCAGCCCGCATTGGGGTTCACGGGGTCAGCCGCAAGGGGTAATTCGGGGTCGCTAGTACAAGCAGCGGAGGATTCTTCTGAGCAGCGCAGTGTGATCCATCTGTCCAAGACCCTGTGCCGACGCAGCCGCGCCCCAACGGTCGCGCAGGCTGAGGCTTGAAAGGCAGGGGATGTACAGTGTGCTGCTTAAAAGAATCCAAGGATGCTTTGTATGAGCGATCCCGAGGAACGCCTTGTGGAGTACCCTGTGGCCCCCTGTGCCGGGGAACTAGTGGGGAGGCATGTTAGTTATCAACTGTTTGTTTATAGTAAATCAAGGGGGTTTGGGGGACGCGTTTGACATTACCAGGAGGAGGGGATGGTTGAAGAGGCCGAGGTTCTCCATGATGTTGCCGACGACGGTGAGGCCGTTTTCTCCAGCATCGAGATACGCGGCGCCGACGATGGCCTCCACAGTGGTGGCTACCATCTTGGTGCTTGTGAGCCGGGTGCCTGCATTCGTGAGGATGGCCGCGTCAATGCCGTGGGTACGACCAAGCGCAGCAAGGTTGCCATTGCTCAGCAAACCCTGCCGAAGTTGGTCCCATTGGTCTTTGTCTAGGGAAGCGCCTGGATCAAGTTAGTGTTGTACATCGTCGGAATTTGGGTGTTCGTGACGTGCCTTGGGCGTTGCGATGGTCGTACCACTTTTCAACGAGGACTGAAGCCATGATGGCATCGCCTAGCACAGCGAGGCGAGTGTTCTTCTCAACCATGTGGGGAGTACGTCCTAGCCAAACACAGCCCGGAGTGCCGTCCATCTGCAACCCTTCAGCGCAGAGAAGCTTCTTGGTGAAGGTGTAGCCAATAATGGCTTCGATTTGGGCAATTTTGGTATCGGCGTTGGCCATCTCGTTGGATTCTTGAATGTTCTTTGCTGGTGCTAATTCGTTTGAAGAGGACTGTGATATGAATTTGCACGTAGAGCGAGGAGGAAGCTGTTGATATATCGTCGTCTCGCAAGCCTCCCGCATTTCAACTCGCATACCACCCGGCCGCCTCCCCAGCCACCAGGTACCAAAATTGGAGGTACCATAGACACGCATTTGACTTTTGGACGTGAAGTGTGAGGGGAATCCGTCAACGGTTCTGGACCAGCCACAAGCGGCGCGGCCCACGTATCTTGGCTCTGAGGTCATTGCGCGTCCAGGCCAAGTCGCGGATATACGAGCTGCGAACATCATCTGATCGTGCGTGCGCGCGTTCGCATGTGTAGTACTGGGCGATAACCGTGATCTCGACTCCAACTAGACGGTCTTTGGGCGTTTGGCAAGGTCTCGCGAACCGTGCGAGTGAACGTTGCAGCATGATCGACGACGAACTGCGATCCGCGGGAAGCCCCTCGCTTGGTCCCGCCTGTGACCACATGGGGCGCTAATGGTATGACGTCGTGCCACAAGCAGGGTCTGCTGCCAACAGGTGGACAAGGAACGATGCCCGGATAGTAGGAACCGCCAAAAAGCTTGCAGTTTCGTGAAGCCGTTCGAGCCGAACGAATACCGCCGGAAGACCCCACAGACGGATCAGTCGGAAGTTAACCCTGGGACTAGACTGTCATGGAAGAGATTGTGGTACGCACTCTGTCATCTAGTCTGCACAACTAAAACTGACGTTGTGGGCTCTTAGGAACTTGGATTTGAGGGTGTTGACAAGTTCGCGGACAAGTACCACGATAGTGTCTACGATCATCTACCAGCGTGGAAGAAACGAGAGAAGAAGGACAAGGCACAAGCACAGGCAGCTCAGCAACAGCAGCAGCAGCAACCGCAAAAACAGCAGCACAGCCAGCAACGAAAATCCAACGAGCAGCAGCGCAGCCGTGAGCTGCCAGAGGAAGATCGTAACGAAATCCACCGGAACGACAACATGTCGTCATACGCGCAATCGCAATACGCTCCCTATGGCGACCGAGGACAAGATTACCGTGGTTACCCAGATGCCAGAGACACTCGGTACGTGCAAGAGGAGACGAGCAATAGGAGAAGCCCCAACGCTGGCGCGATTGTAATGCGCGATCGCGAGGTGTATGCAGACAGATCAGGATATGACATAGATGTATGCAACCCTTCCAAGCTGATTCGTAGCCAGAGTTAACGGAGTGAATCAGCCGCGAGATGTTCCTCCTCAGCAAAACAGGTACGATGACCGCCAGGTCTACGCCCGGCCTACACCGAACAGAATGCGCTCCACATCATGGTCACCACCGCGCAATCAGCGATACGATGACGAGGGATCTCGGCGACGTCGCCGGTCCAGGTCGCGGTCTCGATCCAATTCAAGAGAAGACGGCGGCTTTCGCAAGGGTCGCCTCGCAGCAACCTTGATCGGCGGCCTCCTTGGCGGAGTGGCTGGTAATCAGATTCGCAAGGGACAAAAGTTTGATACAGCAGCGACGGTCGGAGGCGCTGTGCTGGGCGGCCTTGCTAGCTCAGAGATCGCGGAGCGATTTGAGCGCAAGAAAGACGAAAAGCGCAGAGAGAGGGACAAAGAGGAACGCGGATGGGAGCAGAAACATGGCGATGGGGGCCGATATGAGAACGACAAAAGGCGCAGTCGAGAGGACCGGGACGACGATTGGTGTGATCGCTGCAGATGCGATATGTCGAGGTGTCGCTGCAGGTGAGATCTGTCACGACCAATGGTCTTGATCCGAGAGGAGGCTGCGATGCTTGAATACGGGATGCCTCATGACAGTAACGAATTTCCTTGCACCCGCCTGATGTGCGGCATGTTTAGAGAGGGATGAATTGGGGGGATGCTCAGGACTCTAGTATATGCATGCAACAGCAAGATACCCTGGGCGGCTTTGTATGAATTTCAGCGGCTTTGTTTGTACAAGACATGACGACTTTCTCCGTGTACTGTGCTTGGTAAAATGGCATGTGGGAAGCTGACGCACGACCAGAGGGTCTGCAACGTGGTGTGAAGCGGGACCAGGGGTGCCGTGAATAATGTCCGGGCGCCGGGAGCAGACGTCTGGCAATAATAGCCTCATGGATGGATGCAGCTACGAGCACGCAATTACCCGGAGAGTGGTGATTGTGTTGGGCGTGTCTGAGGCGGATGCACGCAGCAACGGGCTGCAGAGGAGGCGTGTGAGGGCAGGGTAAGGCTGAACTAGGCAGGCGCTCGGGGATGACGCTTGGGTCTTCTCGAAGATTGGAAGGCCGATAGAAGGACTGTGATCCACAAAGGTTCCCGCAAGCTCAAGCCAGCCGCCCGCATCATCTTCCGCAACACCACCCAAAAGAGCCTCTTTGACGACGCCCCACCGCAGACACTGTCCACCTCTGGTAGCTGCTGCTGCTGTAGAAATTGGCACCGCGGGCTGCTGCAGTGTTCAGCTGTCCATTGTCCCGGCCTCGTCTGCCGCTGTTTATATACACACACGAAACACCACACCTCATTCCGCTAAATCGCGCTCCGGCCACCACACGAGCACTCGACATCCTCTGCGAGACGTGCGGCTTCGGCACACGCTCCACCATGAGCTGAGACCTCCCGACCGCCTGCACCGCACTTCCTTCGCCTAGCACGGGCTCCTTCCTGCCCTGAAGCTTGCCCCGCGTCGACAAACCCGCGTGTTTGCCTCTCGCGTCGCACCCCTCTATACAGTCACCAACACCACCACCCCCCACCCCACCATGCGCAGATACAGAGCCGGGAGCGGCGGCGCTGCCCGTGGCCATGGCGGCGTTGCGGTGCCCGATCCCTTCGCCATGGTGCGCGCCTACGACAGCGACACCAATCCCGCCCGCCCCATACGGCCCTCTCCTCTGGCCGCTTCCACTATCCAGGGCCTGCCGCTGGACCTGCTCGACCGCCTGCGCTCCTTCCCACTCTTTCAGGAGGCCCCCGACTCCTTCCTCGCCGCCATCGGCCTGCACCTCAAGCCCCAACTCTACCAGCCCCACGACACCATCCTCACCGAGGGCGAGACCGGCAAGGCCATGTACTGGCTGGTGCGGGGCGCAGTGCGCGTCACCTCGCGCGACCAGGAGAGCACCTATGCGGAGCTCAAGCCCGGCGCCTTCTTCGGCGAGATTGGCATCCTCATGGACATACCGCGGACGGCCACCATCATAGCAAACATGCGCTCGCTCGTCGTGCGCCTGAACAAGGAGGATCTCACCAAGGAGCTGCCCAAGTTTCCCGAGGTCGAGATGGCCATCATGCACGAGGCGCAGGAGCGATTGGCCATCCTGGAGCACAAGAAGAAGGAGCTCGGAGGCAAGCGCCCCGCACTGCCCCTCCGCCAGATCACGGGCAAGCGGGAACGCGAGGACGGCGATGTGGTCATGGCGGAGACGGGTGTCTTGCGTGACGGCGAGGTCATCAATGCATACAAAAAGAGGAAGTCTCCGAGTCCGGGACTCTCCGAGGCAATTGCGCAGAGTGCATTCGGAAGCGGTGGCATCCATGTGAGACCTCTGCTCAAAGAACTGCCACTCTTCTCGAGCCTGCCCGACGACATCCTGCACTTCATCGGCATGCGTGCGCAACCACTGAACTTTCCCCCTTTTCACGACATTATCAAGCAGGGGACACAAGGGCGCGACGTCTTCTTCATAGTAAAGGGCGAGGTGGAGGTCGTGAACGTGAATGCGCCCGAGATGAACGGACACACATCGCCAAATCTAGGCCGGAGGAAATCGATCGCTGCGGGTGAACACCACTTTCAGGAAGTCAAGGCGCGACTAAAGCCGGGACAGTACTTTGGTGAAGTCGTCAGTCTGTCGTTAGCGCCGCGTCGAACAGCCACCGTTCGTTCCGTATCGTCAGTGGAGCTCTTAATGATTAGTGGGGACACTCTGAATCAGCTGTGGGAGAAGTGCACGCCCGATGTGCGCCGGCAGGTCGAGTCCGTTGCGAAAGAGCGATTACAGACCGCTCAAGAGAACGACGTGCACATGGCCGATATCAACGGCACGCCCAACATTGATGACCTTGCTATTGCAGACATCATCACCCCTCGAACCCCGAGAAGAAAGAAGAGCGTACCAAGCGTCACGTTCAATGACCTACCCAGCCATATAGAGAGCCCGGTCACGCCTTCGCGAAGAGGAGATGAAAAGGTGATGGAGCCTTTCGACCCAGACCCGTTCCTCAATGTTGACTTAGATAACGTCCGATCGAGGTCACGAAGAGGCTCATTGGCGCCTCCGACGCCAGATTCACCCAGCAGCCCGATCAAGAGCGAATTCCCCAAGTCTCCGTCCCCCAACCTGTCCCCACTTTCCCCATCACCGCTTCCAATTTCAAAACACTCTTCGACTCCACCAGAAGCGCCTCTCGATTTCAAGCGGCCTCGCATGATCCGACGACCAAGCAAATACAGCAGAGGCAAATTACCTGACCCACTTTTGACCAAGGTGTTCTCGCACCTTGATATCCACGAATTGATGAAGCTACGCATCATCTCATGGCATTGGCACAAAATTATATCATCATCACAAGACATCCTTCACGACCTCGACCTCACCAAGTTCAATCGCAAAGTTACGGATCGCACTTTGGTAGATGTCATCTGCCCGTTTGTTGGCACACGTCCGCGGTACATTAACATCAGCAACTGCTTTCATGTTACCGACGAAGGCTTCGCAGAGCTAGCAAAGACTTGCGGGCCCAGTGTAAGAATCTGGCGAATGAAAAGCGTATGGGACATCACAGGACCTGCCGTACTCGAGATGGTACAAAAAGCAAAGGGGCTGGAAGAAGTCGATCTCAGCAACTGCAGAAAAGTGGGAGATAATTTGCTCGCTCGCGTGATTGGATGGGTCGTCCCGGATCTTCCACCTCAGATGGCCATGGCTCATGCACAGCAGCAAGCACAAATGAACGGCCGGAGAGCAGCCGCACAAGGAAAGGGCGGAGCGAACCAAGCTCCCCCGCAACCTCTGCCCCCCGGCACGGTGGTAGGCTGTCCAAAGCTTCGTCGCCTTACTCTGAGCTACTGCAAGCACATCACAGACCGAAGCATGGCTCACATCGCTGTCCACGCCGCGAACCGAATTGAAAGTATCGACTTGACAAGATGTACAACCATCACAGATGTTGGCTTTCAACACTGGAGTGTTTACCCCTTCCCGCGGTTGACTAAATTGTGCTTGGCAGACTGCACATATCTGACCGACAACGCCATTGTGTACCTCACCAATGCAGCCAAGGGGCTGAAGGAGTTGGACTTGGTAAGCCACCATGATGTTACTACCTTTGGTGTGACTAGACTAATATACTCGCGTCCAGTCGTTTTGCTGCGCCCTCTCCGACACAGCAACAGAAGTCCTAGCTCTCGGCCTTCCTTCCCTAACCCATCTCAATCTCGCATTCTGCGGCTCTGCGGTCTCCGACACGTCTTTACGCTGTATCTCCCTACATCTCCTTGAACTCCGCAATCTGAGCGTCCGCGGCTGTGTCAGAGTGACTGGTACTGGCGTCGAAGCCGTCGTGGAAGGTTGCAGGGACCTCGAGCTATTCGACGTCAGTCAATGCAAAAATTTGGGCCGGTGGCTAGAAGCTGGCGGCGTCGAAATGGTGCACCAGCGTGGTCGGAACGTCAAGTTTGAAACGGTGGCAGATGGAAAGTGGAGGGTTGGAAAGCAGGACTAACGTAAACAGATCTCGGATGTATTGAAAAGACTTTGGTCGTGATTTGATTGGTGATATGCATGGCGACGATGAATGGCGTTTTCCGGATCTGGAAGCGATGTATGGGAGGTGATTTGATTTAAGTTTTGGCATGGCATGTTTGGAACGATTTAGACTCAACTTTCGTTATGTGGTGTTTCTTTTTTGTTTTGTTTCTGCGTTGCGAATTACGAGTACGATGTAGTATGATACCAGCTCATGTCGTTTAGCGAATGGTCTGTACATGTATGGAATCTAGATCCATTTGGGCTCGCGCCTCTTACCAACATCTTTACTTTTGTGCACGTCTCCTTTATCTGCGATGCCAAAAATCGTATCCCAAACCTCCTTTCCCTCTCCCAGCGTATATGGACAAGCACCACGAAACATAGTGATCAAGAAGGCCGATTTCAATCATACTCCTCCCTCGGCGTCCCCGCCGCCGCACTCGTACTCGCCGTCTTCCCCTCATCCCCATCCCCAAACGTCCCCACAATCTCCATCGGCACGCCCAACTCCCTCAACTCAGCCCTCACATCCGCCTTCTTGCTTCCCCTAAAAAACTTCCTCGCAAGTCCCCAGATCCTCTCGCTCTTCTCGTCCGCAAACTCCCCCATCTCCACACCATGGCTTGCATAGAACCTCTCTAATCGCCACAGCGCGACCCCCGTGCGCAGATAGATCATGGCCACGTCCTGGCCCCCAATGAAGTCGGAGAGGAAGTCTTCGAACTCGACGTCCAGGCTGTCGCGCATGATGTGGATGCTACGCATGCCCCAGTACGCCGCGTCGGCATCGTGGTTGAGCTTGAGTTGTGCGAGCACGCAGCGCGACACGAGTTGCAGGCGCAAGACCACACGCACGGAGGTGCCTGATTGGCCCGTGAAGCGGCCGGAGGTGATGGGGGCGTTGAAGAAGGCGTCTGCGAGGACGCGGCGGGTGCGGCCATGGACGAGGATGTGGATTGCGGCAAAGGCACGGATGTAGGCGGCGAACGCGGCGCCGGGATCGTTGGCTGCGAGGGCAGAGTCGCCGGAGGCCATGAGGGATGCGGCGTCGTCACAGCAGGCGCCGAGAGAGGGGGCGGGAATGGACATGAGGGATGTGAGTTTTTCTTTTACTTCGGAAGCGTAGCCTGAGACTTCCATGTGGTAGAGGCCTTTTATTTGGCCAAAGGGGAGGAGGAGGCGTGATTGCAGGTTCGAGGAAGCGGAGGCATCAAGAAGCGAAAAGGTAGTGGCGAGGCGGTCGTTGAGCATTGGGTAAGAGAGCGAGGAGTAGAACCATGTTTGCGTGAAGAGGTGGAGGTCGTCGAGGAGGACGACGACGGTGTATTCGGGGACGGCTTGGTGCAATGGCGCGGTGATTTCTACGAGGGACGCATGGGTCGTAAAGGAGTCGGCGTGGCGGTCGGTGCAAACGATAGGCACGAGGCCTTCGCTGGAGATGTGGTTTACTATGCATCACACATATACTCAGCAACTGTACACATAGTCGGAAAGACACCAAAAAGACTACAAAGATTCGCGCATCCATCCAAACTACACAGCACGAGAAAGCGTAACCGAATAACTCACCCCGTCCCAACCCCTCTTCATCCCACACAATCCCTTCCTCACTCATAAGATACACGCGATACATACCTTGACCACCAACCATGAGCGTCGTCTCCGTATAGTAAACGTGATACATACCAGCACTGGGCCACGGCGTCGCAATTTTGACAAACACATTCTCGCGCTGCCACACTTTCTTCGCCTCCTTGTACACTTGCTTGTTGACTCGATACAGCCCAAAGTCGAACGCGTACACGCCCCCAAAGAAGCCTTTGGCGCTGAGCGCATGGCTGTGCACTAGCCGGTCGGCGGGCTTGAAGTAGAGGCTGTAGATCTGGTCACGTAGCTCCAAGGGGAGATCTAGGAATGGGAAGGGCGACATTGGCGAAGTTTCAAAGTTCGATACGAGGCTTGGACTGAGGTCGCGGTTGTGGATGAGATGGTGTGAGGTATGGTGACCCCGCGTTGGCACGTTAAGTCCGCGTAATTCCGCAGGCCGAGGCGCATAATACTTGATAAATGGTCGTGCGACGAACTTTTTTTAAAAACATCTCAAGCTTTTTGGTATTCGACATATATCGTACACGTACAGATTCAATGCGCTGTGCGCCCTATCTACCCTAAACCCAGCGGTGAACATGCCATGACTATGCCCAAACGCCTGATGAGTCGCATCGTGGAGTGGAATCTGTCTCGTTCGTGGTATCTTTTCTTCATGCTATAGGAATATCCTCTTAGCTGGTCTGGTTGGGCGGCACGCCGGTGTTGTGTGATGTGACTGCTTCACCTGCTGTTCCTGCCGATGGCACTGTTGCCGATTGCGGTGCAGAGCCGCCGCCGAGCCAGCCAAACGTGCTAGCTTTCATGTCTTTGAGCTGTGCTTCTTGCATCTTCTTCTCCTCTTCAGCCATCTCCTTCAGCCATTGGTCTCCGTTCTCCCTGATCTGCTTATCGAGGTGCTCGTAGTTTTGCCTGTTGAAGTCGCGGTACATATCAATCATCATCTTGCCTTCGGCCATGCCTTGCGAGATGTTCTGGTCGCCCAGGACCATGCCAGGCTTTTGTGCGTCCAATCCTAAGCTCTTCATAAACATCCCGCCAGCGCTTCCCTTGCTCTTACGTTTCTGCTCAGCAAGGTCGCGATTGAAGGCATCTCGCAGCTTGGCCTCGCGGCGTGCGTACTCGGCAGGAATTTCTTTGCCTTCCATCGACTTGAGCACGGTGCGCACATCCATCTGTTGTCCTGTCTGTGACATCATAGCGAGGTATTCGAGGAATGGGATCATGGCCACGAGGCCTTTATCGCCGGGCTCGCCCTTCCACTTTGGCAAAACGATGGCATTCTCAGGCTGGAGCTTAACGTGTGATGGGTCGGTATCCATGATGATGACTTTGGAGAGGTCGCGGTTCAGGTACGAGAGGTCCTGTTATTGTCAGCTCATGCGGGCAAACCGATGTCGTTGAACAAACCTTGATGTACTCGCCCTTCTCGAAGCGCGTAGCCTCACGGAACAGCGGCCACATGACGAGACGGAAGGGATCGAGTTTGCGGATAATGGGATCGGCGTCCATGGACTTGACAGATGTGAAGATAACAAGCTCATACTGTGAGCTCAGGTAGCGCAGGAAGTAGTCGAGGCCAGGTCGTTTTGCCAATCGGTAGCCGTGCTTGGTGCTCCACTCTGAGTGCAACAGCAGGTCTTCCAAGCTGAGGACTAGAGTGAGTTCGGGTGCACCTCCTGGGATCTTGTCCTTGTCTGGCAACAGCTTCTGGAAGGTGGGCTCAGTGTAGTATGCCTTCTGGCCGTTGATGCGGGCCGCTGCACGCGCATACATCTGACCAACGCCCCAGCCGTTGGGCGCATCGATGTGTGCCTGCTCTTCCTCTTCACTTTCCCAGTTCCGCCCCATGTATACTGCTCCCGTTGTTCCGAAGAGAAGCATGGCAAGGTACGACCAATTGGCAACGCGGTTCCGCCGCCTGTCTGTACTTGTCTCGTATGCGGACTTGGGCAGTTCGCCGCCCTCACGACCGCCGCCGCTACCGGGCATTGGCTCTTCAGAAAAGCTGTTGGGGTCTTCGGAGTCCTGCTTCGCCTTGCCCTCAGCCTCAGTACCAAACGTCGAGGGGATTCCATATCTCAGATCGGGAAGCGGCTTCTGTGGTTTCTGCTGGGCCTCTGGGCTCTCGGTAGTAGGGTCTGTGTTCTCCGTTGGTGATTTTGGGCCAGAGAACTCTTCTTGTTCGCTGTTCTTGACATCTTTACCAGCGTCTACCGAAGCCCGCGTGGCACTGCCCGTGGGTCGTGAAGGCTCTGTCGGTGTAGTGTTGCGTTCTGGAGATGCTGCAGCATCGACTTCTGGTTGGACTTCTGGGTTGACTGGGTTTGGTCGCGCCTTGTTCTGCTCGTCAAACTTGATGGCATCGTTTCGCTTCCACGTGTTGTCCTTTCTTCGGTTGTTGCTGGCATATGTGCGCGACCATTGCGATGTCGAGGCTAAAGAGCTTGTGCGCGGGACTGCAAGTGCAGGACGGAGTCGCAGCGCGCCGAACGCAGCGCGGGGCAACATTGTACAACAACACAGAATAAATCAGGAAAGGCGGTTCTATCGGCGGTGTCCAGACGACAGGAAGGCGTGCAAAAGGTGGACTGGCTGGGGTGTCGAAGGCGTGGGCAATTATTTCATGATGCATCGGAAGACCGCGTGCAAAGCGTCCGATCGTTGAGAATGACGCACTAGCCTCTTTGCGAGACACCCATATGGCAAGGTGTCCAACTTCACCGACAACATTGCGCCTCCGCGTCTTATCCCGCGCTTCTGCCGCACTTCTTCTGGACCTCCCAGTCCCATGTCGCGGCACGGTGACTTTCTTGGGCATGCGACAGACTGGATGGCCTCTGCGGCGGAATGCGCCAAAGCCCGGAGGGGTGCTCTCTTATCTGCTATGCACTCTCCTGCTGTGCATCTGCTACTGGACGACGGTCGCGCATGGCATGACCGATGAAGCCATTGCACAGCTCAGGTGGGACAGCATCAACCGCCCATGGCTGTGGCTCTGCTAACTGGCATAGACAAGAGACACGTGACATCTTCTACCATGGTTACGACAACTACATGGAACACGCCTTTCCCGAAGACGAACTGCGACCACTGACTTGCGGACCCTTGACCCGTGATCGCCACAATCCTGCCCACATCGAAGTCAACGACGTCCTCGGAAACTACTCGTTGACGCTGATCGACAGCCTGTCAACACTCGCTATCCTCGCGTCTTCACCTCCGCCGAATCGGGCTGGAAGAAACAAACCGCTGCAAGACTTTCAGGATGGCATCAAACTGCTTGTGGAGAATTATGGGGATGGCACACGAGGTGCAGGAGGACAAGGAGCCCGAGCCCGGGGCTTTGATTTGGACAGCAAAGTTCAGGTCTTTGAGACTGTTATTCGGGGTGTTGGAGGACTATTGAGCGCGCATCAGTTCGCAGTAGGGGACTTGCCAATTCGGGGCTACAAGGCCGTGTCAGAGAAGAGGAAGGGCAAGCAAGGCATATTTTGGTCAAATGGACTGGTATACAATGGGCAGCTGCTGCGCCTCGCCAACGACCTGGCCGATCGGTTGCTGCCAGCTTTTCACACACCGACTGGACTTCCATACCCCCGAGTGAACTTGCGGCATGGCGTGCCTTTCTACGCAAATTCTCCGCTCAATATGGATGCCGAACACGGACAGTGTGGCAAGAATCCAAATGACAAGAGCACTGAGATCACCGAGACTTGCAGCGCAGGCGCGGCCAGTCTAGTCCTGGAATTTTCTACCTTGAGCCGGTTGACGGGCAAAACCCGCTACGAGAAGGTGGCCAAGGAAGCCTTTTGGGCGGTGTGGAGTCGTCGAAGCAGCATAGGCTTGATTGGAGGTGGCATTGATGCCGAGACAGGACGCTGGGTATCTCCTTATACCGGTATTGGTGCCGGAATCGACAGTTTCTTTGAGTACGCTCTCAAAACGCACATTCTACTATCCGGCTTGCCATACGACACAAACAATGCCAGCACCGACTCGCCCGATGCCTTTCTCGCCGCATGGGAAGATGCGCACGACGGCATCAAGCGACAAATTTACCGCGGCCCACAACAACAGCACCCTCACTATGCCCAAGTAGATCTCTACACTGGAGCAATCCGAGCTTTTTGGATCGACAGCTTAAGTGCTTTTTACCAGGGTCTCCTTGCCATGGCTGGTGAGCTCGAAGAAGCCATTGAGACGCATCTGCTGTATACTGCTCTATGGACAAGGTACTCTGCATTGCCTGAAAGGTGGTCTACTGTGACTGGAAATATTGAACACGGCTTGCGCTGGTGGGGTGGACGGCCCGAGTGGATTGAATCTACGTGGTACCTCTACCACGCAACAAAAGACCCCTGGTATCTGCATACGGGAGAAATGGCACTTCGAGACATAAAGCGGCGCTGCTGGACGAAGTGCGGTTGGGCCGGCCTACAGGATGTTCGCAGTGGAGAGCTAAGCGATCGCATGGAAAGTTTCTTTCTCGGAGAAACTGCAAAGTATCTCTTCTTGTTGTTTGACCCTTCACACCCGCTCAACACTTGGGACGCCCCTTTCGTGTTCACCACTGAAGGACACCCGCTTGTTATACCAAAGCGGTTGCGACCAGTCCGATCTCGACGCGCTCATCAAGAGCGTCCGCTCGAACGCCAAGCGGTCATGGGGACTTGTCCACTTCCGCCAGCTGCTGTGCCCTTCAGTATCTCGGCGACGGCAGCTCGATCAGATATATTCCATGCTGCAAGTCTCGCACGACTACATCTTATGCCGACTATTGAGACGCTAGAATCACCTCTGGTTGAATTTAGCGCCGACCATCCCAGCGTGTCTATCTCAGACCTACGCTCGCCTTCAAACTACACATACTATCCCTGGACTTTACCGCCGGAGTACATTCCTCAGAATGCTACAAGCTCGGCATTGGCGTATCGCACCACATTCGATCTCTCGTTTCCGAACATGCCGAACACCCTGCAGGCTGGTGGAATGCAGCGAGTGGCTGAAGGCATTCTGGTCAACTCTATGAGTGGCATTCGATTTGGTATGGTCCGAGAACAAGACCGCGTACCAGATATGGCAACAGAAAGTAAGAGCGCCGAACACTTTCGTATTTACGCAATCTCCAACATGGCTCTTGGCCGAGACGAAAAGGTGTACATGTCTCGCTCAACGATTGACGATTTCAATCCACTCGACCCTTACTTTACGCGAACCCGGGATGCCAATGCTGTTGATATGATCATCGACGTTGGCCCAGAGATAGCCGCGCGTCCTGGAAAACCTTCGAATTCGAAGGATCCATCTAAGGACGATGGCAATACATCAGAGTTCTCAATAGACGATGTCATCGACCTCGAGTTTGATGCTGAGCTCCTGGCAAATGAGCCTTCCTATCTCTCCAATCTGCTCGCGTCGATTCAATCTCTTCTGTCGAGCGATACGCCATTAGAGACACTGGCTTCGTCGACTAAACGAAAAGAGTCAACTGCACAAACGACAGTGCAACGCTACGCAGTCGAAGCTGCGCTCCCTCTCGGGCCAGGCGCTGTTCCCCTCCCAGATACGACGGATCCAGACCTCACCTACAACGCAGCGAACCCGCTTGTCTGGTCTAGCATCTACATCCATTCCACCGATCTATGCGAAGATAAACTGCCCATCGATATACCGAAGCACCACCAAGTCATTGTCATACCCCGCGGTGGCTGCTCTTTTTCGACCAAACTCCGCAACATACCAGCGTTCCCGCCCGACGCCAATAGCCTGCAAGTCGTAATTATCGTTAGTTTTCCCGAGCACGAGGGCGAAGCTGGCAAGCACCCGAAACTGGCACAGGGCCTTGTGCAGCCGCTGCTGGATGAGACGCAGTTCATGCCCTCGGGTTTGCCGCGTCCGCATCCCATTCCGTTGGTTATGATTAGTGGTGGTGACGAAGCGATTGACTTGCTCAAGCGCGCAAAGGGCGTCGGTGTGAGGAGGAGATATTGGTTTGAGAGCCAGGGCATCAAGATTGGGAATTTGATCGTACTCTAAAGGGCGCAGGAATAGATAGATGTACATATGGTTTGAACGTAGATCGATTCTCAAGTTTCTATACTCCCTCTTCCTTTGCCAGTTTTCCCGCACTTGTTGTCCCCATATGTATGTGTATATGCCAATAGCCCGCACGAACGAGCACTTTCTCCAAACGATGTTGATTGGACTCACACGAACCAAACACATCTACGCTTGGCTCTTCACCTCCCATCCAATCCCATTCGCACTACCCCGCTCCTCACCTTTCTGCCTGTCTGCCTATTCATGTCTCTTGCCCCCACCAAGTTCTCCGCTTCCATCTACCACTAAGCGCTCTGCAAACACCAAGCCACCCGGCCCGCGCCTCCCGACATCCCGTCTTCGCAATCCTTTTTCTTTGGGTTCAAGCTCTGACGAACGTGCCATGCAGACATCGAGGTTCCCGAATTATCCCAGCAGTGGAACTCCATTACCCCGCTCTGCTTGTCACATGTCGTCGTGTTTGTCGAATTGAGGTGGTCATGACGTCGAAGCAATGTCGTGATGCAGCGCGGGGGTGGGACTGCATGAATGAGCAGGGGACGGCGAAGCAGAGGTGGAGAAGGCGGTAAGCGCGTCCATGTTCGATTTCTCTTTCTTTCCACGGGGAAATGCGTTGTGGTGCATTGTACAGGTGCGAGTGCGAGTGCGAGTGCGAGGTCGCGAGGAGCTGGGTGGTATGGCTGCCTAGGATGCTGGGTTGTGTGGTGGCGTGGGGATATACGTGGTCTATTATAACGCTGGTTGCGGAAATGTAGTAGCAGTCGTTATTGAGGGTGTATATAGATTGTCGTCTTCAAGTCTCGTGTGAAGCTGATTGTAACCACTTCGTTTGTTCTTTCGTGCGATGAACCACGATCGAAGGAACTATGACGGCGCTCTGAGATTAGCGTGCGGTGCAAGTGACTGCTCGGTCATGCTCCTGGTTGTGTATCCACAGGCAAGAGATATGGGATCTTGCTCAGGTAGCGGACTTTTCGAATCTCCTTTCGGCTTTTGGGTGTGATCATCTCTTGTACCCATGGTCTATATTGCTCATGGATGTTTTGATGTTGTTGTGATCTGAGCTGAGTGCTTCAGAATCTGCCACCAGGACTTTCGAAATCATTGTATGCCCAGGCCGAGAATTACAGACCATATAAGAACGTCCACTTACGATCCGCATACCGTTTCGGGTCTATCCTCTCGGCATGAATCTGCTCGATACTCTTGTCTGCCATGATGGCTCTTCTGCGTTCATTCACCGCAGCAAGTGTGTAGCGGTATGCAATATACCCTATCATGGCGGCTGCCACGAATCCCAGGGTGACATAGAATGGAAGCAAGTATTCTGGCGCATAACGCTTCTTATAAAGCTGTGCGCCAATGACGCCAGCCAGATTACCGAAACCGTTAACTCCAAGCACGAGAGACCGTTTCCCAGGCTCCGGTGTGTTACCGCTAAGCCAGGCTACGGTGAGGGGTGCGGCGATATAGCTGCCAAACAGCAAAATGCAGAGGCCGGCGTATTTGGCTGGACTCGTTTGGCATATCACGGTGACTAGCAAGCCCACGAGAGATATAGCAATGCCGGTGACGATGTGGTAGCCTCGTTCCTTTCTGGGTTGGAGAGATTAGTCAAATCCTTCATGTGTAAGGATGACTAGCAACACACCGATGATCTGAGCTGAGTGCAAAGAGGTAAAGACCGACTGCACCACATACGTAGGGAGGTACTGACATCTGCAACCATTGGATTAGCATATTGGATCGGAAAACCATCTCCTGCATACTCACAAGATTTGCCTGAATGGAGGAGTAACCGAGCCCTTGGACGACTAGTGGTAGAAAGACGGAGAACGTTTGGTTGGGCACACTCGCGCAGACGTTGAAGACAAGGACATACCATGTTTTCCAGTCCATTAACGCGTCAGAGACATCACGTTTGCTCAAGCGAGAGTGGGCTACGCCATCGTCGTCTGCATCTAGAGTCACAGAGTCGATATTGTCCTTGATGATTCGCATCTTTGCGAATTGTCGCTCATCCTTGCTGAGAAACCAGGCCGAAGCAGGTTCGTCAGGAAGCCAGAACCATGCAATGAGAGCCATTACAACTGTAAGACTGCCTTCAATAATGAACAGGTATTGCCAGCTGTACAAGACAGTGCTCTTCAAGTGAAATACTCCGAATGCTTGAGGAGTTGGTCAGTCCCGCAATCAAAGTCGCTGCAAGATGATAACATACCAATCGAGCCAGAAAACGCCCCCGCTATGGCGTATTGCCCGTAGAATAGTGCAATCCGCACTGCAAGGTCATATCTGCAGTAGAAGCAGGATAAATACGCGACAGCTGTAGGGTAGAAGCCAGCTTCGAATAATCCAATCATTAATCGCATAGCTATCAGGGCCGAACGGCCGCGAATAAAAGCATGGATAATGGTGCAAGCCCCCCAACCAATCTGAATATGTCAATGTGCTGATTTACGAGTGTGCATGAAGTGTGCATCCAAGTACCATCATGAGCGTTATCCAGTTCTTAGCTCCCAGCCACCTACCCACCGCAGCAGATGGGGGTTGCAGCAGCACAAAGGTCACAGAAAAGAGTGAAATGGCAAGGTTGAGGTCGTCTGGGGATGCTCCTATATCTCGACTGAAGCCTGGTGATGAGATGAGGTGAAGCACATGTATTGTGGATTCACGCATACCTTGAGTTTCTGCGTTACCAATATTGCTTCTGTCGAGGCCGTTGAAAAGGTAAAGGAGTGAGAGGAAGGGTAGAAGAGCGATATCCATTTTCGTGTTTATAGCCTTGGAGGATGTGCTATCGTCTATGTCCTGCATCTGCGCAAAAGATGAGGAAGTGGCTTCATTATGCATGCTAGATATAGACGATGTTGTTATGGACGGACTTCTTTCACAAGATAGCAGTGGAACTGTAGCCTGTTCACTCTGTCTTCGTCTCAGTTGATGCGAGCCATTCATCTGCTGCCACTTTCCCTCCATGATGATGAGCCGAGATGGAGCGCGACACATACGCAAGAGGCACAATTCTGTCGTCAAATGACAGTCGATCGACTGAACCCACAAGTTTTGATGATAATCATTCGCGGTCGTTGCGTGAGAGTCGAGGTGGAGGCAGCCACCGGCCCTTAATTTTGAAGTTCCCTTGCATATGACGCCACCAATCGGCTATCGACAGAAGTTGGTTTTACCTGTTTCGAGCCGACACTGCATGCTAGTACCGCACCTGTAGCCGCGGTCAGGATCGCGATCCGTCGTGTGGATCGAGCCCAAAGCAAGCCGTGAGCACGTTTTGGAGTAGTACGCTTTTGCGAAGTTATGCATATGCGACAGACATGCACATGTCAAGCGGGTCTGTGGCTTGACGTAGACACTACCTTCTCTTCTTTGTGCAATTCGTGACCGTCATCAGGCGGATGGGAAAGCCACTTGCAGTTGTTGTTTATTTATCGCTCCCGCGGCATTGGCTCCCATTGCTTAACACCAGTCATCTTTGCGGATACCTCTTACCGTCTGCCGTATGAAATTTGAGCCACGGCCCGCTACTTGCGGCACATTGCGGCACGCTGCGGCACTGTACAAACCCTGGAAACTCTTTATCTTCATAGTCGCTTGCGATTGTGTGCAATTGTCAGGAGCCTGGTATGGACGAGAGTAAGACCACGGATCGGGCTTCGTCCTATGAGGTGGTATGACCTCTGACAGACGTCAGATAAAAAGACAGTCGTACAGCTGCAGCCCGTTGCTCTGCTCCCAATTCATTATTTCTGCGTAGATGGCACTGTCTTCACCCTCTAGGTTGAAGCGGGTCGCACCCTCGCAGTCGGATGCTGCCGCACCGTGATCTGTGTCTTGCATTTGTTGCTGCGAACAGGTTTCTTTCTGCCAAGTCAGATTGCGACCAGTCAAAGCATTTAAACCTTGAAGAACCTGATAACAGTCTCGAGGATAATGCGTCCCTGTCCGTGACTCTGCCTGGAAAACTTCGATTGCAAACTGGATGCTGGACTCGATCCGTTCTTCTTCCGGAGTCATTGGGGTGCTGTGAATGTCTGAATCCCCAAAGTCGATCCTTGGTGTGCTCCTCATAAGACGATTCAGTAACAAAATCACTGCTGCATTGAAGATGAAGTGCAGTCCCGCCTGCAGCATCTTTCTGCCGGACTGGACGAGATGTTGTGCCAGAAGTAGGTTTCGGTATGCCGCTGCTGAGCAAGCGTGCATATGTGGTCCATGGACGTCCCCCGGCTGCGGGTATTTGCCGTAAACGACTCGTTGTGCGACTGCCTGTTTGACGGCAGCGAAGAAAATGGGCCGCGTCGTGAGCACTACCAACTGATTATGTGCCATGTGTAGCATAGAGCAAAACGGATCGTCGTGTTTTAGATCGTCCGGCAGTTGCAAGACCGACGGCAGTAGCAGTTCCCAGGTACGGAGCATTTTCAGTGCATTGTCAATCTTGTGGCTCCACTGACCAGGTTTGCAGTCCCGCGACTCGATGTTGAATGTTTCGCAGACGATATAATTCGAAATTCTGGAAAGCTCGACATGCGCACGAAGTCCTTGGCAGGGAGGCATGAGGCTGCAGGCATCAGCAACAACGTTACCCGGGCCCTTCTATACTTACTCGTTGTCGCTGGGCAAGGGTATCTTGATGGCTTCTTCAGCTATGGCCGGTGAGCGCCCCAACAACACGGACAACCACCTATCGACGACATATAAAGTCCAGAGAACGCGTCTGAACTGTTCATTGTGGCAAGTTTGAAACGCACCATGTATGTTAGCGATGCTGCGCATACAAGGTCTAGTTAGCATGACTTGGACATGTCGTTGAGCATGGGCTAAAGCTACCTACCGCACTGCTACGCCCACATACATGAATGCAGTATCGCGGCGATTTACCTCAATCAAATAAAAGGCCATCAACGACAAGACTGGCACGTCATCCAAGGAAAATCGCACGGTATCGAAAGGGTTCCCAATGAGGACACGTCCGCGTTTGAAATATTGCGCTCCTGAGTGCTTGTCGGAGAGTCGCAGAGAAGGTTGATGGATGCAGGACACAAGAGCAAAGCATACATGGTAGAAAGCCAGGTCGTCACGCTTGGGATCACCAGTCATGGCGCGGAGCGAAGCTGACTTCACACTTCTCGAGGGCAGAGCAACCAGGTTTCCCCACCTGCATCAATCGAGTTAGTGACACAGTGGTAAGCATATGGTGTAAGTAACGTCATGCTCACCAGTAGATGCCACCAGAAGGAATGTTGCCGTCGCCATCTTGCAAGTAGCGACGCATTTCGGCAAGCATCTGGGCCATGTACGTATCGTCTGGCAGCCATAGCGGATCGACTACGAGGAGGGTTACAAATATCAGCATACAGAACAAGAGCAACGTATAGCACGTATCTCACCAGCTGGATCGGGGAGGGGGCGAGAATCGAATGTCTGATATTGGCCAATGGTATCGCAGAAGTTTGATCCAGCAGTAGTGCGATCCGCATATAGGTTTATTGGAACCAGGGTGAGCATAAAATGCTTGAGTTTATCGAGAAATGTGGCCCCCGAAGTCTCACCCAGGTACCGGAAAGTTCCATCCGGATCGCGTAGCATGCGGCCATTGATGTCATCGCCAGCATCTGAACCCTGGAATGGTGAGGAAGACGTGAGACAGTGGCCGCGGAACTTTTCGCCGTGGGCGTCTGTGGCGGGGTCGGCTGGAGACGATGATTGGATGGCTCTTTCGAGCTCTGCACAGCGCTTTCGGAGACGGTCAACTTCACTCTTCAGAGCGCCCTTGTCCGACTCTGGTGCGGGGTATTCGCCTGGCAGATGTTAAGAGACGGGTGTTTAGAAAGCGTGTTGGCGAGCAGCTCCCGATAATGGGAGCCGACGCAGAAGAAGAAATAATAATGAGAAGTCGTACATTGGCGAGAGGTCCTGCGGCAGCGCTGACACGGTTGCTCCCCTGAGCATCTCACGCGGCGAACATTGCACGCATTGCATCTGCACTAGGACGTCAGTCTGGAGGTATTGGGACTTGTCTAGGGCGTGCCGTGGTGGTGAGTTGTGGTGGCCGAGTGCATCGCGGGAGTTGGTTCCATAGGCAATGCCCTGCTGCGCTGGCGTAATTGGGCTCAATGAGTGCTGCTCTGGCAGCAGACATTCAAGTCGGACCGACTGGCGCGTCGAAAGGATTCATGTGTTGTTTTGCATCGTGAGTAGGTGGATTTGGCAGTGGATCACTCACGCTCTAACCACGCGCTTTCGCTCCTCCGGCGCTACCTTGACTCGCCTCGGGTTCACGGGCAGCCTCACGCGCTGCGGCTCAGCAGCACCGTCAGATACCGATGCCGCGTTGACCTGCATCGTGCACAAGTGATGCGACTGACGTCGTCGAGCAGATTACAGTCGTGATGGGGGGAGGGAAGGAGATGTGGTTGCGCGACGCCAAGGGCGCCATGACGCGAGGAGTCCCTCTTCGTCGCATATGGCTATTTTGCTTCCACTCGACTTCTCGAATACACAAAATCGAGCGCGTCATTAGGCATATTGAGCGCCATCGACTCTTCAACATGAAGCATAAAAGAGCAAGGCAGGAACGGCTTTCAATGGCACCCAAGCAGAACAGGAGCATGCAGCATGGGGAGCATCGCTACAGAGCCAGACATGTCCCGTGATGCTCGAGGCAGCGACGACGAGGACGACTTCTCCAAGCCGTGGCTCTTCGACCTCAACTCACGCAAACCCGACAAGACGATTGACATTGGCGGACATGGGCTGTCACTCTCGTTGGACGCACTGGGCCGGGTTTGGATTTCCCTTGCGCTGCGAGCCAGCATGCTGATCCTCACAAGGTGTTACAAGCGAGCACATACCACCCGCAGTGTGGTGTCATGATGGCAAACAGCTTTGAGCAATTCGACGGCGCGAGGTACTACGACGTCCCCTATGTGCGCTCTTATAGGACACGCATGCTCGAGTCTATCAAGCATGACCGTCCGGGGTTTGGTCTAGACCTTGGGATCTACGCCCATCTTGTCTCCATCCGGATCGTAGAAACGAACGTTGCCTTGTACCACCTCACACTCGGTAATAATGTCAGCTTGTTGGTTTCCGTCACAGTGGCCCCCGACGGAAGCTTCATGCAATGCGCCCGGATACGCAACGGGAGCGCCGAACGTATCAATCAAAGCTTTAATTTTGGTCTTGATCTGAGCCTCAACCGAGCCAGCTACGGCCAATTGACCGAAGGTGGGCCCATTCCATTACCTGCGAGCCGAAATATCCTGGACAAGATTGATCCAACTACTGCACGTGTTTCCAACCCCAACTTGAACGCTCAATGTGTCACACGGCTTGACATCAACGGGCAACCTCTTGAATTACACAGTCTTCAAGAGCAGGAGATATTCGGCGCCCCGTTATGCGCATCTGTCAAGGGTAGAGTCTGTATCCCACCTGGGGAGTCGGCCACATTCTGCGCCAGCTTCCGCTTGCTACCTGATACGGAATCCCATAACTACATCCTTCCCTTTCCACAGACGATATCCAATCATGTCCGACGGAATTCCAAATCACGCTGGAAAGACGACAATCTGCTGACGACTTACATCCTGAGGAGGAACGTGGAGTATATCCTTGGAAATTGTATACTGCCTGTGTCGGCTTCGGTCACCGTGGTAGTTACCGATCACGTCGCTTTACCACTTGGCTGGAACAGGGACAATTAGTGGGTTCTCTCCGCATCGTCCGATATTACCCCACGCTAAATTTGGTAGCTGGCAAATCCGGCTTCTTCTTGAAACGTATTCAAATGTGCAGGATCTAGTCCAACCTTCATTTGTCGGCGACGTCAAGGAAAAGGTCAGGTCTACGGTGCGAGGCCACCTCAATTGGGTCTTTACTAGAGCAAAACGCCCTCACGGGTTCTGGCATAGATCATACCTCGCGAATGGAGAACCCAAAGATCGCTCGATCTTCCAACTCGATCAACAGTGCTATCCGTTGCTCGAGTTGTGTGATTTCCTCAATTGCTTTATTCAAGAAATCGACTTCGTGAGGAGTCTCTTGAATTCCGAAGCCGTTGAGCATATCCTTGCTGTTCTTGCGTCTAAGCAGGATCCGGACACGCAGCTCTGGCCTACCGATGAAACGCCTGGAGATGACGCAGTCGTATATCCACACCACTTTTCGAGCCACGTTCTGCTGTGGAGCACTTTCACGCGGCTTCACCAGTTGCATGTTCGCTTAGGCCAGACTTCGACCAATCAAGCGCAATGGCTTTCCAAGATAGCAGAGCAGGTGAAAGCTCGCACCACGCAAGCATTCACAGCAAGGCACCCGAGCTATGGAGTCTTGTTTGCATACCTCACGGATGGCTATGGTAAATTTACTTTCTACCACGATGCAAACGACGTCCCCACTGCTTTCGCAAAAGAGTGGGCTTTCGTATCATCGCCCGATGAGATCTCGATCTGGGAGAGCACAATGAAGTTCGGGCTCTCTTCCGCCAATGAAACCGGATATTGTAACGAAAGCCCATACGGCGGGCTTGGTAGCGTACACTCTCCTGGGGCTTGGACGCTAGGCTATTTCCAGGAGTTGTTCTATGCCGCCTCGTCCAATAACGTGCTCACCATGCAGAGCACATGGAAAAAGATAACGGTAGCCATGCAGTGGGACGGCACATTCCCCGAAGCTGTGAACCCGAGAACGGCACAGTGTACCAGCAAAGCTTGGTTCAGTTGGCCTGGCGCTATGATTGGAGCACTGCTCATCCGCATGAAGAAGAACGGCCAAGAGAAGGTGTTACTAGAGTGAGCAAATGCTTGGCAGCCCTTTCGGAACATCGTTTGAACTCATCACAATCGTTTGCCTGGATATGCATTCGCCATGTCCCCAACACTCCTTTCGATGGCTGTCACGCAACGAACAGCATATCTCGATCTGATCGTACTCGTCATGCGCAATCGAGCACGATAAGTATACACATGTGCAAGCGGTCAGGTTACCTCGAGATCGGCTTCTTTCCTATCCTTCTTTTTCCTTCTTTCACGCACTTGCATCGAGAGCTAGACTGTATCCACGGAGTTATGGACCAAAGCATTATCGGAACAGGCACAATTTCGAATCATTGCATCTGCATACACACATATCCGGGATGGTAATACAAGTAGCACATACATACCGCGATACAAAGAGCGGTGGACTTCATGACAAATACATTATTATAAATAGCGCCTTTTGGTGCTGGGACTACAAGGATATCATAATGAACAAGGCGGAGCACTCGCTGAGCTCGACGCTGAATCGACAATCTGAAAATACAACATACGAAAGGCGCGCTCGATACGCCATGGATCAGTCGTGAGGTGGTCTTGGATCAGCCACGACTCTTTCCCTAGTCCCCGTCTTCCAGCTCGAATCCCATGACTGATCGCACAGTCGTTTGGACAAGATACTTCACCTGACTTCCGTCCATTCGACCATTTCCAACGCCTTCGCCACCCACCCATTTTATGCCCACAATCTTGCCAGCACCCTCGCCCTTGACGTCTATGACGACAAACAGCTCAGCAACCTTGATGCCAGTGGTACTTCGATGGAAATGCACCTTGAGCTTGCCCATGGGGTCTGGGCCCTCGCTGTATATGAACCATTTATCGGGCGTGTCGTACGGGACAAACCCGAGATAGAGGGCGTGGACTTGTGCAGGCGGGAGGTAGACGTTCCATGGTGAGACTCTGACCTTGCCGTGCGTTGACGAGGGGAATGGCTTGGTTGGTAGGGCGTCTGCAGGAACTCGGTCTGAACACACCGACGCGTGGCTTGAGCTCGAATCGCGAGAGCGGCGTTCGCGAACGACAGGTGGGATGTAGATCCGCTGCGCATGCGTGAACGTAAGATCTTTTCGGTAGGCCTTGTCTTTGGTAAGATGTGGCGAGGGCGGCCTGGGGAACTCGAGGATGCTCTCGTCATTGGAGGATATGGAACTTCCCGAGCTCAAGGATGGGGTCGGTGAAGATAAACCCGGCGAGTCCAATCGAAGACGAGAAGGCGGCCGTACAGCATTGTTGTATGCCGCGTAGTTGTCGACAGGGTCACTATGCTTATCCGAAGATTTACGGGTGAAGCGGCGAAGCAGAGAGAGCTTTTTGTGATTTGACTGTGAGGTGTCGATCGCGAACATCGTGAGGTAATGTGGGTGATATGCTCCCAATAGCTTAGTTGCCAATGTAGTTCAGAATCAATACTTCGTATAAGTGAGGCGGTGAGGAGGTTATGTGGGTTTCTGAAAAGAAATCATCGGGTCGTTCGCGATGGTCAGCCTTTGTTACAATGAGGGGTATGGAATGCTCAAGACAATGAAGGACCTCGACTCAGCTTCAGGCGCACATGGCGTTCACGGGCTGAGTCTTTGTATTGGCTAGCGAGCGGAGGAAGATACACTAACAGCAGCCAAGCAATGCACATTGCGAATGCGATCGCACGGCTAGAGGGCGGACAAAACCCCTCTCCACTGACATCGACATCATAGGAAGCTCAATTGCTGGGTACGGATCGCTGCGTGGAATAAAGGGTGTTGTTAGAACGTCATAGCGCATGAGATCTACACGTCTAACTCACAACCTTTGTACCGCAACAGTGGGTCGCATTGAGCAACTGCATCTCTCACGAACTTCATGCCCACCACGATATTTTCGCAACACCCACATCCGAAAATCTTCTACATGCCGTTTTGCTTCGCGGCTTCGACTGCTGAGCTGAATGGGAGGGATCCAGCCGCCTTGTCAAGACGCTTGTCGCTCACCCCGGGCACATTCCAGCTCGCGTGCGGTGCAGCCCCAGTACACTACCCAGGTCTATCCACCAGTGACGATCCTTCGACACCCACACCATTTTAATCGAGTCGTAGGAGATCGGCTCCGCTACCACCGAGCTTTGCCTGCTCCATTGTAGCTCCCGCATTTAGCCGCCCACCTGGAATCCTTGGCGAAGGGGAGCTTTGTCTTTTTTTTTGTCTTCCTTTGTTCTCGAGCTCTTCCAAGCGAGTAAGCCGACCGTCCAGACTGTGTGGAAGAGATCTGGAGGCGCCACGAGGCTGTTTGATCGTGCCGCAGTTGTCGTGACTGTCCAATGTGACATGCTTTGAGGTATTCATCTAAGCCAACAGCATCCTGTTGCGACCTTTGTTCTCGGTAGTTTGACTTAAGGCATGACAAGACCCCCAATCATGTCCCTGGAGATCTACACTCCGAGATATTCGCCTTGCACCTAGTGCTCAGTAGGCCCCGAGCAGCTCGTTATGACCACCAATTGAGTGCCAAGAAGCCCAAAAAGGCCACAGACGCAACTCTTCGAGAGGGTCCCCAATCTCCATCCTATCATGATCTGCGGTGCTTAACCGACTTCGAACGTCCTCTCGATCGACCTTAACCCTAATCGCAAGCTCGCGAATCTGCCCCACTCAATCTACGCCCACGCTGTGTTGCCTTATGACCGAAGTGCCGGACCTGCGTAGCGTACCGCCTAGCAACAATGGATCCTCAGAAAACGTCATTGTCCCCATTTCGCACTACGAGCCATAAGACCCTCAATGTTCACGATTCGACGTGAGAACGAATTGCGGGTCTTTTGTAGATCTGAAGCGGGAAGTATCTCTCCTAGCGGATCTTCAGAAGATCTTGCCGCGCTCGTGCCCTCTTTCGGACCCGGATGTTGTAGATCGACTGGCACGACATATGATGAGAACTGTGCTCGGTGGGTTCAGGGTCACAACACTACCTTAGCAGCATAGAACTGGGGATGATACGTCTTTTTGGCTAGTATCTAAGTGCAGGACTCTTCACGTCAGTGTGCGCGATAAGCTGCGCTTTGTTTGACATGCTTCGGCTTTGCGTCATCTTGCTTGACTGTAGCTTTGGGGGAGGTGGCGTCGTCGTCCAATGGAGTTCTCGGTCGACTATCCGACGTCGCAATGTTCGTGGATTGGGCGGACATCGTCGGCACAGGATAGAACACTCCACCCCAGGCAACACTTCGAGAGGAGGCATCAGCTTACGAAGATGCGATAGGCCGACAAAGAACGATAACGCAAATCGGCACGTACGAGAGAAGATGGCAGGCGTGCCTAAAACATAATGCGCTACATTTCAGAATTTGCGCTCAGTACAGGATGTATTGTCATTGCTAGGCTGCTGCATGTCTCACCAGAAGACGGTCATACATCTATCAAGTCTTTCCTGGACATCTAAACGCCGAGCAACAAACCTGGTCACCTTTTGACGTGCATACCAACTTTTAGTGTATCGGAGTGAAAAGCAAGAGTTCGGTAAGTGAGGCAAGTCCAAGATGCATTTTCATTGACACGTCCGTCGCCGCATTCTGGAAAGTTCAAAGTTCACTAGCACAGTAGCGACAGTCTCATGTTGCTTCACCTCGCCGATAAATACGTTTTGCAGGTATTCAGCCCTTCCAGTCCCGGTTGAGCTAAGGTTGTCTACCCTCTTCAAGTGCATCAAGAGCACAGTGGGTCTTACTATACTCATGGCCTGCGAAGTCGGACTAACTCATGTCCACTTCCATACGCGAACTCTGACCCTTCGACTCGATCGTAGCCTGCTTGAACGCAGCTGTCCAGAATGAAGCCTCCGCCACGGGCGACGTCGTTGCTATGAGGAAAGAAAGAGTTAGCTCTATGTACTTTACGTTCTTTGGCGGCGATCCTCTATGTATTTGTGTGCATTTTCAGAAATCCTTAGGCGCAAAGATGCCCCAGTGCGAGTACTTACCAGGAGGAATCTTGTGTACCATCGGTTGTCAATACAGCCTAGAGGTGAGGGTACAAAGTTAGAGGAGATTCTCAAGGCTGAGACGGAATACGTATTCTTAGGATGTTCAACATACTGTTGTATGTTAGCTAAGTTTTTGGAAGAAGGGTTACCGAGCCTTAGTACCAGTATTGATCTCGCACTGTATGTAGACATTGAGGCAGTCGTTTGCACCTCTGCGAGCAACAGCATCGACGCATGCGACAGCATCCACAATCTGAAAGAGAAAAGATGTCAGTGATGGATTCAGGCCACTTTGCAAGGATGAGTGATCCCAACGAGCATACCAGACAATCGGTGTTGGGTTGTTCGTAACAGGTAGCGCGCTTCTGGAACAAACTACGGCTGCGGAACTTGGCTATGTTTACACCCAGTCAGCTTCGAACCCGTCAACGATGTGCAAGCATTCGGGTGCCATACCTGATGTTGCACCATCGAAATGCCCACTCTGATACGCATTGATGACCTCCTCAGGGGTCATGTTGTCACCCTCAGGATCCTCAAGAATGCCTTCAACCCATTGGGAAAAGGACGAAGCCGCCTTGGCTGCAGTAACAGCCCGCCCAAGGGCCAGCAGAGAGGCAACGTAGGGAATGATATTGACCATGTTGATGAGTTGGATGCTGGTAGTGTTTCGTTTGCAGAATTTGCAAGTCTTTGGTGTGAAGCGTCAAGGACGGCGAGAGCAGCCTCTTTATTTATCCATATACCACAGCGCAAGGAATGTATACGTGATAGCAGGCTGACCCACGAAGGCTTACCTCTCAAACCGTTGCACCGCTTTCAATGAATGCACGAAGGGTGAGACAGAACCGGAGTACTCCAAGGTACGGATGGATACCGATGATGGGTGGAGCTTCTCCACTTCTTGACTAGTGAGCTTTGAATTAGATGAAACGAACTGACTAGTCAACTCAGTACCTGCACGGATACTCTGTTGATCATCTTTTTTGAAACATCCCTCGCAATTGATTTTCGCTGTCAAAGAGTGATTGACACCTGCGATCTGTAGACGAGATCGTGGCATCAAATCCAAAATCTTGATTTTGACGTGAATACTTCAGAGCGTATAAAATAGAGGTGCACGCATTTGATCGTCTAATCATGTTCCAATTTCGTCAGATCCCCACCGATCCTTCCAAAAACCCGCGTAACATGTCATACCGCGTACGGTAATACCTCAACGCGCGCATATTACCGCAACACAGCTTGCGAATCTAGTAAGAAACCATCAGCGCTGACACGGTAAGACTTTTGGCCACCAGTAAGATGAGCAGCCCAATCGATTAAGCACATATCCCCGAGTCGCATTCGATTATCCTAGCGAGGAGCATATGATGTGTTTCACTGCTGACATGCGTTGAAACGAGGACCCGTACTGTGAGCATGTGGAGACCGATACTTGCTGTGGAGAAGCAATTGATAATCAGCCTTAGTGGAAATAAGCACGGCTAAGCAACGGGTATGGGAACCGAGTTTAACACGCATGGCTTGGTATCATGCGAGCACAGAGAAAAGCGTAGAGAGAAACATTAAAGGTACTGATGTGGTGCATACGGGTACCAATGCGATGGAAGTCGTTTGAATGAACACTAAGCTTCCATGCAATCTTGAGAGATTCTTCGTTTCCGTTTTCCTGGTGAGGAGGGGACTGGGAAGCCATGTTGGTGTTACTTTATGATGTTGTTTGAATTGACGTCGAAGGGATGATGCTGTTTTCAATTTTCACTCGCGAGATGATAATTTGACCAAACAAGCGCAGAGAAGAGTGGCAGCATCATCACTATCCCCGCCCATGAGATACTGGACGATTGGTGGAACTTTGCCAATAGACTCATGAGCTGTATGGGTATCGATAATGGGGTCCTTCGCCAGGATGTTGCTACTTTTATGGTGAGGGCGTTCGAACATTTACAGCGCGCGTGGGTGTCAAACGGCTCACTCGAAATCAAAGAACAACAAGAAGACATCCCGTCCTTCTTTGCCAACAAGACTTTAAAAGACGAGCACAGGAACTCCGCAATACTCGAGAGGGTTCATTTTTACATAAACGCATCGAATAGCACCTTTGACTAGCTTGGTGGTCCAGATTCAAGAGGAACGCGAGATTTCTACTACCTCCTCAAAGACGTGGGGCTACCCATGAATCACAAGCAACCCCGGCTGGCAGTTCGTGCTCGTATTCGAGGACAACTCTCCTCTCTTCCAGTCAGGATTTCGCCACACGCTCGTCTCGCACTTTAGCGTAACAGTCCCTGAAAACGCCGCCGCATACACGATATCGCTAAATTTCCCGTTAGCACGTTTACATCACACTGCGCTATGGTTCTCACCCGGCACAGGTCCATGCACTGTTCACGTGGATTGATCCCGTACTTGACACGAACATGAAAGAGCATTTCCCACCATCATTCGCCGCGCATTCGAAGATCTGGAAGTCATAGAACTGGGCTAAGGGCAGGCTACTTGCGCCAGAGCATGCTGCCTTGAAATCCGTACTCGTGCAGAATATGAGACTCTTGTAGGAAGTGGATGTTGAGATTGACGGTGCATTTCCAATGTGGACGCTTTATAGACGATTGCTTTACGTGCAACCATACTACTGTCGATGCTAAGTATAATGGTGTCACCACACCATGCCGAACAGTGATCAAAGTGGTAATACGACTACTCACCTTCACATCGATGTGTTCAGAAAACACCGGCGTCTCATACGTTCATGTCAGCCACATGAACACGATCAGTTTGGCCTTGAGGACAAATGCAACCAGGAAAGCAAGAGTAGTAAGACCAGGCTAAACATGGTCTACTATTTCTGTTACGATGCATACAGCCAGAGTCTAAGTGCTATGACGCTGCCAAACGAATCTGTCGACTTAGTCCTTGTAAGTGATGGTCTTTGTCCTTGAGAATTCATCCAGACCCCATTGGCCATTGAACCTTCCAAATCCACTGGCCTTTGCACCACCATGTGGAAGTGTCCACTCGTCATGAACCGTCATTGCGTTGATGTGAACGGCACTGTATGATAGTCAGCTCTGGCGAATCCTTCGACGATGTTCAAGCTATTTGCCAACTCACCCCGTTTCGATCTGCTTGGCGATCCTCAGGCCTCGAGCCAAGTTTTCTGTAAATACTGCACCGCTTAGACCATAATCGGTATCGTTGGCTATTTCGACCGCTTCCTCGTCACTCGATATCTCGATGACTGACACGGAAGGGCCAAAAGATTCGGTGTAGAAGAGGTCCATATCCTTTTTCACGCCGTCGACCACGATTGGGCGCATATGAGTGTTATGTTTCTCGTCCTGTTTGTGGTCGCCATAGATGACAGTAGCACCTGCTTCGACCGCTTGAGAAATTAGTTTCTTGTTGCGCTCCACCCCAACAGCATTCACGAGTACAGGGGCTGGCTTGTCACCACCGAAAATACCCTCCACTGCACCTTTGAACGCTTCCAAGAATTGCGGTTTGATGCTCTTGTGCACTAGAATTCGTTCTGAACTCATGCAAATTTGACCAGAATGCAAGAACGCACCGAGCGCGCACTGTGTTGCTGCGTTCTTGAGCTCGGCATCATCCAAAACGATGGCACTTGCTTTGCCGCCGAGTTCCATCAGGACAGGCTTAAGGTTCTTACCTGCCTGAGATGCAATGATGCGACCGACGGCCGTAGAACCAGTGAAGTTGATCTTCTTGATCGAAGGTTCCTCAATCAAGGCTGTTGTGATTTGAGCAGCATCCTCCGGTCGATGGACAATGACGTTCAGAGCACCCGCGGGCAGGCCAGCCTCGGCGAGAACGCTTCCAATTGCCCACCAGGTACGAGGACAGAACTCGGAGCCCTTGAACACAACGGTGTTACCCGCCGCAAGTGGGAATAGAATAGATCGCATACCCAGCACGTATGGGGCATTCCTTACAATCCGTTAGTCTCCTCGTTTCGTCAGAAGATTTCCCTTGCAGCCTTACCAGGGGGCAATCGCCAAGACGACTCCAAATGGTTCCCGTATAATCATCGCGCTGGTACCCTCTTCTTCACAAGTGGGAATGTGTCCCATGACCGAGCTCAGTCTTCCGGCAACGTCGCGCAGCATGTCAGCACATTTGGGCACATTGAAGCCATCTGCGAAAGGCGACGCAGCACCCGTCTCAACCTTCATGTATTCTGCCAATTCCGAAGCTCGTGCATCGATGATATCCGCAGCCTTCATAAAGATCGCGCGCTTGGCTGTAGGCTTCATCTTTGACCATTTTGGAAATGCCGCCTGTGCAGCCTTTGTCGCGGCTTTGGCATCCTCCAGTGACGCTGAAGAGGATTGCCATATCTTTTCGAGTGACGTTGGCGAAGTCACCACGAAAGTGGTCTTGGTGATGACCTCTTCGCCATTAATGAGTAGCGGTACCGTAAAGTTTGGGTCTACTTTAATGTTGGCCATTTCGTCCAGTCAAGATGTCGGTGGTGAGTTGTAGAATTTCGATGACGTCAGCGGTTGTGCAGAACACTCGAGTTTAGTCAAGCGCTTCTCAGTGTTGTTCTTGTGTGTCTGTTGTCTCAAAAAGCATTCGAAGTTGACTTCTTGAGGAACTATACAGTACGCGGGAAATGTGGGTGATTAGTGGATTTGGCCGCGGAAGATCCCCGACCGGCTCAAACTGCGGCAATTCATGCAGGTGCGGCTTACATGATCGCGGGTAACTCCCGCGGCTTACGCCTCTGTACTACGCGACACTGTATCACTTCTTTTCAAATGCTGTACACGATGCTATGCTGACAGTCTCACAAGCTGACCAATCTTCAGTCTCTCAGAGTTTGTCAGCTGCTTGGGTACCACAACTGAGGAATTGCAGAGTGCGTTCTGGCTTTGTTCACAATATGCTAATATGTAGATTTCAGGCTGACAATCTCATTGATGTGGGACGTATTCTAGACATGCTAAAACGATTAGTCATGCATGCCAGTGTAATGTCTTGTCGCACACATCTGCGACGTTGGCACCAAGGTTCGCAAGGCTCAAGATACCTATAGCTAGATATTTCACATGTGAATCAAGTCCTTCGAGAAGCGATTTCATGATATAACCGCGACGTAGAATGTACCGGAGATGCTAATTCATTTTGTGAAGGTGTGTTTACGTTGTGGTTAAGTCTTTTTCCGCGAACAACAAACGACAAGATCGTGATATTGTTCACCACGTGTGTTGCTGACTTGCACTTTCTCAATATCCCTATCTGTATCATCACTCTAAGCATGTCATACGGTACTTTCGATGGCTTGACCAACATTCGCACCAACTCTACATCTTGCAATTAGTTCATTATCACAAATCTTGTATTATCGTTAATGTTCAAGGAAAATGTAGAGGTTTGCCAGCATTTTGAGCTTGAGAGTCGCAAGGTATTGTTTTGGATATGCAATTGGTAGACCTCGAAAGTAATTGTTCGGCCGAATACTAAATACCTAGGTAGGCAGCACGATAAAACAAGTAAACTCCCGTTGTTTGGTTGCTGGTGCAGGCCTCTGCACTCAGGAACCAATCACGCGTGATGCGGACCTGACGTTCGCATTGCCAAGTTGACTTATCGCACCGATTGATCTTGGTAGATGCGCGATTTGCTTTTCACGATCGAAAGTGATGTCATTTTAAGGGTCTCAAATAATGCACTGCCTCAAACCACCACCTGCAAACCTCGCACAACTCAACAAGTACTGGTGTCTCTGCTACATATGCAAAAATGGCATTCCACGCCTGGCGCATCAATCCCGCCAACGACAATAACGCAGCCCTGTAACAGGTCGCCACCGCGAGCCGGAAACACCTGCAACAATGCCCGACCCCGTTGACGAGCTACGCAATCCGCGCCAGGTGAAGAAGGAATTCCTCAGGTATCTCCGCCATGAGGTATTCACTCTGAACTTCTATCGCACGCACATGCTCTACTTCATCGCGGTCATCGCAATCTCATCAGTCATCGTTTACGGAGCGGGCATTGCTTCCGGACCGAAAGAATATCGGTTTGCACATCTGAGGTATATCGACGCTCTCTTTCTATGTACAAGTGCCATGACAACGACAGGTACGTCGACTCAGTAATCTACATCGACCCTAGTTGACCAACGCTAGGACTGAATCCCGTGGATTTGGGTGATCTTTCAAGCTTTCAGCAAGCAGTCTTATGCGTTCTCATGATATTGGGCAGCATTCCGTTCGTATCAGCATGGGTAGTCCTTATTAGGCGCGAAATTTTCCGCAAGAAGATGGCCGACATCGTCAGAGAGTCACGTACCATGCGCCGACTTGTTGCAGATATCGAAGAGAGTCATGCACGTGACCAAGGAGCAAGTACGAGTAGCAGCAACCAGCAACTCAATAGCGACGTCGGCGCGCAGACTCGAAGAAAACCAAAAGCAGAAGATCGAGCACCCAAAATACAGCCGCTGTCCAAGAGGCGAACATTCCACCATCAATCAGGATTCGGATTCGTCCCAACTCCCTGGGAAACGAAACTGGCGCGCAGCTTCTTCTCTCGTGCTGTGAACCGACTCACGAGTGAACTGAAGCCCGAGAATCACGGCTACTTAAGCTTCAAACCGCGACTGGATTCTAGAGGTCGCTTCATGGAACTCAGTGAGCACGATCGACTGGAATTAGGTGGCGTGGAGTATCGCGCACTACAAGCACTTCTATTCATACTGGTTGGCTATCAAATATTCTGGTACACGATTGGCACCATCTTTCTAGTACCATATGCATACCGCAGCTCTACTAAAGCCATACTACAAGATTCACAACCAGGACTGAACCCAGGATGGTGGGCGTTCTTCGCGACAGTCACCGAGTTCGCCAACGGTGGGCTGAATGTTTTGAACGCAAATTTCATTCCATTTAGTGGGAAACCATTTGTGCTTATCATTGCTGGGTCTTTGGCGTTTCTGGGACAAACACAATTCCCGATCTTTCTTCGACTGACGATCTGGATCATGAAGAAGCTGTGCCCTCAAGGATCACGATTCAGGAACACTTTGGACTTCTTGCTTCAACATCCTCGCCGGTGCTTTCTGTATCTCTTCCCCAGCAGGGAGACATGGTATTTGCTTTTCATACAGATTGGGATCGACATAACTGCATGGCTATGCTTCGAGATATTGAACATTGGCGTTCCCGAGATCGAGGCGCTCCCCACAGGCACACGAATTCTGGACGGACTGTTCCAAGCGACTGGTCTGCGCACCTCAGGAGCTTATATCATCTCTTTTAGCTCTCTCGCTCCAGCTTGCCTGGTAGCATATCTGATCATTATGTACATCAGCTCCTATCCCATGGTGTTGACCCTCCGCAAGACGAACACATACGAAGAGCGCTCGATCGGTCTTCAAGAGCACGACAGCAGTGCGGAGGGCATTGCGACCCATTTGCAGAAACAGCTCGCCTACGATATCTGGTTTCAATTCTTTGCGTTCTTCCTCATATGCACGATCGAACGCGGTCATATCCGGAACGGCGATCCAGGTTTCTCAGAGTGGAATGTGCTCTTTGAAGTCACGTCTGCATACGGCACAGTAGGCTTGAGCACAGGAGTGCCAGATCAAGACTACAGTCTCTCTGGCTCGTTCGCTAGCCTCAGCAAAGTTGTCATGCTATTCGTCATGGTCCGTGGCAGACATCGAGGGCTGCCTCTTGCCATCGACAGAAGCATATTACTACCAGGTGAGGAACTCATGAGACGAATGGATGCAGAGTATAGTGAGCAGGGAACGTATCAACCGGGAGAAGTGGAGGAGTTGCGAGCCGACATTGAACAGAGTGGGATGCGGCAACCAGGGGCGAAGAAAGGCGAGCAAGATCCTGAGAGGAGACATGAAGAGGGCTCAACTTCGCGTTCGGATTGATGCAACCGTCAACAACTGGCAAATGACAGCCGGTCCCATCAACCCGACTCGCGACTTCGCTGCTGTACACTTCTACAAGGCTTACAAGATTGAGGTACTCGCCGTGTGAATCGCCACTACTGTCTCTAATTTCAGAGCCACAATCAGTGGCGAAGCTACATATCATTCCACACATGCATACGGCGACGAGAACACCTCCAAGATCCTACACGACAAATGCACCTATCCTCATCGCCCTATGCAGCCACGCCCGTACCTCGTCCCATTCAACCTTCTAGAACCCCCACACAATCTCCCTCGCCAACGCCATAAGATGGTCGACATATTACACCTTCCGTCATCTCATCCCTCTCCTTTATGCATTACCAGTAATATTCCGGCACGGCCCCACCGCAGCTCCAGCTCCCGAAGAATGACGCCACGATCCTAGAGCCTGAGGATCAGGGCGATCACTGATCATTCCATGGGTGGTGCCAGGTGGAGATGATGCAGGGTGTGAGTCGTAACTGAATGGCGTGGTCCCGGCTTTCAAATCTCCTCATGACAGCACCATGTAACTCGGGTTCATGCGAAAGAAAAGTGCCGTGCGGAGCTTAGGGGGCGCGGCATATGGAGATTAAGGACAGGGAAGGTGGACATGGGCGAGTAGGGCTGGGACATGGGATTTGGGTTGTTGTTAGGTGGTGGAGGCGGTGATGTAGTATGTGCGTTGCACTGCATGAGAGAGAGGATGCTAGGAAATTAGAATACGGATCCGGACTGTGCTTCCTTCCTCCGATGCATGTCAGCAAGCAAGCAGGCAGGCAGGCGGGCCATGAGCGGGAGATGTGCACAGGCCGGAGAGTTGACGTGATGATGTGGCGCAAGGGACATTTCGAGATCTGAGATGAAGGCGAATCCTGAAGGAAGTGCAGTGGTTAGTTGGCTAGATCGAGATGACATGGCCTTTGGTCGAGTCAAGGTGCATGTGCTGAGAGAGCAGAAATTGTGGAAGTGTTGGTGGCACATTTGGACACGTCAATTCAATTCAGGAGAATTGAGGTATGCGGACCGTTTGAGCCTACTGAAACATCCATGGATCCAAAGTCGAGCGAGCAACTCGCTTATCGTATGCGCCTTACGCCATCTACGTTCCCTCCCAGGTTCTCAGCAGGATCACATTACCACTCACTTCATGCGGAATCAAGGCCATTATCGATCTCATCAAGTCAAATTCAGATGAAATGCTATGACAAACCTGTTCAGAATGCCAACCTGGAACAAAGCTGTTGTAAAACCACGTGACTTCATAACAACCCACTCGACACGTGACCCTCTATACACCGCCTCACGCCTCACCTGGGCACACCGCCTCACGGTGACAAATCCCCAAACAACCGCTGTCGCCGTTTCACATCTGCGCACCTGCGACGCGACGCGTCAAGAAACTGGTGGAGTTCGCCTTGGCGCTAAGCAAGCTACCCCGTGCCACCTGCATGGTTCAACGTCCGAGCTGGCGGCTGTCAAGATCTCTTCGCGAGTCGATGCAAACGCGGGGTGCAGAACCGTAGGCGCTATTGAATTTGCATCGAGTCAAACTCGATATTTTGACTCAAAATGTGGCGAGGCAGATCTGTGGGTGTGACACGATTGTTCTTTGTCCAAGTTGGAGAAAACGCTCGCTGATCGATGTTTCGGCGCGAATGCGAACTTCGGATATCGTCTCAAAAGATCTAGGGTCGTCCAATCGCTTAGCGGAGCTGTTGGCCATAAGTGGCAAGACACCAAGTTGACCTCAAACAGTAAAAAGTGCGGCACATTGAACAAGGAACATGGAACATGTGACAATAACGCATTCATTGAAGAACTTTTTCTTGATTATTTCGTCAGATGCGGTATGGCATCTCTATCTGGTAACAAGCTAATGGAGAAGCAAACGCTAACGAGGACTGAGGAAGGAGATTGAATTGCATCCAACATGTGCTGCAAACACATGCGCCGAGGCGGCCGAGCAAAGTGCAGATTCGTGAAAGATCAAAGTAAACGAAGGTAAGAAGTGAAGAGTACGTAGAGGCGTTTATTTCCTCTCGTCGTTGAGCAGGCTGGCAATGGGCATATTGTCTCGGGGCGCCGAGCTCCAGGTGCCGGAGCGTTGTCGGCCGGTGGAGGGCACGGGCATTGGGAGCATATATGGCAGGCGCTCCGACATGGCGCTCATGTTCATGGGGTTCACGGGGCTGTAGTGCTTGGCTGGCTCGCTGTGCGCGGGCGATGCGTACTGAAAGGGCGAAGGCTTGAGCACAGGGTTGTGCATCATGCTGCCGTCAGGAGACGCGTCGGGGGTAGGAGGGCGGACACCGCTGGAGCCGTTACGCCAGATCTCCTCAAGCTGAGCAGGTGAAACATCAGCGCCATAGTCGGCAGCGACAGTAGCCCAGAACTGGTTGCGGCGAGCTTCGTAGATGGAGCGGAGGCGGTCAGTGTCAACAACCTTGGGCTGGTGGGCCACCTCCGTGTTGATACGGAGACCATTGAAGGGTTCCGGAGAACCCTGTGGGGTCAAGATGCGCGGCTTGGGCAAGAGAATCTTGTGCTGAGCACGTCCGGGAGACGCAGAAATGGATGCAGATCGAACGTGAGGACTGCCGTTGTAGCTCATTGGCGAGCTGTGACGGGACGACTGAGAGTACGCATCGTGGTCGACAGCCATGGCGTAGGCGGGAGACGTGCCGTTGGAGCTGCAAGAGGTGGCTGAGGAAACGGATGAGGTTCGCTTGCGGCGGTGGCTGCCGTGGGACAACTGATGGAAGTGGAGGCGGCAGGCAAGCTCCGTCTTCTTGAGGTGTGCAGCAATGTGCTTGTAAGGCATCTTCTGCATGCGGGTCTGAAGAAGGTAGTTCTCCTGGAAACAAGTTAGTCATTATTACTGCTGTTGCCGTTGATGGCGAGCGGTGATGGCTTACCTCTTCTTCAGACCAAGAACGGTTGCCACCTGCGGACATCTTGCGAGCACGAAGGCTGGAAGGGTCAGGAGACTGGGAGTTCATCTCCGGAAGAGGAGAGAGAATCTGGGGCTGGTGGTGAAGCATTGTCGATGTTTTGGTGATTGGGGTTATTGGTGATGTTGATGGTATGTATAGTTCCTTGGAGTGTTGATAGGATATCGTCAAATCGTGTCCGCTTGGGCTGTTCGTCGGTAGTCTTCGAGGCTGGCTCGGAAAAGAATGTATTAACAGGTGGTGTTGGTATACACAAGTAATTGCTCAGCAATGTGAATTAAGTGAATGTAAGGCAGCCCAAACCAGTGGGAAGTAAAAGAATGTATTAAAAGGCTGCTAAAGGGAAACAAAAGACTGAAGCCGATTGAACGTGTGCGGTTGTAGCCTCGAAACCTTGGGGCATCGGACAAGTTATAGAGTTTGGACGATGACAAGAAACGGGTCGTTCGGTCGGCCGCACAGGGAATGGTTGATTAGAGTGGCAGGATCTGATGTAGGCAGCGTTTTCAAAACGCAGAACCTGCAGCTCGGATGGCGATGGCCGCCATGGATTGCAGCGGCGTTCGATTCCCCAATGTTTAGAAGAACCCTGACACGAGACATGTTAAGCCGGAAAAGGATGGGACGTTAGTGCAAGAACGATGGGAACGCCGGAAGCTCTGTGGACCTAGACTGAGGCGCATGAGATTTGCAGCCGTTTTGGGCGCTAAGGAGCCAGTTTCAAAACTAGGGGCGTCACAGAGCGGAACGTGCCTCAGACTTGACGAAGCGAAAGGTTTGACAGTGTTTGGAGAGCCTGGAAACAAGCTCAGCCCAGGGGCCCGTCGACTGCGGGCGCTAACTGCAAATGCGCGGTGACAGGCTGCTGGTAGAACAGTGCGCTGGTTTGTTCCAACTCTGGTATTCGGTAATCGACCTGCTAGCCAAGCTTGAGTTGCACACACGGCGTGCCCTTTTTCACCAGCATTAGCACGCAAGAGGGCAAGGTGGAGCAGCGAGAGCACAATTGAAGCAGTGCAGACTTGAGGACGCGCAAGACGCAGCCCGTGACCAGGTCATGGCCGACGCTGTGAGACGGGCGAAACGAGTACACACTCGGAAGCGTCGAGATCCGCAAGTTGAGCATCAACCTGATAAGGCGCCGCTCAGGCCGAGATCTTGGCGGTTCATGTGCGCTGCCGCTGGTGGGCGCATCGCTCAAACGCATGAGGCTGTCTCTGACACTGGCGCTGCCTCAGCCCCAGAATGTACGGGGAGCCGCGCTTGGCGGCAGCGCAACAGCGGTGAGTTGAAAAGGCTCCGGGGCCCCATGACGAAGCCACAGCGCAACGGCGAACTGGTGGCCTCGTCGCGCTGCGGCGTCGATGCATCGATATCGGACGGAGGCAGGACGCTCTGCGCGTGTTGTTCGCAGTCGCTCTGTCAACCGCCGACCGTGTCTGCAGCCGTGGCGGGGAGGGCGCAGGGATGGCAGTCCAGGTAAGTAGGCTGGAGTGAAGACAATCTAAGAGATGGAAAGACGATTGGCGGACGCGGCGAATGCTAGAGACATAGATTGACGAGCGTCGTCGACGTGGTCACTCTGCGTAGCGTAGCACAATGTCCCCAGGCTGATGTGTGTGGTCTGGCGGCAGAGTGGTCGTGGCCCGTAGTCGTGACTTGAACAGCGTATCGTCGTCATCGGTCAAAGATACGGTCGTGACGGCCGGAAGGCGCCAGCTGGACGTCGAGAAAGAGCGACCGATCAGTAGATAGCACCCCGCCATCCATCTCCACCTCGTCATAAGCGACACTTGACGGTCGTCTACCAGCGCCTGCTACCAAACAGTACACACCATCGCCCGCAGCGCGAGGCCTGGCTGGTAGTGATGACATGGCGCGGCGGCGCGAGGTACGGCTGCTGGTCCGTCATTGCTGCTTCGGGGATGTCGCATCTTCAGCTTTCATGCGTGCACCGTAGTCATGCATGAAGCTGTCACGCGGCTTCATCTCCATCGCACGTCTCGCCTTTGCCATAACCTTGAAGCCGCCTAGCCTGTTACCCCGCTTTCTGTCCGCATATGCCCTCCAAGTACCTGGTACCGTGCTGCCGACCCCACGACACCAAGGCCATGTATACACGACTCCCTTGGACAAGTACTGGTACCTCTGCCCCCGCTAGCCCTCGCCTGCTTAACCTCACAGCATGCTCGCCGTCCTCCACACCCGTGCCGTTGCAATCCTCCTATTCGCTCGCCAGCCTGCGAACTTGACCCTCCTTGTATCCCTTGTACTTGATCAGCGCTGCCGCCGACAGGCCCGCTGCCTACTTGAATATCATGATGATCTACCGCCTTTACTCTGGCCGTCGTACCTCGCGACAGCCATCCTAAAGCCTGCATTATACGAGCATGACACCACGCTGTATACCTGCAACCACTCTCGCCCGTGAAGCTGCTTCGTGTCGCTGCCTGCCTGGCTCACTTCATAACAGCCCATTCTGCCGCCATGTCGTGAGTCTCTCACTTCACCTTGCAACTTACCCTGCGTCATACCTGCCCAGCCCTACCCGCTGACCTTGTACCTTGCCCTCCGCAGCTCCTCCCCTTCAGCCAGGCGCAATCTAAAGCCTTCTCCCGTCGCTGCACCTCCTCTTTCTCCTAAATCTCAGCAGCCGACCACGACGGACACGCCAAGCTTGCAGCCAGCTGTATCCACAACTTCCACCACGGCAGCTCCAGAGTCGCAAGCCAGTGCGCAGCCACCTCTTTCTCCGAATTCAAATCGAAAGCGCAAGTCTGTGACCTTGACTCAGCTACCAGAGACCATGTCGAGCTCCACTGGGGTTGTCGAGGCGCAAGCAAGCAGCGCGACGCCCCAGGTCGCTGCCGATGTGGAAAGTCCAGCGCAGGAGCCCAAGCTCAAGAAGAGCCGCACAAACACGCCATGGACTCCGGCCGAAGAGCTCCGATTGAAGCAAATGAGAGATGCGGGAAACAGCTGGAGTGAGATCGCGAAGGTGGGTACGCTTGAGACGCGCCAAATGCAACACCTTACCTTATTGTCTCTCCTCCAAGCACGATTGCTGATCTGCAATCTCACCACAGACTTTCCCTCAACGAACTGAAGGAAGTGTGAAGAAGCACTGGTATAAGGTAGGGAGAGCTTCCGGCGCTTGTCAACGTACATTAACTGACCACCTCTAGGACATGCACTACGCAGAGTTCGCCGAGGACGAAGTGAGCTTCTGTTTTGTCTCAGTACGACTGCATGCTGACAAGTAAGAAGAGTGCTGCGCTGCTGGCCGCGATCAAGGAGTACGACGCGAATAAGTGGAAGGTTATCGGCCAGAAGGTCGGGAAGCCCGCAAAGGTACTTGCGATTCTCAGCTCATGGATCAGCGAGTCGGAGCTAACGGGTGCTAGGCGTGCGAGCAATATGCAAAGGAGCATTTTGGTGGGAAGTACTGAACGCTTTTATGACCACAGTCTGCATCTCACCGGTTTCAGCAAAGGGCCTGCTTTATGATACCAGTTTCCATAGCTTGTCGGAGCATTGCGAGGCTTCTGCCGGCGTCCGTTCGTCCCTCTTGGTGTTTCTGGTGCGGGGGCTCGGCGGCGCACCCGCAAGAGGATATGCGTGCTTTTATTTGATGAAAATGTCTAGGCACATGGGGTGTTTCATTCTGGATGACGACTTTCTGCTCGCATTTTCGTCTCTGCTGGTGCTTAGGCGCAGCACGATCGTCAGGCGCACGTCCCGTCGCGGACATAATATCGACAATCCTATCGAATTCGGCAGTATATCCTTGATCATTGCGTGTCTATGGACGAGGGAAGCAGTTGGTTCGTACGGCGTTATTGGCTCGCTCGAACGGTTTCACGCCTTGGTCTCGGCAATCTGCAGCAGTTCGCACCAAAAGTTTCAACGAGTCACCCGTGTCCAAACATCGTGTGCTGCATGTTTCCTTCCAGCGATCGGATGCAGTGACGGGCGTCTGCTCGTGGCACTCGCCATCTAACGTCGTGTAGCGGCTGTCTGACGGTTGAGATTAGGTGATGGCTACGTGCCTTGTACGATCATCGCTTGTTAGCGCATCGTAGCCCAGATGTACTCTGTGCAACGGCGGACCACTTAGCGAAGCCCCCGCTAATGCTCGAACCACTCCTGTGGATGCAGCTCTACAGGCCGAGACGACGTGGGTTGTTGGGGTCACAGCGTGTGCGAAGGTAGGTGTACTGGTACGCGAGCACTCTATAAGACGCGCAGCGTGCGCGAAAGCGAGGACTGCTGCGGTTCTGGAGGCGTGCGAGAGCATGGACTGCTGCTCAAAACCAGCCAGAGGCGCGTGAGAACGCAGTTCCCGTCAGCTGTCATTCAGGCTAATACTCCATGTTGGTCGAGTAGGTACTTGAGCACGGCGGAGCTGCGTCGCTAGCTGGGACGCCTCCGCTGTCGCGCGTCGCGAACCTGAGGTCACACTGAGTACGCGCTCGAAGCGACGGCAGCATTTGCAGGGGCTCCCCGGTGCCTGGCCAGCTAGTCGAGTCTCTTGACCGGTCACGTGCCGGCCCTGCTTGGTGTTGAGTTGGTGGAGAGGCGCGAGCGGATGGATCATGGACGGTGGCTTGCATGCTGCAGTCGCCCGGGGAGGCGTCCCCGTGTTGCGATTACTGCGCGCTATCATCTCATGCACGATGGCAAAGGCGATGCGCCACCGGCCACGGCCAACACTCGCCCTCGCGCGCCAGCTGCAGTCGAGAGATGAGATGGAGCGCGAGGCTCGGGGGTGGGCAGATCGCAGCAGTGGCTCGCCGCGCTGTTAGGCGAAGTCGCCGCCAAGCTGTCGTTCATCGTGCCGTTGCTCGCTCCCGGCCTGGCTGCGCGGTAGCGTACCTGGCGACGCTCAATGGCTGCGTTCGCCGCCGCCTCGTCTACCACTGTCTCAGGTAGAACTACCCGTCAATACTCTCCGCAGCGCACATCGCTGCCTCTCGCCACTCCCAACACGCCGCGCGCTCCCCTCCGTGCGTCCGCTGCTGCTGCGGTGCTCGCTGCTGCGTCATCTCGACAGGGCTCGGAACATTCCTGTGGCTGGGCGATCCTCTCTCCAACGGGGATCACGAGCCGCGTATAGCCCGGGATCTTTTGTATACCTTGAAACGGCCCATGCATGAGCCAATCTGAGGCCGTCATGCCCTATGCGTTACAGAACCGCGAGCGAGGCATGCTTGCTCCCGGCCCACTGCTCACCAGGCGGGTGCTACGGCAAGACACTTTCCTCTGCCGGCATTTACGCTGCACTGATCCGAGTACCGTGGCCACAACCACGGCCATCATGCTCGCCAAAGCCATCAACGGCTCAGGCTGTTCCAGGCATGAACGCGCCCGCGCTGAAGCACACGGCGCCGTATGCCATAAGACGCAATCATGGTACGCATCCAGGGCATCGCACACGCTCATCTCAGCGGCGGCCAGGCAGGAACCGACGCGCCTAGTCCGCGAACCTGGCTCCTCGTCTGCTCATCAATCTGGCATCGCTACCGGTACTGGTACACTGCTTGAGCAAGTGGCGTTTCCGCATCGGGTCTCTGCCTCTTTGCTGCTCCCCCTGGTCGTACCCTCGCCGCGCCCGTCCTAGCCTGTTCAGATTGTTCTCATGCACATCTCCTGGCCACCACGCTTCGCCAGGATGCCTCCTGCACACGCTGCAACGGCGTTGGAGATCTTTCTGGTGGCATTCTAGAAATAGGCCCACCACAGCATGGACCCCCGCCCGCTGGCCATTTGCAGCTCCGGGCAAGTACGTTATGCCAATCTCATTTTGCATCAGCAGCCACTCACAACACGAGCCTGCGGCATTGCACGCGTGTGAAATGACCCTGGGTACTCACCCAGATCTTGTGCCGGGGACCCCCTCCTTGTCATGATCACCGCATTATGCTTGACGTAGAATTCGACCCGGGCCTTCCCTACTAAGCTCATTCCGTGCTCTTCAGGAACAGACACCGTCTCGTGGGATGACCCATAGCCCACCGTGCTTGAAGTCTTGTGTGTCCGTGTGGCAATCGCACAGGACCGGGCTTTTGAAAGGGACTTTCTGCCCTAAATTTTAATGCCTTCGACCATCTCGCGTGAACGTCTTATATCCCATCCAGCGTCCCCAGCCGAAGATATCCTTTGGTCTAGTTTTGCAAGGCTATATGCCCACATCCCAACGCTTAACACACGCGATAAGACCTCGTCCGATGGCGCGTTTCCCCAGGCTCTTCCTGCTCCACCATTTGTCAATATAACAGAATTCGATTATCCCAAACACGTGCGACACAACCACCTTCGTTCGACACACACACTCAAACTAAGCACTCTTTTCCTGGCTCAGGTCTCACTACGGCGGCCTGCCAGAGCAAGCTAGCTCTGGTAGTCTCCATGCGTATTCGCAACACTGGCGAGTCCCTATCGAGGCCCTTTCCTCGACTACAGCGTACCAGGCGATGCCGGGGAAGAACATCACATTCCGACGTCAAACGTCGAACATCAAAATGTACTCCATCCCCATGGCGGACTGCCTCCGGGTTACCACCACTCCTTCCTGCAGCCACATCCGTCTCAAACACTCCAACATGCTGGCGCTGCCCATCATCCCGCATACACAGATATCGAGACACATTCGTCACTACATCAACCTCACCTCTTGCGACACCACTCCATGTCTCATCAACCTCCATCTTCCTACGACGTGGGCTACCCGCAGCCGTCACATCAGTCCGGCTCGCGCAAGCGCAGTCATCAAGAGGACCCGCACCCGCACTTACAACAAGAGCTTCCAACATTAGAGCAGCAACTCAATCCTTACGCCCAAGGTACAGGAAGTGTCTCACTGGGACACCCCGGCCAGTACTCCCTTCAACAATATCAACAGCCGCAAGCCCCGCAATCTGCGCTGCCTCCTACCCATCACCACCATCTACCCAACCAACATCGCAGTAAGCGTCACCAAACTATGGAAGGTGCCCCTCCGTCGCCAGCTCAACACCATGGCCCTCCTAGTGTCGTGGGTCAAGAAGGAATGCCGCCTCCTGCTGCGCGACCGCGTGGTCCCAAGCTCAAGTTCACACCTGAAGACGACCAACTTTTGGTCGACTTGAAGGAGAAGAAAAACCTTACTTGGAAGCAGATCGCAGACTTCTTTCCAGGGCGCAGCTCGGGTACCTTGCAGGTCCGCTACTGCACGAAGCTTAAAGCAAAGACCACCGTCTGGACAGATGAGATGGTGAGTTCACCCGTTACATCGGCGCCTTGAAACGTCGTGCGTTGCCAGCCACAGAACCTCCGACATGCTAACCGCAATTGGTACTACAGGTAGTCAAACTCCGCAACGCTATGCAAGAATATGAGAACGATCGTTGGCGCATAATTTCCTCCAAAGTTGGAAGCGGCTTTTCTCCGGCCGCATGCAGAGACAAAGCCTCGGAATTCGAGGTGGTGGAGGGCGCCGAAGACGATGACCAAGACGAAGATCGATCACAACACCAAAGCGGTTACACTTCGTCGCAGCTGGGCGCCGGACCTAGCGATCCCGGTTCGAGCTACCAGTGACTGGCCGACCAGCAGTGCGAGGCCCTCGCTGGCCGATTCGAGGGCCTTCGCGCATGGTGAACAAGATGGCTGCTGGGAAAATTACATTCATCATAATGGGGTTGCGCTGGTACACAACCCTTTGATCTGCAGATTCTTTTAATGTGCGATGAGCACTTTTGGTGGAGGAGGAACACTACATGCATTTAATCACCCGCGTCTTCTTTCTCTACTCTTCTCCTCGGCAACATTTACGAAGTATCAACGAAATGGTCATGGTATACCCCGCATGGTTCGATACAGAAACACACACAAACACACTACACACACTCGCTTAGAAAGAAACTACTATCCCTACTACAACATCCACTACTCAAGTACCCTGCATACGGGAAATCATTCCACACCATACCACACACCGCATACCCAACGGGGACGGCGGCGCAAAACTCAGCTCGTTACAACGGGAGGGAGCTTTGTCACAGCATTTACGGGCGGCGTTAAAACATAGACGGCACGGTTTGCGGAACACACATACTTTTGTTACTTGGATTTGAGATATCCTTGGATCAGGCACGCGAAAGAGGGCGGCATTGACTTGGGACACAGGGCACGAAGCACGCGGGAGAGGAGGGGCGATGACGGCGTCTGCAGGAGGTGGAAAGGAAACGAGAAGGAGCAAAAATACGGGAAGATACCCAACGGAGCGGGCGCTAACAAGGAGCAAGAGAACTTGTCTGCGGTTTTATTTTGTGTTTCAGCATTTTCGTTCGAGCTATCCATCATCAGCTCACATGTCTAGCCGCATTCCTTTTTCTTTGTATAGACCGTCACATTCCAGCAGCATACCTCATGCATTTCCTGCCCTAATGTTTTGGATTCTACGTCTCTTTTCGTATCTTGATACCAGCGCAAATACATGCGTCAACTTTTTCAATTTCCTGCAACCATACACATATCACACACACATGCACAAATTCTCTTCCAAGGCTCGAACAGGAATCTATCCTAATTCCATCTCCACGTTCCCCCACATCCCGCATCTCACATGCACGATATCTCAAATCAATTCCCCAAATTCCCGTCCCTCCTATGCCGACCGCTGCATATATCTCAAACTTACATCGTGGCATATAGTTCTTACCCGTCACTCAAATCACTCGAAGGCGTCATCACACATCATACCCCCATACATCACACCCACAAGCAATAATTTGGATAATTGTAATAACACCGACGAATTATGCCAATACACCACGCATTAATGGTATTCCAGAAGATGGCGCAAACTGTGCACGCGGCTTATGTGATCGATTTTATGCGCCGGATAGCGCATCTGAAACACAGAAAGTGAGATGGACATGGGGTGAAACTGGAATATAGGCGAGGCGATGACTGTGTCTCGGGTTGCGGGATGATGGTTATGGGGTGATGAGGTGATGATCGTGGTGAGAGGGGAAAGATCTGTGGTGGAGTGTATGATGTTGTGATGTTAGTGCCTCAGGTGTGAAGGAGATATCTAGGCACGCTGACATGTCTTGAGATGTGAGTTCTTGAGAGTGATGCGATACTGTGGTGATTCATTGCTGCTTTTCATCTTTAGTTGTTTGCATTTCGCTACTTGCTTACTCGTTTTGTTCAAGTTGCCTTCGTGAAGTATGCGCAAAGTGGTGACGTTGGATAGCTTCCTGGGTTAAGCGAAAGGGACAATTGCGCAAACCTCGACAACAGGCATGTACCATGTTCACCGTGCAAGCTAAACGAATTTCAAGCTGCGAGATAGGAACTTTACAATATTGATTCATACTCAACAAACCTGTGGTGCCCACGATCTATTCTCTAGACAAAACAGTAGCGTCACAAATCGCGATTTCGACATGGTGCTTCCTTCACCTCCAATGCCCCATCGCAGCCCAGCACCAGCAATGGATTATCAAATACCTTGTCATAATTCGCACAATCTCAACGACCCACGTATCTCTTGTCGTTGAGCTTCGTTCGTTTTTCAGGTTGCTTACCCACCCAAGATGCACATGCGGGATAAATCTTGTTTGGATTACCCGGGAAGAGCTTGCTACACATAGATTACTCCCGCCGCATGATCGCCCGCGTCGCTTTCGTGCATTCATTCCCATGCAAAGACTAAGAGACGCGTCCGATGTGTTGTCACTTCCAGGGCAAACAAGAGAGGGAACAACTCGCTTGGAACTTGCCGCTCTGATGGGAGCAGGCATGTGGAGTGGAAGTGGAGTCGAGATGGGTCTGCTGGACCTCACATTGCCAGGTCACGCGCGAGTACACACCATGTAGACATGTACTGCAGCACACACGCCTCTGCAGAGTCTGCCTCGGTCAGCGCGAGCCTAGGACCAAACTTTTTCTGATGCCAGGAATTGTGGCGCCCGTACACGTTGTGGGCGGCGTCGGCTGCACACCCACTCTACTCGACGCAACAGGCCTTATCCTGGCGCCGTGTTAATATCCAACAAAGGCGCTTCCCGCGATGAACGTGGGTGGCTGCATGTTTCCGTGTCGAGTTGGTCTCTCTGTTATTTGTCTCCGATGCTAACTGTTCTGGTCGTACGCGTTGGGTTTATGCATGGAGCTGGTGGAATGTGATCAACGGCCCCGCTACCGTGGATGCATATACACCTTTCGGCTAGTTGCCGTTGGCGGGACGGGATTGAATGTGGTTGCCATGTGCTGCAATGTGGTCTCTTCAAGCAAGTGATAATCGTCTTACGGTAAATCTTGCTGTTTCTGTCGAATGTACTCATACTTTGATGTATTGGCGTAGATCATTGCAACTCCATGGAGTAAAACAGCGTGCTGAGAGATCGACGTACCGTGCAGTTGGTTCATCATGCACTTGCTTCTATTCAAATGCTGTCCGGCCATGTGGCAGTGGCAAAATCGTTCCCAGAATCTGAACCCCACGCCCTTGGCTCACACATTGACACATGGTTTGCTGATCGTGACGGTCGCAGTATGTCGGTGAGAGGGTGATCGCGGCAGTGAGATCAAAATCACACTCGTGCGCACGTTGTATGCGGCTGGCTTGCATACCGTACTGCGATGTATGCAAGTGACGGCGGTAGATCTTGTGTATGATAGGTCGCTCACAAGACATTTGTAATGATTCGAAATCAGCTGGTACTTGATAGTAACTTGCACGGCCAACGTAGCACAGCGTTGCCCAGGCCTACAGGCTATATCTCCCGGCGGAGTAGTCGTTTTGCCCTCAGTGACCTCCAACGGTCACAAAGGTGCGGGAGTTCAAAACATTGAGCTACAGTACAAGCACTCAAGCTGTTGTTGAGCCCCGTTGAAATCGTGATGCTTTCAAATAATGGCTCAGGATGACTTCGAGTCTCCATGAAGCTTCAGATACCCCAGCAGAGTGTATTGAGTGGGGCCAACGACTGGCAATGGGACATGGCTTGACCGCTTGGTGCATTGCTCCGCAACCCGATATGCACCTGTGCACGGCGAAGCGCTCATCACACCGCAGTAAGGCGGGACCAGCTCCGCAAGATGCTGCAGCGCACTGGTGCCGCTCGGATCTACGAGCGTGCAGAACGTCGGGGCCGGTGTGGCGAGATATAGCAGGCGTAATTAACCCCCGAGGAGCGTTCACCCGCGCTGACTCTTGACTGCCGCCGGCGCAACTGCTCAAACCTTCAGCACTGCCGGTGAACGACCGTTGACCGGGTCGGCGGTTCTGAGTGCGTATATGACGGGCTATCATGAATCATCATCGTATCTTGTGTCGCGTTGTTGCTGATGTGATCGTATACGATCGGGTCAATGACAGTACCACAGGCCATTCACAGACTGCTGCAGTTGCCCTGCTGCCACCTGCGCGAAAAAACTTCCATTGGTCGGAAAATAAGAGAAGTAGTGGGTCATGACCAATGGAAGACTTGCAAAACCCTCAAATTTCTTGGTCATGTGCGAGGCGGGTCATAACAGCCTATATGCGGAGCTGATATAGGTACCATACCCGAAGCAGTAGAGTATGAAAATTTGGTGAGCTTTGGCGGAGGAAGACTTGCACGTGATTCGAAGTCATATGTGTTGCCTTGACACAATAGAGCTGAGACTTTTGCTCCAAAGGGGAACGAAATGTCGTATGGCTTGTCCGGTACATCGATACAATCTCAAGCATGGCAGCTGGAGTCGAGCGAGGCCTTTCACGTGGAGAGGCCTGACATTGAAAAAAAAATCCATCTGACTCCTTGGAAAGCAGGAACTCATACAAAAGCAAAGGCCTGGTTGCAAGCATGTATCCGAGTGAGTGGCATCCAAAGGCGAATGACCAGCATCATGTCTGCAACTAGCACGTTGGCGATGGGCAATTGCTGTTAGCTCCACGATAGTTGGCATACTTACTGCTATTATGCTCAGGAGTAAATACAGGCGCTGACGACTCCCCGCGCAGGAGCGAGCTCAAGTTGGCGCAGTGTTGCTGGATGGTTCGCTAGTCGCTTCATTGATAGGGGCAAGAGAGCTTCGTCGTGGCCACATCCTGAACTGAACCGGAACACCGCATATACCCATGGATCGCCGTTTGTGATTGATGGCATGGGTTGAAGAAGCTCCACGCTCTGGCTCGTATTGTCAAGGATCAGTGCACTGTACGCGTTGTCCTGGTCCCCTTCAAGCAGCGGCGGTAGCAAGCGATGTTGAGCAGTGGACTGGGCGAGCAGCTAAGAACAAGCATTCAGCAGCTTACTACATGGCTGTTGTTGGTAGCCGCCCTCGTTTCCACGGTCAGACACTGAAAGACAGGGCCGTCTGTTTTCGCGACCGGTGACTGGGTGAGGAAGCAGAGGCCACCACTCAACAGGCCTCTTAAGATCGTCATGGACACTGAATGCTGGCTGCACAGGCTGAATACTAAGCCGAGTATTCTGATAAGACATGGACACTGAATGCTGGCTGCACAGGCTGAATACTAAGCCGAGTATTCTGATAAGACATGGGCTCAGTGCCCTTGATTCGAAACAGGCGAGGGTCGAGAAGCGATGGTGACCCTGTGACCGTCGTTTCCGAGGTGATACTTGGAGACGTGGCGCGTTCGGCTTGCTCGAAGCGCTACTGAGAACTGTAGTTTCCTTGGAGAGCAGCATCGCTGACTACGGAGGAGGATCTCCCGGGATTACGACGAGGCATCGGCCATACGCGCCGTGGACGTACGCTCACATGCGAACCCAGTGGCACCGTTGTACTCGCCCAACTGCTTGGACTCCGCCAACGGCCCCGAGCGTCTCCACTGCTCGAGGTGATATTTGTCTAGACGCTTAGCATCAATGATGCTCACTCACTGTCATCTGGCGTGAAGCTATGCATAACGCAAAAATGCCGGTGCACTTCCGACGAGGCATCATGAACAGTGCTTGACCGTTGTATGCGCTTCTTTGGCCTTCCAGAAAAGAGTAATCATGCTATACCTTTTGCATAAGTTGTTTCGAGGCTGAGATGACGGAGCAATAGCCGGCGAAGCGCTAAGACCTTCAGGCCGAAAACGTTCACGAGCCCAGCAGAAGGAACTGAAACAATAGCTGGAGAGTTCGGGTCAAGGCACATGGCTTCCGGCGTATTGTCGTATTACAAAGTCGCTGAATGCGGTTGTTGATACGGTCTACAACTTGTCCAGATCGTGAACAAAGCATAGCCCTCTTGAGTGTGCAGGTCCTGAGGTCAACAGATTCATCTGGGTTGAAATGGCTTTCCATGTGCCTGGATTATCATCAGCGAGTTTTAACTTTTTAAGACCGAGAGAACTGTACACACAGTGGACACATGACGATGTATCAATCTGCCTAGCCTATCCATCATCGCGGATGGACACCTTGATGCCTGAATTTTGGTCAGTTGAGATGACGAAAGTGGGAGTAATTCTACTGGCCGTAGCATGGCATCGTGCCCAACAAACCAAAGTGGAGAAGTAATTAAAAGCCAGCGGCGGCAACTTGAAGTGTATAAAGCGTTGGAGGCGGATAGTGCAGAAGCCGTTGTAGTCATGTCGTTCTGAAACCCGTTGTGTAATACACAAATCCTGACGCGGTTACATACGCCACAGCAAGAGGTATGTCTCATGCGGCGAAGCGCATAATTGGCCGAATGCATTAATGACCATTTTCTTGAAGGTAAAAACTAATGCGTAGTGCTGCAGTTCATTCGGTGAGTTTGGGAGAACTTTGTTGCTGTTGCAACATGATTTTTCGCGTAGGTTGTGATGCTGATGGAAACTGTAGGAACGGCTGCAGTGACGACACGTACGGCAGTTGCACATGCCTGACTGGGTAGAGGAAGCCGCCTGACATTATTCTGTCGCGGCACCTCAAATGAACTTGTGCAAACGAATTTACACAAATGATGGCTTCCTCACGAATAGCTTGTCCTCGAGCCAGACGGTTGACGCCATATATACAACAGCGGACAATAGCAAACTCCTTGCAATCTACTCACAACTGCACCTACACAACAACAAGTCGCTTACTCAAACCCACCAAGCTTCTACCCCTACTCGTCCTCCGACTCCCCCTTCGCAACAATAACCCCAAAATCACTCGCCGCAAAATGACTCCACATCTTCGCACTCTCACTCCACCCCCCAAGTCTCCCAAAACACACACTCAACCCTACGATGACCTCTCCCTCCCCCGCCTTTCTGACATCCCACTCCTTCCCCACGCCATCCTCGCCAAAAGAACCCTCCCTCCCACGGTTCGTCACGAGCTTGAAGCTCTTCCGATCCAGCGTAACATGGACCTCGACCACGCGCTCGCCGCCGGGGCCGTCGATTTCGAAATGCCGCATGAATTCCTCGTCCCAGCTCTTCTTTTGGTTCCACAGGTCTAGAGACTGGAAGTCGGGGACAGTGGACCATTTGTCCATAATATGCGCTGGCACCGGGCCGTGGTTTCCGATGTCGGGGCTGCCGCCGTACTTGTGCGTTGTTTTGGTTTTCACGCCGATGATGCTGGCGGTGCTGTATTCGTCGGCAACCTGGAGTGTAGATATGCCTGCGAGGTACGTGTAGTTCTTGATAGTCTCGGCCCAGACGAGGGGGGTGTAGGGAAGGTAGTCGGGATGCAGGAACGCTTGTGGAGGTGGGGGAGCTGGGGATGCAAAGGGCTGGTGGGAACGTGTCGGGTGGGCCCAGATAGGTACGGTCTTCTTTGTTTTGACGACGTAAATGCCTGCTGCTTTGGAGGTCCAGAGGAGCCGTTGCTTGAGGGGCACGGAGGGCGGCTTAGATAGCGGCTCGGTGTCAGGATGGGGAGCTTGTAGGAGGGCGAGGCTGGATATGGTGCCGTCCTGAGCTTGGTTAGTGGACGAGATATTTGGGGAAAGGTAAGTTGCGTACAGAGCTTAGCTCTCCTTCAAGACCGATCAGAGTCATACCACGCATCACTTTCAGTGTGCGCTGGTTGCGGTCGTAATGGAAATGAGCGGTGTTCTTCTCTTCGCCAGAAGTCAAAATCACCTGAACAAGTCATATCAGCTTGTCGACTTTTTCTCACGGGGAACATGGCAAACTCACCTTCATCCCATCAATTTTCATCTGGCTGATGCTGCGCGGGTCGTCTCGACCAATGAGCTGGCGGTTTTCCACTTTATTATGACCATAATGCGTGCCAAGATTGGTGAGCGAAAGACGTATTTCCTTGATCCAATCGCCCGATTTGATGCGCAGACTTTGTCCCTTTCGGCCCTCTGTGCTGCCGAAGAGCCGTGGTCCCAAACCAAAATCGACACTGATGCCAACAAGCCTGTTGTAAGGATCGGCCCAATACGTGTCAAAGTTACAGCCACGGTATTTGACATCCGACCACGAGCGAACGAATTGTGTCTTGATAGGACGTGGCTCAGCAGGTGCAGGGAACAACGTTCTCGGCATATAATAGTTCTCAGCAACGGCCATGACAGCAGCAGCTTCTTTGTCCGACGGCTCCTCATATTCCCTTTCGTTGAGTTTCTCAAAATACATCGGAGCAAGCTGTTCGCACACTTCCCATATGCGTCGACGATTTGCGATATTCATCAGCGGCCCTGACATGCCAAATTCGCCCCGCGAGATATCGTTGAGCCACTGGAACATGCCTCGCCAATCAAAGGTATCGGGCAGCGTGGCTTTTTCGAAAAAGTTGTCGAGTTCCCAGAAGAAAGGCCTGATGTGCACGCGGATCATGAGTCTCCAGAACGCAGGGTCGCGCGTCGAGTCGAAGACGTGCCATGAGGCTTGTACAAGCGACAAGGTGTCCTTCATCGATAACTCCGCGAAGACGCCGTGCAGGACGTCATACGGAAGCATCGTGAGAGGATCTTGTCGCACTTTGTGTGAGTGGTCCAGCGATGGTTTAGAAGGCCGGTCGAAGAGTTTAGCAGGCAATATGCTTTGGATCAGCTCCTCGATTCCATGGCGCGTCGTAGGTTCAGCGACAGCCCACTCTTCGCCAGCAAAGCATTCCCAGAACTGCTCTGGGCCGTCGATTGGTCCGTAATCCAGGTCGAGATTGTTTGCCAGATCTTCCGTATTCTGCTGCATCACCGCATACAGCACATCCTTGTCGATTCTGGGCGCCTTGTCGGTGGCGATGTATCTAGTGAGAAGTTCATAGCATGCCTCATGTATGGGATAAGCCACTGGGTCTTCCTCAGGCTCGTAGAGATGATAGACAGGATAAGTGTGGGCGAGTGTGTCTCTTGGATCCTCCCCGTTGCCACGGACATTGAAATCGAACTGCGACATCTTATCAGCGCGACGCTCTTATGTTACAAGCGGATGGAAAGATCTCACCAGGTCGTTATAGCGCCCTCTCCCGCTCAGATACACTTTCTTCTTTCCCTCCCATTCTCGATTAATGGCGAGTACCCTAGCTCGGTCTACCCACCTTACGTCCTTCAGACTCAATTTGGTCGGATCATAGGCATGCTTCTCATAGTAGCTGTTCATGCTGTCTGTCTCGTCCTTACAATTGGCGGCCATGTCGAAGGTGGAATGCAAGCTAAGTTCACTGGTCTGGGAAAATTTGTCAGAGAAGTCTGCATCGTCTTCTTCATCGCTGCACTCGTCACCGCTGTCGCCGCCACTTTCTTCATCATCATTATCGCCAAGGTCGCCTTCTTCCTGGTCATCATCATCATCAGTCTCTCCGTCACCGAGTTCGACGGGGTCAATCTCTTCCTCATCCGAGTCCCAAGGCCCATCATGAGTATCCGCTCCATCTTCACCACCTTGCTCTTGCTCCGTCTCGACTGCTTCATTAGCATCTGCATCCTTCATCTCCGCATCCTCTTCCTCTTTCGCCGCCTTATCCTCTTCTATCTCCATATCTTTCCATTCCCGCGAGTCCTCATGCACCACATCCTCACCTTTCAGCCTTCTCGCCTTGTTTTCTACTCTTTTCTTTCTTCTCGCAAGCGCTCTCGCCTTGCTCGATCCGAGCTTGATATCATATATGCCAAGTGGCCCACAACATAGGGCACAGTAGCACGCGAAAGATCCCATGCTCACAAGATGATCCGTGAACTATCTAGGAATAAGGTTGAGATTTGCGAGATGGAAGGGACAAGAATTTGGCCAATGTTTTATATGTCCACGAAGGATTCAGGAGCGACGCTATCAGCTAGGCATACATGGTCTGTGCCCCGTAACTTATCTCGTCTGAGCAAAATGGCGCAACGGTAGCCTTGCGCTTGTCCGCCAAGCTGACGACGCTCCGGGTTTAAAGATGAAAAGAATGTCGTGCAATGGAACGGCGCATTCAGCAGGGAAGAATAGTTACCAGGTGAATTCCGCATCTTATTATTGTATGGAAGCTGTAACCCCGCGCTAGATTTTAGCCTCAGGGTAAAGCTCAAACCCCTGCTGTTACAAAACCACTCCTATGTTCATGTTCATGGCAGACACAGGTTGAAAAGTGCCACTGCATCTACTGAGCAGTGTGGGGAACAGGATACAACACATCCCAATCCACACCCATGGTAGCGTTTGGCTCTCAGGTCAACTCCATGTTACGATGCCTGAGGCACGCTTTAGAAAGTAGCCTGCTCGCATGTACCAGAATACATGGTCATTGCGAGAACCCAGAGGCCACTGTTGCGTCGATGAATCTATGACTGGGCATCAACAAACTCTTCGTCCTCTTGCGTTTCGCTGTCCTTTCGATGCAACATGTCAGCCCTGCGTGGCTCGGCTTCCGGATTCGAGTTGAGCAGCTTACTCGCCGGTAGCTCTGCCTCGATCTTCTCTCTAGTACTGTCGCGGATTATGTCAGGCTGAGATTTGGGTTTCCCATGTGGTGTGACTGCAGGGTTCGAAGGGTCAGAAGGGAAAGGATTCTTCGCGAGCGACCGATCAGGTTCTAATGATGCACTCCCATCAAGGTTGATCTTGTTGTCAATGCCTTGCTGAAGAGGTTGCCCAACAGGACTTGGGTCCGACAACACAGGTTGCACAGCCGGCTGCGAAGGTTCTGCTTGAACAGAGGGTTGCTGTGAGGTGGGCTCGGGATTTGTGGGTTGTTGGGGCTGTGATTGGACACTTTGGTGTTGACTGCTGGACCTTACCGGAATATTGAATTGGCGTTCTGGCTTTTGCCCAGGAAGGATGGCGTGTATTTGCAATATCTGCTTGACAACATCTTCAGGAGTTTTACCATCACTAGTAATGATTAGATTTTCTTGCTGCAATCAGATTGTCCAAACTTACACCTTGGCATTGATGATCCATTCCAGATCTTCTTCGCCTTGTTCAGATCCGCCAGGGCCGGCCTGAACTCGTCTGAAGAGTCGTGGGTGCCACTCAACGCCTTCGCTGTTGCGCTTCGCAGCCTCCTCTCGTTGCATGTCTTCAATCTTTGCTTTTGCGTCAGTCGCGACGTCCTGGTCCCTCCGCTTTACGGCCTCGGTAACGTCGTGCCACAGTTTCTGGGATTCTCGGTCCTCTTGCTCCTCTAGCGGTCTTGCTAGAGGAGGGCTGTGCTTGGCGTGTGATGCATCGAAAAGTAGTTCCTTTTTGCCAGTCTGAAATGTGTCAATCATGCCCTTTATTGTCTCCGCAGTCATCCGCTTACAGTGAGGTCCTTGATGTACATCTCTTCGTTCCAGAGCCCAGAGAACTCAAACAGGTTCTTGCCATGCGAATCCTTGATGAAGCCGCCAATTGCGTTATAAGTTCCGCTGAAGTAGCCCCTCGTCTTGAATTCCAAATCCGCTACCATGCCAGTCTCCGGACATCTTATGTATGCGTGGTCGCCGAGCTCGTATTTCATGGTGCCGAAGAGAATGCCGCGGGCGTACATGTTTGGTTGGGTGACGAAGCTACCGGAATCAGTGAGAGAGCAACGTGAAAAAGTGCTCTGTACTTACAAACGCTCGCCCGTGTTCAGCAAGCGCATAACAGCTATGCCCTCCATGAGACTGGCTGCCGAGTTTCCAAGGAACTTGCTCCGCGGCCTCAGGCAGCCGTCTATCCGGATGTTGTGTTCTGGCGCCATGAAGAAGTAGCTCGATTTGGGCGGGTGGTGCGATGTCTGCTCAGAGACATAGTATCCCTTTGTGCCATCCGGGTAGTCCCAGTATCCGGTAAATATTTCGCCTAGGATCGGATTGAGCGGTTTCTTGACACCCCTATTCAGAAATCAGCGGTGCTTGTGGGCTATGTGAAGGCGTGAAGGGGTCATACGGTGGTTTGATGTGCCAGCCACTGAGGTAGAACTTGGTCACGGCTACGAATCGCTGTAAGGGATCGTCAATCTTGGTGATGGGGAGCATAGTCTCGGGATGCGCCATAAAACTGCCCCAACTGTTAGCTGTCTTGTGTCGTAGCCAAAATTGCTACTCCAAACACACTTTGTGATGCGCTCAAGCATAGATCGCGGCTCGAGAATAAAGGTAGGCAGCGTTACTCGGCTCAAGTCGGCGCCAGGTCGCAGCTGGGAGATGATGTGGGACAGCACTGGGAGGAATAGTCAGCTCTCGTTTTGTCCCTGTTCTTCTCCAAGACTGTTCTACATACTGCTGCCCTGCGCGTCGTCCATGACTGTCTCGTCTTCTTTGTTGACCTCGTCGCCGTGTCGTGTCTCGTCCATGGAAGAGCCCCGGCTGCCTAGTAGTCGCGAGACATGTTGTCAGCATATACAGACTCTCACTGTCTATTCTACTCGGTCCGATCATGGAGGAACGTAGGGGAGCACGCACTTGTTGTCAGCGAAGACCGGCGCTTGTGGGACGACACTCCTGGTATATGCGGCATGATTGCTCGGTGCAGGATGCAGAAAATCAACAAAGGAAGAAACAGCAGCGCTGGCAGTGGAGTATGTTTTGGCGACAGGCAGCAGAAGTCCGGCGAATGCTATAAACAGGCTGTCCGGTGACGCGCGAAAGTGAGTTCCGCGCCGAGCGATGACGACTGGGCTTTACAATTTTGGTGTACCCCACCTGAGTAACTTACAGCGATTATACAGCGAACACGAAGCACAGCCTCACCAGCAAGGTCGGAATTTGGTAAGGCATCTAGACAGCAGGTGAATGGGTATCTTGTATACTTATGTACCCTCCCGTGTATCTGCAGGGCGTGTCCTGCGCGGGACGATTGCTGCCCCGCGTTGCGGAGCTGCCGGCAGTCTTTGCGGTGGGACAAGACAGCAGCAGCCCTGCCAACGGCAGCCGTCATTGCATGCACGCTTTTGCATACTGTGTAGACATGGTTAAAGTCTGCTACTTCGAGACATGACTTGGAATTGCATGCGTAAGTCTGCATACCGCACCTTTTGCGTCACTTCACGTCCGTTGCGTGATCTTGCCAATCTGCGCATCGTCTTTGCTAATCACCAAGACTCCAAGCTTCTCGTATTCTGCGTATACAGCTTCAAGCGAGGACGGGTCAACAGCTTTGGTGGCCTCGCCAATCACCCACGTCTTAAAGCCCTCCTTTGCAGCATCCATTGCCGTGAACTTGACGCAGTAGTCTGCCGCCAGACCCACGACAAAGACATCAGTGATTCTTGCATCCCGCAGTGTCTGCGCGAGGTTGCTCTGAGCCACCCGGGGGTTCGTGAAGGGGTCGGCAAAGGCGGAATACATTTCTACACGCTTGTCCTGTCCCTTCTCCACAACGTGATCAATCTTGCCCACATCCAGCTCTGGTAGAAGCTCTGCACCTTTGGTTCCCTGGACGCAGTGATCCGGCCATAGCTGTGTCTCCTGCGTCTCGTTCGGGTTGTGCGGATTGGCAATTGTTGCCTTGGACTCAAACGGTTTGTTGTTGGGGGAAGGGTGGTTGGATGCGAACGATATGTGATCCTGTGGATGGAAGTCTTTCGTCGCAACCTTGATAGCAAAAGGTAATGCCAAAAGTTCGTTGATGGTCGGCACGATGTCGCGACCTCCCGTCACGGCTAGAGCTCCATGCTGTAGCTATCAGCGTTGCCCCCTTCATGGGCTAGGTCTACTTACAGGAGGACAGAAGTCTTCCTGAACATCCACAACAACGAGCGCTGGATTGAAGGTCATTTCGATGTTGAAGTGAGATATGTCGTCGGAGGGATGAGGTTAGTAGAGATCAAGTGTGCCTAGTGATAGGTAATTAGACTATCGCTGAATGCAATGTGCTATGTGACATGACACCTTCAAAGTGCTGATTGAGACTTAATGACAGAAAGGAACCTAAGTCACGTTGCTGCGCATTAGCCCGCGGTTGTTTAGAGCAACACGATCAGTGATGCTTCGACACACTGTTGCTGGCGACCGCCCGGGCTGACTTCGGGACTAAGCGAGAGATGCCAAGACACAGCTTCCTTTGGATCATCCGAGCAGGACGTCAACGCACCACGACATCCACCAACCGCCTCCTCCACTCTCCGCTCCACCCCAATTGCTCTCGCCATGTTTCTGCAACGCTCTGCCGTCGCCGCGGCAAGGCGAGTCGCCCCTCGCGCCATTGCCCGCCGCACCTTCACCACCTCCTTCGTGCGCCGTAGGTTGCTCTAGGAGGTATCGTACGATCTGCCATTGACACCCTCACAGGCGATGCGAACAAGGAGACTGGTCACTCCGCCAGTGCACCAAGCGTTGTTGAGGGCTACAAGAAGCTCGACCGTACGTTATGCGCCTATCTGGAGATTTATAGATTGCCGACCGACAACCGGCAATACGCATCAAAGGAACGCCATTGGCTAACAGAACACCATCGCAGAGATCAAGTCTGAGGCCGACCTTTTCGCCCCCGGTGCGCAGCCCGGTACCGTTCCTACCGATCTCGAGCAGTCCACCGGTCTCGAGCGTCTCGAAATTCTTGGAAAGATGCAGGGTGTCGATATCTTCGACATGAGGCCATTGGATGCCAGCCGCCTTGGTATGTTATGAGACCGCGACGAGATGCGAATCATGTTGGCGCATGAGTAAAGACTGAGGTCTGACGCGATACAGGCACGCCAGAGGACCCCATCACCGTCAACTCTGCCGGTAACGAGCAGTACGTCGGCTGCACCGGTTTCCCTGCCGACTCCCACGGCGTCCTCTGGATCACTCTGAGCCGTGAGGAGCCTCAGTCGCGCTGCATGGAGTGCGGATCCACCTACAAGATGCACTACGTCGGCCCCGCGGACGATGCGCACGACCACGGTCACGGCCACGATGACCACCACCCCGTGAACCAGTACCCCAAGCCCAAGGACATGGCTGATTTCCTCAAGCCAGAATACCTCCACATATAGGTTGGCATAGTTTCAGACTTTGTTTGTGGTGGGCCTACGGGAGGCCATGTAGCATAGTAGAAGTGAAGATTCATCCATTTACACGCAGGTCACATGCCATTCCAATTTTGTTGCCGTGATGTATATGTTTGGGTATAATTCTTCTTTTGTCATTCTATCTTAAGTTCCCCTCTATGATCCTTTGAGAGCAATCGTGCCCAGAATCACGCTTTCCATTTCCTTTCTGGTGTTCTTCTTCTCTCCCCCATCTCCATTTACCACTGCTCCTTTCTTTCCCTTTTTCGCTCCACCATCAGCACCAAGCTTATACAGCTTCCTCACCTTGTCGACATCGCACGCCATGCCCAGCTCCTCTCCATCTTCCCCAAGCTCGACACTGGTGCCTTCGACTACGCTTCCCAAATGACTGCTCACGCTCTCATTCGTGATGGCTTCATCGACAACCCAGTCGTCGCCCTCTGTCTTCAGAGGCAACTTGACGGCGATGAGGTCAGTAGTGGTATCGCTGAGCCCGAACTTCTTGTATGACTCGCCAATGTTGTTGTTTGGCGACAGGCGAAAGACTAGTTCGGAGTGCGGGGTGCGAGTCTTTTGGCGGTGGGTATGCAGGGCGTGGAGAGTCAGGAAGGTGGATGTGAGGAGGTGTGCAGGAGACAGAATCTGTTCAACATGATATTCGTTATCAAATGTCTACGAAACTCGGTATGGCAAGTCACGATACAGCGGAACGGGTTCCGTCCAATCGACAGCCGAGAACCCACGTGACCGGCGACTATTGAACCATGAAAAAAGAAAAAAGAGGGCAGTAGTCTGCACAAGCACAGAGATCAGATATGACCTACCATTTGTGCATCCAAAAAGGCATAGTCGAAGGCCGCATTGGCCTCGAGCAGCTGGCTCCGCAGGTAGGCTGCATTCCTGACGTCTTTGAACAAGGCTATGTGCACTGGATACGCCTCATAGTGCGGGAGCGTGAAGGTCCGTACCAAGGCCATGTGGCTATGGGGAGAGATCGACTGCGCTAGGTGTAATGATGTGCTCGTGATAGGAGCACGGATGCTGGAGGTGTGATATTGAGGCTTGGTAGTCGAGTCGCAAGGTGCTTTTTCCTGGGAGATTTGAAATTTGATTGCGCCCCGTCTGGTACTCTAGCAGCAGTAGTGGTGGTGTCTGTCAAGCACACGTCAAACAACGATGGTGCCTCCGAACAACGGTCGTGTGAGAAGGGTGCTGATCCAGGCGATAGAGTTCCCCTCATTCAGTGAGTCCTTCATCGCGGTCGCCAGTTCGGGCAAAGGCGGGGTGCCAAGGTATCCGCCTAGCGCTTTCAGGGCCTCGGAGGAGCTGCATCGGACGTGAAGAGCACATAATGGCGCACTCGGGGACGTCGATCGCTGGGTTTGGCCGAACATGTCAGGCACAACATGACAGCGGTCCAGACGGTCTCAGGACTGATTGCGACTTTGGGCCAATGAAGGGCTCGCCGGCAGCTGAGGCGCATGTACAGCCCTGGCCCGTTCCCTGCTCGAGTTCGCCGAGGAACAGCGCGCTCGCCTTTGCGGCATGGCTGCTGGTGGTCTGCGCAGTCACTCTCATTCATCGGTCCTCTGCGCAGAATCTCTCCAGCCCTCGCACACAAAACGGGCTGGCTTGCGCAGCGCGACGACAAACCTCGACTTCTTGCGCGCACTGCTTGGCCTTATATGCACCTGTCATGAGGATCCAAGCCGACTGACAGCGTTAGACGCGCCCCGTAATCAAGCCACATCCTACCCCGACCGTTTCCCAGCGGAATATACCGTCTCGCCCTGCTGTCATACATTATGCCCCCCAAGCGGGCCTCTGAGGACGAGCCTCAGCTTTCCCACAAGATCCAGCGTATCGAGCACCGAAGTAGCCCGCCGCAGCCCGTCAGTGCAACGACGAGCACTGCGGGAGCCGATTTCTCGACCTCCGTGAAGCGCAAGCTTGCCGATTCGAAACGGACAGGCCAGGCGTGCGACCGCTGCAAGGTACGTACGCGGATGCGCCTACTGAGGGCGCTCTTTTCACCACTGCGGAGGTTTCAAACGTCCTCTTTCGTCTCAAGATGCTTAAGCAAAGCATCGGGTATTGTGTATGTGTTTGCGCGCGTGGAAGCCGATGCGCATCGATGTCATGCCAAGCATCTGAAGAACGCGTCGCATACCATATAGAAGACGAATGGGCGCACTCGTGGCCACTTGTGCCTTCCAATTGATAACTTGACAAGCAAGAGCGTACTGACATGATACCAGATACGCAAGATCCGCTGCGATGGCCGACCAGAAGGATGCACGCCCTGCGAACAGAACCGAACACCATGCCAGACCACCGATCGCATCACGGGGCGCGCCACCGTACGAGGCCACGCCGAGGCCATGGAGTCGGAGAACGCATATTTGCGCAGGCAAATTGCTGAACTGCAAGATCAGCTGAAGGAGAATGGCATCGAGCCGCGCGCACTGCCTGCATACACTGGCCTGCAGCCCCCACCCACACCATGGTCTTCAAACAGAGCACCAGAAAACCACAGCTGGACAGACCCGCAACGACGGACGAGCTCGTCACCTCTGACCGGCTATGCGCCTGCTGGCACGACTGACAACGTCGAATTCCGGCCACTGCCTCAGTTCAAACAAGGCTCCATTGGCGACAATTACCTGGGCGTCGGTGGTGGAGATCACCCCTTGGGCCACATTAGAGGCACCTCGCTCTCTATCTTTGGCACCGACATCGATATCACAGACTACATGAAGACCGAGCCTGAATATGAGTCCTCCGTCATGTCCTACACAGCACTTGTCAAGGTTGCGCTCGGCGGCGAGCATGTCGACCCCGTTCCGCTGCCGGACTACAAGTCACTCAACGACTATGCAACCTGGTACCTGCGCTCCCTCAATCCGTACACAATGCTGGTCCACAAGCCTGTCTTCATGCAACTGGTTTGGAAGTTTGGCAATGATCCCAACTTCAAGCCCTCGCCGTCGGAGACAGTCACTATTCATATGATGCTTGCGACAATACAGTATCAGATAGCAGCTCGAAATAGCTCGCAACAAGCCCTGCTCGAGGAGTCTCACAAACATTACCGATATGCTCTTAGCTTCTACAAGCAGCTTCTCGTTGGCCACCACAGATTAGACGATGTTCAGGCGCTGGCTATGATCTGTCACCATCTGCGCAACTTTCCCAAACCTGGGGCTGCTTGGATCATGACGTCCATCACCTACCTCTTTGCTCTCGAGCTTGGCTTGCACCGTTCTGTGAAGAACTGGGCTGACGGCACTGGCAAGTTTAGCAAGCTCGACATCGAAATGCGGAAGCGTATTTTCTGGACTCTGAACGCACTCCAAGTGAATCTGAGTGGTAAGCTTGGTAGACCCATGATCATCAGCAACGAGGACATCGACGTTGAGTTCCCAGAACCAATGAAAGACTGCTTGCCGGAGGAGGAAAAGAACCTGGATCCGTTTCACCAATGCTCGTTTCAGGTCGGCATCCAAATCGCCAAGTATACCGTTCTTGAGGTTGATCTGTACAAGATGATCTATTCCGTACGCTACTCACAGAGTACGTACATGGAGAGGCTTAAGCGACTCGAAGCTGGTATTCGGCAATGGAAAGAGGAATTGCCCTACGAGCTACGAGATCCTCTGAATGCGGCACAGGATGACCAGATATTCACTTTGTATTTGGAGTACTGGTACCAAGCGTACAACCTCCAGCTGCATCATCCCGCGGTGTGTCGCTCATCCGATACTGCTGTCATGGAATCCAACCTCGACAAATGTCTTGATGCGTCACAAAAGATGTTGCAGAATTGTAATACGCTGATGCACAAGAAGAGTCTGGATCCTCCATGGATCAATACTGTTGTGTACGTCGCGGCCATGTTCACAACCCTCTTTATCTCGTCTTTGCGCAGGGATCAGCTTTCACCTGGCGACATGACGCGGCTGCGGGGTGACATGGAGACATGGATCAATGTCCTTGGTGAATGCGACCAGTTTCTCAGTAAGTTTGCCAGTACGCCACCATTCTGTCGCTCCGCTTACACGCCATAGGTTCTGGAGCCAACTTGAAATCCGCGCTCGCTGGCATCGCTGAGCAGTCGCTAAGTAATATCAACGACGGCATCGTCAAGCGCGCTGCTACCGAATCGCTCGCGCGAGTTGCAATGCAGACACCCCAGCACTCTTCGAGTACCACACCAGTCTACGGTACGAATAGCTATTCAGAGGCATATGCCCCAGCTGGAGGGCACGCAGATTCTGCGCTCGCTTCACAAACGCCAGGCTACAGCTCAATGGCTGGAGGAGCATCGCATCCATACAGTCTCGGTAACTCGATAGCAGGGCCTCCGCAGACGAGTAGTGCATATGAACATCAACAAACGTATAGTGGCGACGATCCAGCTATGACTACTACACATGTAGCGGCGCTTGCAGCTGCGCCTGGCAGCGCATCTCAGTCCAGCGACAGCTATGCGTATGCTACGGCGCATGCGCAGAATGTGAATGGCGCACAGACTGCGTACGCGGCCAACGGCTATCCACAGCAAGACTGGCGTCAGTGGACAAGGACATATATGCAGCCTCAGTCGCTTAGCCAACCAGGCGAGTATCTAAATACAGCAACAACCCTGATGGCATTAGGGGGTCGAGATGGTAGCACCCAAGATCCGGGTCACCACGGCCAAGGGCCTCTAGACAATTCCGCTGGAGTTCCTGGTCATGTGCACTGGCCCGAGCTTGCGTATCCAAATCCTGCCACTGGCCACGTTCATATGAGCCAGCAGTGAGCGTAAGTTTCGGCGGGATGAAATGAACGATCAACACGACTAGAACAATCGCCAGGACATTTGATATGAAGATAAGACATTGGCAGCCTTCGCCGACCGCATCGGCGCTCGTATCGACTGAAATCTCACATTGCGATCTGGTCAGTGGCAAATGCTCATACGCGGGTTCGCGACAGCAGTGGAGTACTATATCTACGGAAATTAATGCGGCTCCATGCAGAGTCCTGGGGAACGGGGGTGGCGGGTCTTTGTACGATTACTATTTTTGGACAACCACGATAATGTTGTAGGATGGCGAGGGATCATGTTGTCATTGATGACGAACAGGCCGCTTTACGCTGTTGTAATTAATGGGATAATTGTTGTTGTAGATACTATAATTCGCAACGCAGTGGTAAAAGCTAGACTACCTAGCTGATACCGCCATCCAGATCGCGCGATGCCATTGCATCACCACAAAGACACCACCATCCAGAAGCTATAATTCTGAGATACTCTATTCCCGCGCCAACGTTGCCACATGTCCACATGTCCTCAATCCAGGTTACGACGATATTACACGGGCCCTTGCCTTTTGCCGGAAAACGAAGCCACTTGTTTGACGATGTAAATTAATGGGCCTAGCGAGAAGGGCACATGTGCACCCTGGTTCACGGGTCTAGATTGGGGTAAACTTGGCACTTGCGACTTCATTCGTCAATTGTTCGACCAAGCTTTGGAACTTAGAGTGTGTGAATGAGCTTGTTGGGGGCAGAGTATGGGGAGAGGCAAGACAAGCTTTCTAGGCCGCTCGCTCGCGGTCGCAGGCGCGAGCGCGATACTATATGTACACGAGCGTGGATCGGGGATGGGCATATGAAAGAGTGCTGGGGTCGAGGGTATATATGGGATTGGGATGTCATTTGGTTTTGGGGTGCGGGTTGTGAGGGTTGAAATTCTGAAGTTCGTTCATTTTTTGAGGACTGTGGTGCTTGTACTGGGTTCGAAGGCGATTACTGGAGTGGTTGATTTGAAAGACGCTCTTTTCATCTTAGTGAATTGCTTCGACTCTCAAGTTCTCTCGCGCCTCGAACGAATCGCCACCATGCGTTCATGGAGCTATCTCACCACTCTTCTCCTCTCCCTCGCCCACCACACCGATGCCATCAATAGCGCTTTCGCCCGCTCCTTCGCCCTCCTGGCAGACATGGGCCTCAATCCAGACGGCACACCCATGGTCTCCGATCCTTCCTCCCCTTCTTTCGTCGACTTCGACTCCTTCAGCACATCCAGCGTCCAAGATACCGACTCCACGCGACCACCTCCCGAATTCATCGTGCCCGAATACGTCGAACTACCAGTCGACAACTTCGCCGCATCCAAGAACCAACCCTTCGACTGGCACGGAACCTTCTACAACCGCTTCTGGGTCTCCTCACGCACCTACAAGCCTGGCGCGCCTGTTTTCCTCTACGACGTAGGCGAGTCCGATGCCAGCACAAATGCCCTGTACAGACTCCAAGACGAGTCAAGTTTCTTCCGCCAAATCGTCGAACAATATCACGGCATCGGCATCGTCTGGGAGCACCGCTTCTATGGCAACAGCAGCCCGACCCTCGTCGACATCAACACGCCGCCAGAGGACTTTCGCTTCTTGAACACCGAACAGAGTCTCGCGGATATCAAGCGGTTTGCGGATCAATTCCACAGAAGGGACCAGGGCATCAATTACACGCTTACCCCAGACGTCACGCCGTGGGTCTTTGTCGGCGGATCGTATCCCGGCATGCGCGCGGCGTTCATGAGGGATAAGTACCCAGACACCATCTTCGCGGCATTTGCGTCGTCGGCGCCTGTGCAGGCGGCGATTGATCAGAGCTTCTATTTTGAGCCCATGTGGCGAGGCCTGAACGCGTATGGGTTTGGGAACTGCACGCGGGACGTCCAGGCTGCGGTGAGATATATCGACCGCGCACTGGATTCGAAAAATGCGACGGCGGCGCAGCAGCTTAAGATATTGTTCTTAGGCAAGGGCGCGGAAGCAAATAGCCATGCAACCTTTGCAGATGCCCTTACGACCATCTTCGCAGCGTGGATGAGTTATGGTGTTGAAGGGGGCGTACAGGGCCTACGCAGGTTTTGCGATTGGATCGAAACGGATACAGATGGTATGATGCCTGTTGTTGCGGGCGCGGATGGATGGAACAAGAAGAAGGGCGCGAAGTGGGTGGTGGAGCGGTGGGCGAGTTATCCATGGTTCGTGGGGAATGTCAATCGATATATGGAGACAGAGTGTAGTGGGCGGGACAACGTGGTTGGGAACTGCGATTTGAACAAGAAGTTCACGGAGCCGAATATCATTTCTTGGACATGGCAGTATTGTACGCAGTGGGGTATGTATTTCCATCTCTTCATCTCTTTCTCCTCTCACCACAATTCCCATCCGTCACAAATGCAAGTGGACCTGGAAAGAAAGGACGACAACTGACCGCGATATCGTTCTGTAGGCTTCTTCCAATCCGCAAATCTCGGCGCCCACCAGCTCGTCTCAAAATACAACTCCCTCACACACTGGAAAGAAATCTGCGACCGCCAATTCCCCTCCGCGCCACGCGACATCTTCCCCTCCTGGCCGGACGTGGCGCGCACAAACCGCTACTTCGGCGGCTGGTCCATCCGGCCCTCCAACACCTACTGGTCCAACGGCGAGTACGACCCCTGGCGTACGCTGACGCCCGCCAGCATCGAGGCCGTTGCGCCGCAGGTCAAGGTCAGTGGGAGAGTGCCCAAGTGTGGGGAGAGGAGGGGCGCGGGAGAGCTATTTGGATACGTGATTCCGGATGCGCAGCATTGTTATGATTTTAGGACGACAGGGAAGGGTGGGGAGGTTAGTAGGGGGTTGTTTGCGCAGGCGCTGAAGGAGTGGCTGAAGTGTTGGAAGCCGAAGAAGAAACCGCCCACGCCGCCGGGGTCGGGGGGAAGACCGCCGGGGCGGCCATGGAAGGGATGAGAGCAAATTTACAATGTTTGAATGAATCGTTCTTTTTATCGTTTGACTTGTTTGAAAAGTGGTCTCCACTAACGAGATGTGAAAGGGATGAGGTAAGAAAAGGGTAGTATGAAGAACGAGTTTATTGCTTCCAGTCGTCTGGGCTCGCGAAAGTATTATAAGTTCAGATCCTTTTCACATTGGCTTTACTGTCGTTCAGTACAAGGGACCAGTACTTGGGTAGCGGCGTTTACGACTGAAGTGATGGTTCCAACAACGGAGAGGCGGCGTAACAAGTGACCTGAGGTTGGCAGGTTGAGAAATTGTGGGCAATTACTCATAGGTCCAAAGATTGGATCCCCTGTAGCAATATGAAGGAGCTGGTTTCTAGTGATGCACCGCATTGACCAATATGTAAAACTACACAACTCTGCTTAGAGTACGACAACGTAGTATTCTAAAATGAAAGTTTTACAAATTATGTATAAAGGATAACAGGACCATGTAATCAGATATATGAATCTTTTTTAAGTTTTAATGTAGGATCTACGCATTTACCATGAGGTTTGAAATGGTACCTAGGTATGTGCGTTGCGTCACCATAAAGCAGCTCCTTCGTAGATGGCCGGGTCGCACAGCATGAACGTCCTAATAAAGACTGCAATCATGCAGCTGCTGCGCAGCCACCAGTGTCTTAGTGGCGAATGAGAACCATTCCAACATTGAAGAGACGGTTCATTCTACCACTGGGTGCCTCCGCGGCCTTGGATATATGCCTGAGAACGCAGGCGGCGCAGACTATCGAAGTCGGAATAGCTGACGGTCTGTTTTCTGGTCCGAATGGGCACCTGATCACTTTGTGCTCCATTGCATTCCAATACGGAAAGATAACATCCTTGAAAGGCAAGTGTCAGGTGCCCTTCAAAAACTTACTGTAATTTCTTCGAGGATTTTGAAAGACATGTCGTGGTTTTAGACCTGGAGCGAACAGGTGGGGAACGGTCAGCCAAGGAACATCGAGGGCCAGCCGAGGCTTATATAGCCGCCATCAAGCCCGCGACATCTATTGTGTAGCGCAATTTCCCTCGACTCCAACACCATAACAAGACTCGACTACGACGCCCACCATGTATGTCGATGACAACGAAATTCGGAGTTCGGAATAGGGATGAAGAAGCTGACGGGAACGGGTGTGACTCGCGCACGATGGCGCATGACCCACCACCGCTAGGCGTCATTGCGGGGGTAAGACCTCACTGGCCGGCAGAGTGGGTAGCATTCAGGGTTCGAGCGTCTGTGTCCTCCTCCATCTTTTCACCTTCTGGACCTTTTCTACCCTTCCGCGTGGGCAGACTTCTAGCATGCATCCACTGCAGCGTATAACATCATGACCGAACGCAAATTGCCAGTTAGACAACTGGTAATCCTCGGTATGGTCACCCAACTTGCACCTCTACTCACAAGTCGCGTGTCGCTAACTTAACGATCAGCAATATGTCGCTTCGCGGAACCAATCGCCCTGACTTCGGTCTACCCCTACGTCCCCGAGATGATGGAATCCTTCGGCGTACCTGAGAACGATATCGCTCGCTGGGCGGGTATCACGTCTGCCATCTTTTGTATATGCCAGGCTTGCACGGGGCTGTTATGGGGCGCGGCTTCAGATAAATATGGAAGGAAGCCGATACTACTGCTGGGACTCATCAATACCATGTGGACCATGATATTGTGGGGAACTTCGACGAGTTTGACCCAGGCATTGATTGCGCGTGGGTTGGAAGGTCTTGGGAATGGAAATGTGGGCATTCTTCGGACGACAGTCGCTGAAATGTGCCCATGGAAAGAGTTGCAGCCTCTTGCCTTCTCTGTTATGCCCATGGTGTGGACTGTAGGCGCAGTCATCGGACCAAGCCTTGGTGGTCTGCTCTCGAATCCTCTTCGGGTCGACCCAAAACAACCCCGTGGAAGCGCGTTTCTCGAGCGATTTCCTTACATTTTGCCAAACATAACAGCATCAACCTTTTTCGCAGTCGGTATCATCACTGGCTGGCTGTTTCTGAGAGAAACACTCGAGAGCAAGAAGCATCAGCAGGATCTTGGTCTAAGAACAGGCGCAAAGCTCACCAGTTTCGTTCGTAAGACTTTCGGCCTAGGGAAGGAGAAGGAGAGTCTTGGTACTGAACGTGAACCACTTCTTACTCAAGCGAAAGTGTCTCATGACGAAGATGAGCAGCTTCATGGCGTTGCCTTGGACATCATCAAGGAAGAAGCTCCGAGGATAAGAGATGTACTCAGCTACCAGACATCACTCAATCTGCTTGTGTACACCCTTTTAGCCTTTTATACAATGGCTTATGACCAGGTAAGTTTCTTCCATCCCATGAGAACGTTGACTAACATTGTACCAGCTTTTACCTGTCTTTATGCATCATCCTCCGCAATCTCCTGGCGATCCCGACGTAAAACTCCCTTTCAAGTTTCACGGCGGATTTGGCATCGACTCCCAGCGCATTGGTCTCATATTCACCATTTTCGCGATAGGCTCGACCGTGTGGCAGTTCGTATTCTTCCCGCCCATCGTTCGCTATCTTGGCGTACTCCACTGCCTACGCATCTCGCTCCTCATTTTCCCCTTCGTATATTTCCTCACCCCTTTCATCAGCATCATAGCCGATCCAACGATGAAGGAAGTTGCGATGGTCACTCTATTAATGATTCGTGGCCTCGGTGGTACATTCGCTTTCCCGACCTCCACTATCATGATTACGAACAGCGCAGAAAGCTTACGTGTCTTGGGTACGATCAACGGCATAGCGACTAGTCTGGCAGCAGTCGGGCGTGCAGTCGGTCCAGCATTAGGCGGCGGGTTATTCTCGTGGGGCGTCAAGCGCGGATACGTAATCGTTCCCTTCTGGACTTTGTCCGCTCTGTCTTTACTGGCATTTATACCTACATTCTGGCTAGTGGAGGGTGAAGGGTTTGGAGAGGACTCTGAAGCCGAGGAGGACGTCGACGATCTTTTAGTGCAGCAAGATGAGGAGAGAGGCAGAGGAAAGTACCCCGCGGATGTGGACGACGATGCGCTGCAGTCGGAATCTGAGTTTGGCGAGCCTGCAAACCTGTTGACTCTTACGAGTACGCGATCAAGTGAGGCCATGGTGTCGGGGGATGAGGCAGATTACGAGACGGATCACCATGGAAGAAGACGAAGCTCGAATGCTTTGACTACCTCACGTACTCATTCTCGAGGAAGAATAGGAAGAGTGATTCGGAGACAATCTTCTGTCCCCATTGGTATGGGCGTGGGTTTCAGGCGATACAGTTCGAATTTGGGAAGCACAGGCGTGGGGGGACCGGGGACGAGTTGGGGCGGGGCTTGAGCGGAACTGCTTAGATCCACGTCCTCTACTCTATTCTGTGTGCTACCCTATCTGGCATAGGTCCGTAACAAAATAATGATGCATCATGTATAATGCTTAGATCTCTCCTTTCTTTTCAGTCTCTAAATCCCCCTTTTGGTTGAGTACCATGTTCGTTCCCACCACATTAGCATCCTCACCATCGAACAGTATAGCAATCTCCTCGAGCGTTGGGCCTCTAGTTTCGACATAGAGGAAGTAAATGGCCAAGCACTCCAAGACGAGCACGACAACGTAGACGATGTAGAACTTCCAGCCAAGAGCTTCGAGTCCAATAGGATTGACGTATTGATTGAAAATTCCAGAAAGAGACGTCATGATGAAGCAAAGCGTCAGGCCTTTAGCGCGAATGTTATACGGAAGGATCTCAACGGTATATGAGACAGTGAGACCGGGCCACGCGAAACCGGCAACTATGGTTCGTGAGCGCCTGAATCTTGAATTGTAGAAATTTCTCTGACTTACCTCCGTAGAACACAAAAATCATGGCCAGGACTGCCGAGCCAGCACCTGAGTTTCCAGTCTTTGCGTAGACCGCGCTACAAGCAGTCCAAATGGTGAAGGCAATCAGCATGCCAACGCCTGAAGTCAGGAATAGTGTTCGACGTCCTACACGATCGACGAGGAAGGCACAGCCGAGGGAGACCAAGAAACACCAGATCGTCAGACCACCATTGATGAGTGCCTGATTTGAGCCACTAGAGCTTTGTCAGTACTTATAGAAGACAACTGTGACTGAATGAACATACTTGGTAATTCCAATCGTGTTGAGTACGGCGGCGAGATAATAGCTCACCAGCCCGTTACCCGAACATTGAGAAAATACTGCCGTCAGAATGATGAGCAAACACCTCTTCCTATTGCCCTTTGTGCGGACCAGTTCGTGCCATCCGCTACTCGCGCTCGCAGCTTTCTCTGCCTCGAGCGTCTGGCTAATCTCGTTGTACTCCCACTTAACGAAATCGGTCTCGACGCCGTTGCCGTGGTATTTGATGAGCATTGCCTTAGCCTTGGAATGCTTGTTCCTGCTTACAAGCCAGCGCGGCGACTCCGGGAGAAGATATATGCTCAGTAGCTGTATGCCAGGCATAGCACACTGCAGGCCGACAGGTAGGCGCCACGAGAGGTCTGACGTGATGTGTATGAGTGTTCCGTATGTTGTCCAAGCTGCAAGAATAGCGCCTAGGTACCAGAGTGTGTTATACACAGTCGTCACGCGACCTCGGTGTCGCGGATGGGAGATCTCGGTGATGAGTAAGGGACATGTTGCATTGGAGATATTACTGCCCATTCCCATGAGAAATCGTCCAGCAAGGAACATGGGCTCGGGGTTGGATCGTGCTGGAAGCGCTTGGATGATGGAGCCGAGGATCACGAGAAGACACCCGATGGCGGTGCCGTGGCGTCGGCCCAGATAGTCGGCGATGTATGGAGTGAATAGGAGGACGGCAAAGCCACCAAACCCCGGGAAGGCTCCTAGGAGACCGAGATGGGAGCCCGTGGGGTGGTTGAAGACTGATTGCCAAAGTTAGTGCGTGATGGCGAGGATTTACTGGAACAGATCTTGTTCACATACAATCTTTCCATGCGGGCATCGTTTGAAGACCATTGAGCAAGCTTCCATCGTAACCCAGAGTTGTGGACCCCAGGAACAGGAAGGGCATCATGAGATAGAGCTTCCGCAATTCGGGTTGACGATACCACGGCCTCTGATCCTCACTAGCCTGACCAACGAGGACGACATCTTCTGTGTGCATAACGTCAATGTCCTGCTTCTGCGTCATGATGAAAAGCGTGAAAAGAGAAGGAGGGTGCTGAGCTGCAGAAGCCAAAGCACTCTGGGGGTTTCGCACCACATCGATGCCTCTCTCTACATGTGTATATATTGATGATTTAGCGGCATTGGCTCGCCCAGACTCCTGGGATCAGACCATGGCAATGGGAGTGTGGAGGTTTGCGGAGAAGGCAAAGCGGTCTCGATCCGAGACCATTCGTGACACTAGCATGATTCGCGCTGTTAGTTTGGAGTCGTGCACTACCGGTACGTTACAGGCGCTAATGCATGATTTTTCCACATTTCTCCGATTGGAGAGGCTACGACTTTGTTGACGAAGTCTCCTTCACGCCTTGCACGGTTTCGACCTGTGGTGGATAGTATAGCGCGCTCATTTCTTGATGTGTGGGGGGAACGCGGAGCTGCATTTAATCTGGGGTTCAATCCGGCGATACTAACTTAGCACGAGACTCATTGAACGCGTAAATTATGGAAAAACCTCGGAAACATACCCAGCGCAACCGTCAGCGCGCGTCTAATGCGTGCGACGCCTGTCGGTCCAGAAAGGTAAAGGTAGGCAGGCAGCGGCGAGGTTAGAACTCAAAGACATCGTACATCGCGGCTAACTTTCCCAGTGCGTTGCCTCGGAGAACGACCCAAAGTGCTCAGTGTGTCTTGAGCTGGACATCGACTGTACCAACAATCGACCGCGAAAGAAGAGAGGACCAAAAAATCGCTATGTTCAGACCCTGCGAGCTCAGCTCGACGGCGATTGCTTGGAAAGTGTTGGCTCCGAGCGGTGTGACTTGAGCTTGATCGCGCCACCTAAAGTGCTCGAGCAGATTATCGATGACTGGTTCACATTCATTCACCCTCTGGCTCCCGTGTTTCTCCGCGCTCAGATCAATGAAAAAATCCAATGCAGCTTTCGAGATACCCAAGGGGCCCCGGATTCTTTCCTAATCTTGGTAGCCTCCATCTGTGCCGCAACCTGTGCCAGCTTACCCAGACGTCGGCATAACCACGGCGCAGTGACCGTCGAAAGCTGTCTGGAGCTGACTGATCGATTCAACTTCTGGGGCACAGCGAGACCGATCACGCTAGAACGAGCCTTGACAGTCTACAACTTTACTTGTGCGCTAAATGGCATGCACGGCTTGGACGCTGCCTCAGCATATCGTCTCACAGGCGAGTCTTCCGTCTGTGTCAAATATTTAATACAACATGAGCTACATCGCATGTCCTTCGACGATCAGCAAGTACTAAAACGCCTCTACTGGTTGGTATTTGTCGCACAGTGCACAGGGGAAATGCACGGAAGACGACTGCTCGTCCTTCATCACGCGCATGAATCACCTACCGCCTTAATTCCGATGGTGGTTTCCGATGAACAACTCCTCGAAGGACCTGTTTCTACCCCTGCAGATATCGACACGCATTCGTACATTTCCGGCCTGAATGCACTCTCTAGGCTCTTCTTGATCTGGCAGACAAGCCAAGCTATTGGAGTCCAGACGATAGAGAATTTGCAACAGCATATATCACGCGCCCATCAAGCTCTGGCCGATTTGCCACCCGAGCTAATATGCTCAAACGGAGTAAGCGAGTCGGGTAACTTTGGCTTCGATGTCCAGAAGGTCAATCTCAAAGTCACGCAATTACACATTCGTGCGAACCTACTTGAGCAAATGAACTCGCTCGCGAAGGACCAGGGATTTCTGGTGACGCCAGATGCGATCATCGAGGAGCGGCATCTCGTAGTTGAGGAGCTCCTCGAGGTTCTGTATACAATGCCAGAGGAGGTTTTTGACGCAAATGGCTTCAGTATTATACCAAAGATCAGAGACATTGGCAGTGCATTATTGGATGAGCTTCGAACTGGACAGCACGGTCGCAGATTGCACACAAGAGAAAATCTCGAAAAATTGCTCGCTAAATTGGAGCATCTGGACCTTTGGCCTATGCCGCACGCTCCATCTCTGTGACCAAGGAAAACAAAATAGCGAACTGCAATATCCATCACTTTTTCCATCCGAATCGATTCGTCAATCAGCGATCTGAGTCTTCCTCTTCGAGACTATAAGCCCAGCACTCTGCGATACACGTTCTCGCTGGAATAGTGACAGCAATTGGAAACCCGCCATAGTCCGGATCTTCGTTCGGCATGATGAGAAATTTGCCGCTTCTTGTCTCATCGCCACCGAGCAATTTCAGTGTCGATAGCTCGCACGTCTCTACATCAACTTCTTTCTCCTCAGCATGCAAGATCCCTGTGAAGGTAGATTTGGGCTTTGTGCTCTTGAAGTGTAGGTTGAAGCCCCACCCTGCGCAGAGAAACTTGCCGTCACCTTGGTGAATAACCATACCTGCACCTGGGCCAGGTTTCCCAAAGACGAACGCGCGCTCCACTATGACTTCAAACTCGCCCATGACCTTTGTCCATGACTTTTCCTCGACGTTGTCCCCAACAATGTCGTCAAAGAAGAAGCCCATCATGTCTTCCGGTCGATTGGCTTGCGCATCCAGGATCTGTTTCCTCAAGGAGTTGATGAGGCCGTAATGTTTCGTGAATGCGCTCTCGGAAGCTTGCAACGAATCGATGCCGAACGGTGAGCAGCCCAGCGAAAGATATGTGCCGTATGCGAGCCACACGCGGCGAGCGCCTTTCTCATTGCGCTGCTGCTCGGGAATGAACAGCGGTTGGCCGCCATGTCGGTAGTTCCGGCACGTCGTCTCGTAATCATGGAAGTATAGATCAGGCCCGATGAAATCGAGACTTGGCGCGTTGTGAATGTATACGTCCATGGTGTGCGGGCAGGGACCGCCAGACGGATACACTCCAGCCTTTCCACCTCCGCCGACTATGGGAGGCAGTCCAGTCAGGTCCATGCCTGAGGGATCGTCGACATTCAGCCATACATTGGCGTATAGAGGAATAGGATATGCCGCCTTGCCTGCAGATGCGACATGGTGTATGTAGCTCGAATAGTAGTGTGCCATGAACATTTCCTCAGCATCAATTACGTCTTTCTTGCCAAAGACGTCCATCCATGTTGCTTCTCCCGCCGTTTCGGAATATATTTCTGGATAGCGCTTATGGAACTCCGGGTGCAGATCAGCTTTCTTGGACTGCAGCGCCTGAAGTAGCGCCGTAGGCACCGGCTCCTGGAACTTCTGGTTTGCAATGCGCGATCGATCCCTCGAATCCCCAAGGAGACCAGTCTCATTCTCCACTTGCACCATGAGCACCGTGCTATGCTGCCCATCAAACTCCTTGAGGTGAGCCATGAGAGCACCGAATGCTCGCGCATCAGCAGTCCATGCTTCCTCGCAGAACGGACTGAGCAGCTCCTGGGTTCTCTTTCGACCTCCAGCCTCCAGAACCTGGACTCTCGGGAATCGCTTTACGTCTTTCTTCACCCAAGCGGGGACATATGTAGATAGTGCATTCTTGAAGCTACCAAACCATAGTAACACGAGATGAATATCATATTTTCTTGCATCTGTGATTACTGCGTCCAGATTGGAAAAGTCGAATTGACCTTCAACAGGCTCAATTTGTTCCCAGGAGACTGAGCCGAGGAGTGTGTTGACATGCATATTCTTCATGTTGTCCCAAATCTTGTCGTCAGCCATGTATTTGGCCGAGCTCAGGGTGGAGTTGTGCAGCTCCGCGCTGAGCATGAGGAACGGTTCGCCATGGACGATGAGTTGGCTGGACGTCTTTGTTTTGCGCAAGTGTGGAATATCCATGACTGTCATGGTGCTGTCTATGACGAATTATGTGGATTTCGTGCAACGACAGATGACGAATGAGTGATCGTTTGAAATAGAGGAGGAATAGAGAAGAAAGTCGCGCAAGATCACAGAACTACCGTTTTATTTCCTCGTGACCGTAGCATAGTACAATGTGGTGGTACGACAGCTTGAGTAAGCCGGCGGATCATTATCGGAGAAATGGTGCATGATCATCGGGGGTAGGTACAGCGGGGTTGCATTGCCAACGGCAAATGTGGGGGAGTCTAGGATAAAACGCATCGTACGAAACGCAGCACGAGTCATTTTTCCGCCATTGCTGCAGCGCATATTGCCACTAGCTCGGCGCAGTGTAAATACCTGCATGTTATCCTCTTCCACTGCCAACTCTGTTGCTAAGCATCAGAGATCTTCTCGGAGTGAGTGCACGTTGCAAATTTGGGAGGACATGTTCAGAGTACAGTAGGCCGATGGCCAAACTATCTCACCGTATACAGTGTATGATCACTCGTTAGATTCCTATGAAAAGAAGCACCACACCATTATACAAAGTAGTTGTTAAACATTGCCTTGGACGTGGCCCAGTTATGTACTGTCTACAATCAAAGGACGACCCAAGCAAGTGAGCTGGCCTATACCATCATCGACGAGAACGATAACAGGGTGAAGCCAAAGCTCAATGTGAAAATCCAAGCCATTACCGTCGCGACGGCATCAGTCAACCGCTATGATGTCCACGACATCAGACCATGATCTTTTGCCAGCCACTTCTATTTCTCTTATCCAACCCTCTCATAGTGGGTGAGATATGAGAAGCCTGCCAATCATTCAGTCGCTCTCTCCGATGCCATTGTTCAACTTTTTGTACCTAGACACGGTCACTCTCATCACTTTTGACTTCATTGGGGCGACACAGTACCGTCGGGTTTGACTGATTGATCAGTCTAGCTACTTGCTCCTACGCGGCAATCCTGTTATGACGTTGAAAAGTCAAGCGCAGCATTTGTGGTGGACCCGCGAAGCTCCTATGCGCCACATATCGTTAATTGAAGTACAAACAGCAACCTACTGACCAAAATGACTGGGGAAAGATGAGATGGCGATGCTTGCATCATATTGCTGTGAAGAGTGAGGCTGGAATGGCAATATAGGAGAGTGAGAGCGAGCTAGGCGTGATACAAAAGGAAATGAATTGAGTAATAGCCTGTCGTTTACAGATTATCGTCCTTTGCTATGCCTTCACATATAGGCGCCGCCATAAACTTTGGCTTGCGATAGAACCTATACTGGGGCAGACAGAATTGCAATTAGGACATGGTCACGTTCATGTTCGGCTATATGCTGGAATGCTTGATTCTCGAGTACCTATGTTCGAAGAGGGCGACGACGGTTATGAGGATTGGTTGTCTTGGGAGACGAGATTCGTACTTGGGGACTACGTGCGATGGCTCAAACAACTACGTTTGCTGTAGAAGCTCATGTCCCCTATTGAATCTACAGATGTAACCGGGGAGTGTCCCGGCCTACACTTTCACAGTGCATCTGAACAACATCAAATCGACACCATGTCATGACAATGCTCAGTTTGCTCCGTTACGGACATGACTGTAATATAACATGGTGCATTGTGACACACAATACACAGAACAACGTTACGCCATATGGCAAGATCAATCGTCCATTTAAGTTTTTCTTGAAATTGTTCCCATTGACTCATCACAGACTACCGCAAGACAAACTTGCTAGAGCAGTAGCAAGCTCAAAAACCCTCTCTATCAACATCTTGCACTCGGGAATTCTCACTAACACTCTAGCGATTTCATCTCTACCACAATCAACCTCCAAAGCCATGACCTTCGTGTGCTTCTTTGTGCTGGCTCTGGGTCTTGCAGCCACTTTCGCCTCCGCACATCCCACCTCTCCCGCCTCTCCATCTGCCTTGGCCATTGCTTCCGGCACCCCATTCGACATGCAACCTCAGCCCACCATCCTGGCTCGGGAGAGTGAACGGGCATCTCCAATCGCTCCCATCCCCACTCCCCCGAGAGCCCCAGCATGGTCACCCGCACCCATTCAACCCCTCATCCCGACTCCTGTAGCCACAGTCATTGTCACCAGCACCACGCCTGCCTCGCCTTCGTACAGCTACAGCTGGGCCGAGACGCACGACGACAGCAAGAACACGCGCCAGCACGAGCTCATCGCGGGCATCATTGTTGGCGTCGTGCTTGGGCTCGGAATGCTCGTCTGCATTGTTGGCGTCTGCGTGAACCGGTGTCGGCCGGGAGGTGGCAAGTTGAGGAACAAGGGCGTGCGTGTTCCGGACGTCGAGCATGGCGTTGTGACGCCTGCGGAGGCGGTGCGTAGAGATGGCCCTGGGTATGTGCAGCCGCTTATGCGTGCGACGCGTGGGCCGGATGGGCGGTTCAGTCATATGCCGGTTCATGGGGGCCAGTTGTAGTTGTGAGGTTGACAAGTCTTCCCCAAGGGATGCTGGTGCTGCTGTACAGTAGTACAGGTTTGAGGATAGTAAGCATCTCTTGATGTTATCATGACTGACTATTGGTATGTTCGTCAAGATTGATTATCAGTATATACTTTAAGATCGCAGATTTTGAACACGAAGATATCAAGTGTTCTGAATGAAACAAATACAACTTATCAGCTAAACCAATCAATTACTCTCTTGCACAATGCAATGTGACTTGATGCAACTCGATGATCATCCATTTTCCCCTCCACTTACTTGCCCCCAATCATCTCCAAGAACTTATCCCCAATCGCATTCGCTGCCATCGGATTATCCCCCGTGATCAACTCCCTGTCCACAGTGATATACCCCAAACTCTTCGCAACCCCCTCCTGCATATCCGCCCCTTCCTCTCTCAGCGTACCCTCAACCTTCGTAATATCACCTCTAAACACCGTCTCCATCACCTACACCCCACAATTAGCAAATATCTCACACACAGTTCAAACATCAGCAACTCACCTTCTCCTCCACATCACTCCAACTCGTCATCTTATACCCCTTATACGCAAACTCCTTCTCCGGCCCAACCTTCGTGGACAAAAACGCCCACGGCCCATGACACAGTGCAGCAGTCGGTTTCCCGCTGGCATGGAAGTGCGACAAGATACGTCCCAGGTCCGGATTGTCGCCGAGATCCGTCAGCGGCGCATGGCCACCAGGTATAAACACGCCCGCAAACCCTTTAACTTCCTCGTCAGTAATCGAACTGAATGTCCTTGGCGCGCTGAATCCATTCTCTCGCTTCATGCGCTCGATCAAGTCCAGTTCTCGACGGCGCTCGTATACGTTGCCGGCGAACGCGAGGAGTGAGACGCTGTTGGGGTCCGGGGTGGGCTCTTTGCCGGCGGGCGAGGCGAATGTGACTTCGTGGCCGGCGTCGAGGAATTTTTGGAGTGGTTTGGCGAGTTCCATGAGGAAGTAGCCTGATGGTTGAGAGATTGTTTTGCCATCGCTGCCTGTGTTGTAGAGAGGGAATGAAGAAGCGTCTGAGAGGACGATGAGGATGTTCTTGGAGGCCATGGTTGATCGCTAGCTTCTGTTGGACGTGAAGAAAGTTAGATTGTATCCTTTCTTGTAACTGGGAGAAAGTGTTCAGCGTATGTGTATCGGTAATGTGGAAGATGAAAAATATATCAATTGTGCGTGTGTTGCTATTTACTTTATTTAGTTCTAGTATCTTAATGTTTTATCTGCGGTCAGTATGACGTAGTTCGCAATATCATGTGCGATACCAGACTAGTATCGACGCGACTGATGCAGTACGGCCAACCTCGGCTGCATATGCTGCGGCAACAAATGCGGGTTTTGGGTTATCAAACTCGACTACTGTCTTTACTGCACATTCACGAGCAAGTACGTTTGTGGACGATGCTGCTTTCTATGACAGTCTCTGTCCAGTTTCCTCTTGCATACCTGTATTCTGGCCGCTTGTTACAACCGTAATATTCGATAAGTAAAGATTTTCTCTTGATTCGATCAGACTAGTGTAATCGTGGGACCACATGCGTTTCTATGCATGTGAAAGCATTCTCGGTGACCATCGTGATGGAAGCATACCAGTACTATTCACAATCCGCGTCGTCAAACAAGGTTCTTATCGACCTAATCCTCACTCTTCGTAGGATCCCAAGCACACGGCTCATATTTCCCTGTATCCAAACTCTTCATATCTTCAGCCGACAACTCGAAATCATACACATCCGCATTCTCCTCGATCCTGGATGGTGTTACCGACTTTGGCAGCGGCACGAATCCCTACATCCACAATATTAGCAAACTCCTCCTACCCATAAAGAGTGTCGGGTCAATATCTTACCATCTGCAAACTCCACCTCATGAGAATCTGCGTCGCCGTCTTCCCATACTTCTCCACCAACGGCTTCAGCAACGGATCCTCATTCCTCGTCGCCCTCACAATCGGACAATACGCCTCCAACAGCACCCCCCTCTTCTCACACCATTCCACAATATCCCGTCTTGCAAGCCACGGATGCAACTCCACCTGATTCACGCTCAACACGCCGCCCTTTCCCGCTCCGTCCTTCTTCTCGGTCTCCTTGATATACTTCTCCAATTCCTCAAGATGATGCACCCCATAATTACTCACGCCGATGGAGCGAATGGTACCAGCTTCTACGCCCTCGACAAGCGCCTTCCACGCCCCGATTCTATTCTCCTTCCCGCCATACGGACTGTGTAGGAGATATAAATCAACATACCCCAACCCGGTGACGTCGAGCGTGTTAGCGATATGCTTCTTCGCGGTATCGTAGCTCATATCTTTAGGTGGGATCTTGGTCGTGAAGAATAATTCCTCGCGCGGGATTCCCGAGGCTTTCATCCCCGCGGCCGAGGGCGCTTCGTTGCGGTATGCCACCGCGCTGTCGACGTGGCGGTACCCTGATTTGAGCGCGTGCTGCACGACCGACGAGGTGATGTCCGCGGGCGTTTGGTACACGCCGTACCCGAGCACAGGAATCTCGTAACCCGAATTGAGTTTGTATTTTGAGGTGATGGATAGGGGCGCCATTTTGTTTGGGGTGGTGTGGAGGGAGCGGGCTGGGATGATTTGGTTGCGAAGATTTGAGAGCCGGGTGAGTGCGGATCGCATGCTACGTAGTCTTCAAGAGAGGTAGTAAGACGGGACCACGAGGTGTGCTCTTATAATCTTCGTGTCTTGTTATCGTACAAGACGATGCTGATGTATAAAGTGAGGTGAAAGTGGAAATAGCGGCGATAGCGGACACGCTAGTCTATAAATCCGGGGAAGCTTCGTCATTGTAGGGCAACCAAAATCTGACTGCTTGGTGCTGTTGAGTTCAATATGCATGTCTCCGTGGTTGTGATGGATAGTGCAACCCTATTATTCAGCAAACATAACAAATCACCCTGGGGTCTCGTATCACAGCAAAAGCAAGAGGATTGATCAAAGGATCCATTATCAGTATTCACAATCTGCTCGTCGCTCGCTGTCTATGCTCAAAGCCAAAGGCACCTGCAAAGGAGTGTCAACAGATCGTCGCCAAACCGGACGACCAATCTGCTATATGAATTACCCCGAGTCGTTCTCCAAGACAAAGAAATATGTGGCTCAACAATATGCAAGAAATGAAACCACTTCTCTCCTCCTATGCACATGAAAAACCCCTTTTGGACACGCGGGAAAGACAAAAACCAGACGAAAACACCGAGAGGGATATCCAAAGGACCGACGTGAACCGTGAATGCAATGAGACAACAACAACAACTCGCTTATAGTGCGCAAAGACCAAGAATGGCAATGACAATGGCGAGTGCGGAGCCACCAATGCGGCCCAGTCCAGGCTCCATCGAGGACGCGGCACCAGTGCTAGCGCTGCCGCCACCGTTGCCGCCCTGGCTGAAGCCGACTTGTTGGTCACCTCCACCAACAGTCTGACCTCCACCAGAGCCTCCGCTGGATCCACCTCCGTTCGATGATCCTGGCTGGCTCGTACCGGTCTCTTCAGAGCGTTGGCCACCTCCCTGAATTCCACCAGGAACCATAGCTACCGATGCAGTAGGCTTTGAGTCGCCGGACTTGGGTGCCTCTCCGGGGTTCTCACCAGTTCCTAACAGAGAGCCGAGGATGACCTGGTTGTTGGTAATGGCAACAGTGTCGTTGGTGCCTCGCTCGTTGGTGTATTCGTACACCTTGTCACCCTTCTTTTGTGCGCCAGAAGGAGGGTCGTAGCACTCAATGGAGACCTCGGCGAAACGAGCATAGTAGTATCCATTCTGCATGTAGGGAGAGTTCCAGTCAATCTCTCCACCAGCCCAGTCGACGGTACCCTTCGCGTTGGTCGGGAGACCGGCAGGCCAGAGAGAAAGCATGACGCGAGAGGGAGTTTGGGGGTAGTCGAAGCGGCCGGAAGTCGAGTTCCAGGTGTCCTTGCGGTTCAGAGTGCGCTGGTCTTTGCCGTCGATGGACCAGGTCAGGCTGTCGGGCTTCCAGTCGAGGCAGTAGTCGTGCATCGTCTCGGCAGAGTTACCGCTGGGGAGCGTGAGGTTCTTGCCGTTGTTGTCTGTGTGCGTTAGTCGAGATATTTGTAGAGGTAGGTTCAAGACATACAGTTGGTGACACCCTGGGAGTAGAAGTTGGACTGCACATGGCCAGTATCGACACCAATCCACTCAAAGTCAATTTCGTCCTTGACGTCGGACATGAGAATGAAGGCGGTGACGACACCCTTGCCTTGCGCCGTGGTAAGCTTGGAGCAGATCTTGCCGTACCAGACGTAGTGTGTAGAGGCGAGCAGAGTGCCGACGGTGCCCTTAGCCATGGTGAGCAGCGTCGAGGTCTGTCCGCTGCTGGGGTCCTTGTAGAGGGCAGGCATGCCCTGGGACTGCCAGTCGACCTTGGAGGCATCGCCGAGGTACTTGTCGATGGTCTGGACATTATCCAGCGTGTCCATCTTGTATTTGGCCGACTTGCAGGCGGGGCCGGGGACGCAAGAGTCGAATGAGTGCGACATGAGCGGGTCGCAGCCGCCCAGGCAGAAGGCACCGACACCACAGTCGCCATAGAGCGAGCAGCAGGGCGTCTCTGAGGGGCAGTGGGAGTCCTTGGTGCACTTTGCGCCGGCGAGGGCGGTGCCTGCGAGGGTCGCTGCGGCAAAGGCCGCGGTCAGGGCGCTTCGAACCATGTCGGGTGTGATTATCGTGGGCGCGGAATGTCGTGTAAGGGTGCTAACGAGCGGAGTGCAGCTGTCGAGGCCAAACGCAACGGCTTTGCGCAACCGTCACGATGCAGTGGCAGGTTGCAGGTCGCAGCTTCCAAGTTCAGTGATGAAACGGCAGTCACGATCGGGGGAGGATCCGGGATGTGAAGCGCAACGAATGGGGGGTTGTCTGGGCGGTGACTCTGCGGATTGCGGGCTCCCCTGAAAAGCGATCGAGGCGAGTAGCGAGCGTCGGGGGTTGATTAAAAAATAACGAGCTGGTGGTTAGTAGCGAGAGTGAAACCACACAAGGAGGCGGCGCGATCAAAAGACGAGGAGAACAGAAGGTTGTGGGTCAGGCGCGGGCAAAAGAAGGCTCCAGGGGAACACGAGCATGTCATCCCATTCAGGATGAGAGCCCTGACAATTAGCGTGCTAGGCTACGCTCGGATGAAAGTGGGCCGGGTTGGGTGCTTGCTGCGAAACACATCCAACCACGAATGCGGGCTTGTGCCGGGTGCGGCTCGCATTCCCAATTTCTCGTAATTGCAGACACTGGTGCGCGCCCATCGCCATCCTGCGCCGTGTTCCCCAGCGATCACGACCACGAACAATTTCCTCTTCACGATGGTTCTGCCCTGCAGTGCCACCCTGCATTGATGGGCACTCCTAGCGCAGCGCTGGCGTCGATTCATCGATAGACCGTCTCGTCCCCGCCAGCCCGCTAATTCGCACTAGCTGTGCCATTTTTGGCCCATACTGCAGGGACCACCTTCTCCACGTGCTGCCTTGCCCCAAAGCATCCCCGGAATGCAGTGGTCGTGGAACCTGATCCCCAGCCGCGGGGATTGCACAACGTCACCGCCAGCAGCGCGTGCATTCCATAGACATGGCAGAGGCGCGGTGGCTGTTTGTGTTGCCGTGGGCGACTGTTCGTGTTTCTGGTGCGCCCCTGAAGCTGTGCCGGCACTACTGTAGCTGCCGAGTACGAAAACGCCATTGTGCAGTGCTCCAAATAATTACAAAATGTATTGTTCTAACGACATCTCGTGTTCGATGACTCTGTCAACTCCCTCTCGCCGTATATCCACCAGACACGCGCTGCGGCCTGCTACTCTTCCGCACTCCGCACACCTCGCACCGCCGACATAGCTCCACTCGTCCTTGCCCGTCGCCTGCCATAGTGTCTTCGCATCTCGGCTTGTATACACCTGCCTAGCTTTGCAATGCCTATTGCATTGTGCGAGGCCCTTCGCTTCTAGCTCTTCCAGCTCCAGCTCCTGAGTAAGCTGCTGCATGTCCTCATAATCATCAAAGTAATCAACCTTGAGTTGCGTTGTATACTTGTATTGTGAGGTACGTGCGGGACAGGTGTGGCATCTTGGATTGGGACAAATCCAACGGAAGGTATAGACTGGACCTGAATTCAGATTAGATGCGCTGGCTGTTGGTGCAGGTGACGGTGCGTGTGGCATTTTCTGTATTAGTTCGGCGTCTTGCAGGCTTAGGTATATGGTATGGTGATGAGAAAGACCGCAACACCAATAGTTATAGGGGTTCGTGTGTGAAGTACAACATTGACCTGAATTTGCAGATTGAATATGTATAGTTCCGTGTCCTTGTTCACAATGTCAAGGGTGACGTCCAAATGCTGTGCAATATCGCCATAGTAGCTCAGAAATCCATTAACAGATGTGTGAATCTACAGTCTCGCTTGACACAGCATCTCACGAGCATCAATGATGCTTCGTGTATACCTTGACATATCGGATATGCTCGTTTCCTTCAGCATCCTCGTACCTCTCGCTAACAATCTTGTAGCCTCCAAACTTTGGCCACACCTTGGTCCAGCACAACCAGTAAAAGGCCCCCAGTAGCAGCACACCTACACCGACAATGGGGAAGACAATCCAAGGGTAGCCCTCTTCGTTGCGGTCTGCCGGAGGGATGAACGGTACAAGCGCAAGGAAGACGTTGGCCAGGAGGTAGATGACGGAGATGGGCAGGTACGTGTGCCACGGTGATTCCCACCGCTCACGCTTGCTGTAGTGAAGGTAGATAAGGCCCGCTGTAACGAAGCCGTTAATCCAAGCACCAGGATAGGTGTAGAGATCCGTGATGAAGTTGTAAGCAGGCCCAGCAGGTGGAGCCACAAGCACAATGACGGTGATCAGCCAGTGTAGAAATAGAGCGGTTGCAGGCGCATTGAACGGCTTGTTCGAAGCCCAGAAACGACTGAATGGTAGGAGACCCTCTTTGGCAAATTCCTGGTTCAGGCGAGAGTGCGCGAAACTAACGGCAAGGACGTTGCCCAAATTGCTCAGAGCAACGAACGCAGGCAGACTGCGGGCTCCGGCGCTGTTGCCGAACACGTTGCGGAAGAACAGGCCTGCGACGATGACTTCACTCTTGGCGAGGTCAGACTTGGGGATCGCGGCAAAGTATGCCACATTGGCCAGGACGTAGAGGATTGTTGTGCCTCCAATTGCCAATGGGGCGGACCATGAAAGCGTCTTCTTGGGGTTGCGAATCTCACCAAGCACATAGTTTGCATTTTCCCATCCTTTGTACGAGTAAACAATGCGCAACAGCGCCTGGCAGTATCCGTAAGCATCACCGCCACCATAACCGTCGCCCACCTCTAGGGTAAAGGCGTTTTCGAAGTTGTTCGGCTTATCAATTTTGAGATGGCCGGCCATTGCCGCGAAGCCGGAGAAGACGATGAAGATGAGGATGAAGACTTTGAAGAACCCAAGAACCGTGAACAACCGGATGCCCCACTTCGGTGCGGTCGAGTGCAGTACGACGCAGAACGTAACACATGCAATGGCGATGCCTCGTGCCTCCCATCCATCCGGTGACTCTGATCCAGAAGCAAAGAGAACATAGCGACCGAATGCAAGGCTGTTTCCGGAAGAGAAGCCCAACAGAAGCATTTGCGAAGCGAGAACGCAGGTCGCCATATATTTGGGATGCCGATATACACGCTCCAAGTAGTTCTTCTCTCCGCCAGACCGCGGAATCGCTAGGCCGAATTCGAGGAATACGGAAAGACCACAAAAGGTCAGAATTCCGCCGATGATCCAGAGGAAAAGAGAAACACCGACGGAACCAGTGATCGCAAAGATGCCAGAGGGTGTCGAGAAGACTGTGTTGTCATTAGCAGTTAGGTACCAAGGATTGGTCCTCATCTGATACGTACTTCCAGTTCCGATCATCTTGTTCAAGATAACGAATACAGTCGCAGTATAGCCTAACTTTCGATCATCGTCGAAGACGTAGGCTTGATCATCTTGCACGCTTGCGTCCGTGTAAGCTGGAGGTGCGCCCTCCGGTGGAGGTGCGCCTGCATTATCGACAACGGCTGCTGCCTTTGTCTCTTCATCATGCTTTGGATTCCCCATGATTGTCGTCTAGTCGCAAGCGACGATTGCGAACTTGAGATACGATGGACGTCGATATAGGATTCGCGCCGTAACTTAGCGCAACCGCTGTCCCAGAGCCCGCAGGTTCGTATGCTAGGCCACTCGAGGCGGGGAAAGCTGTAGTTGCAGCATGTTCCTGGTCGACGCAGGGTAATATATCCACTTTCAAATGACGTGCTCGCAGGATTATTCGCAGCTTCCATTCACATCACCATGAAGCCTTTCGTGCCATGCTTGCCAACACTCGCATCTTGCGTGATCGACGAGAAATTTGACGTTTTGAGCCTTGGGTTACATGGTGGCCTGGAACACGATAAAATCAGCGAAAGCTGACTGGCTCGAGAATCCCTGAACAGGAAGGTGATCCAAAGCTCGTGGTGAGATATGCTTGGTTTGCCTAGATGAGCGATGTCGTGATTGCTCGGCACAATTAGCCAGGCGGAAGAAATCTTGGCAACGTCCGAGGAGCATCAAAGAAGCAGATTCATAGGTAGCCGTGTCCTTGGTATAGAATCATGGCGGTGCGCGCTCGCTGTGCGCGATTGCCTCCGGAGGATATTCAGCATGTTTCTATCAGTCGGTCCCATGAGGAAAGTAGCTGCGCGATGGTAGAGAACAATCGACCCGCTTTGTAGGCCTGGTACAATCATGATGGCCGATTCGTCCAATGTAAATGTTCGCCATCAAATCGGATACGCCGCACTGTCATTTGATTGAGGCTCCGGAAGGAAGACGCCAATGTTGCGTGGCGCAAAGGGAGCTAATCAGTGCCATCGACGCGCTAGTCACATCCTCTTTCCTCGCTTCGCCCTCCGGACCACACCAGACACACTACATGATATGTTCCAGCAAACAGCTAATAGCTTTAAATCAATCTCACAGCCATAAGTAACTCTAAAATCGTCATTCTTGCGTCGTGAGAATCGTTCGCTGTAACTTTCCAACTCGCTTTAGCGAACAGCAGCCCGACATCATTGTTCTATTAGTATGAAGTAGGATGCTTTTCGGTCGGATCTTTCACCTCCTTCAGCATAGCTAGTGCATTACGCCAGCTATAAGCAGCTACAGGAGACGCTGTTTGTTCGAGAGGCCGTGCGTTCACGTAAATGTAAGAGGTTCAAGCGCTTGAGCGACGCAGATCGGGCAGCATCATAAGCAATCAGCGTGGTGGTTTCACGTAAGACTTTGTCAGAATACAGCAAATTGGATTTTCGTGTTTTATTGATATGTTGAGTTTGTATTAGAGGTCGAGTTTGATTTCATTCATCTACTGTGGAAATTGTTCGGCCCCTGAATAATCTGGCCCTTGGCCTGGCAATCTTGTTCGCCATATTATCTTCGCGTCTCCAGCACTCTCTAAAGCTTACGCAGTGTCTGCCAGCCCATGCGCTCAAACTTCTCATGGGACGGCAACAGCTGTCGCTCAGCACCCTCTGCAACCTTCATCATGCAGAGATGGTCGTAGGCATTTTGAGAGCATTTTTTGGGCCATTGTGGGCAGCGGGTAGCCATGTCTCCAGAGACAATAGAACACATCCCACTTGTCATGCTTCAGTGCTCGAATTAGGCCTACATCAGGTAATTACGTTACTAGATAATCACATAACAATAACACCAACCATTAATAGTTGCTTTCAAGACATTTCTGCCTGCGTCTATTTATCACGCTATTAGAGCACGAAGGAAAGTAATTATGTGCACCTTAGTAGTTAGGTCTAACACATATAAGAAGAGTCAAAGAAGCTATCCTAAAGATCTTAGAGTCTTATAGCCCTAGTGTAGCGCACTTTAAGATTCTAGATAGGCTGGCTTCGATGTGTCGCTTAGCCTGCGATACAGCACTTCCTAACGCAGCTTAGCCTAGAATATCATACTCTAGGCCCATCACGACACTATACGCTTCTAGTTATAGGCGCTGCAGAACACTGACGTTGAGAAACTTATCTCTTCAACCGGCCCGTACTCCGCGTTAAAGTCTTAAACTCTCAGACTCTTACACGAAGGCGTTTCGCACGCCTTCGCTCAATCAAGCTAGCTTGAACCCACACTTGACTGCCGAAGATAACCCGCTGCATGAGCAGAAAGCCGAAGAAATGCGACTTAATGTTTCTTTCCTACGTTCTGTATACCCTCCTGCCTACGAATCACGTTCGCCATACTCCAAGCAAGCAAGCAGGCCACCATTATGTTGCTGACTAACACAGTCACGACGACCCCTTCAAGCACACTACCTCCATCCGGCAACATCTCTCAGGAAAATATTGAACTGCAACCCATACGAACAGCAGCTATCCATGATCCTGGTCCCTTGTCAAGCGACGAATTCTCGAAAAGTGCGGACCCTGCTGAATTCCTCCCACAGCCTTCAACAACAGTTTCCGTTGCGGAACGATGGAATCACCCAAGATCCAACATCTGCCGCACTGGCGCGACAATGTTCGCTTTTATGATCGCTGGTGCAAACGACGGTGCGTACGGTGTAGGATCGCCACTTGCTCGCGATGTCGAATCATGCTGATGTCCATCACAGGCTATCCTGCCGTACCTGGAGGAATACTACAATTTGACATATGTGGTCGTATCCCTCATCTTCCTCTCTCCTATGTGCGGCTACGTCGGCGCTGCGCTTCTGAACAACTGGATCCATGTCCGCTTCGGCCAGCGCGGAGCTGCTTTTTTAGCTCCCTTCTGCCATCTCTGCGCATATATTGGAATCGCGCTTCACCCGCCGTATCCAGTTCTAGTTATAGTGTTCATCCTTGCAGGGTTTGGTAACGGCCTTGAAGATGCAGCGTGGAACGCGTGGTTGGGCAGCATGGCGAACTCGAACGAAGTCCTAGGGTTTCTGCATGGGTTCTATGGACTTGGTGCGGTGCTAAGTCCACTTGCAGCCACTAGCTTAATTACAAAAAGCGGCTGGACGTGGTACCAGTTTTACTACCTCATGGTAAGGTGGCTTTTAAGCTCTTGTGTACATATTAACAGAGGCACAGATTGGCGGCGCCGTAATCGAATTAGCAACCTCGTTCGCGGCCTTTTTCCCTATGACAGGCCAAAAGTACAGAGAATCGAGCCCACGAACTAAAGCAGGTTCTGATAGCCGCCTGAAGGAAGCGCTCAGAAGCCGAGCTACTTGGGTTGCTTCAGTGTTCTTCTTCTTGTACGTTGGCGTTGAGGTGGCACTTGGAGGCTGGGTCGTCACATTCATGCGCCGAGAGCGAGCAGGAGACGACTTCGCGTCTGGTATGGTTGCTACCGGTTTCTGGACAGGTATCACACTCGGCCGTCTCGTGCTTGGATTTGTGACTCCGAGGCTGGGAGAGAAGCTCGCAGTCCTAGTACGTTGTGAAATGACAACCACCCAGACAAAGCTGCCCACTTACTCTTGTCAGCTCTACATCGCCTTCGCCATGGTATGCCAGCTCATGTTCTGGCTGGTACCTTCTTTTCACGTCTCAGCCATCTTCGTTTCTCTCCAAGGCTTCTTCCTCGGGCCTCTGTTCCCTGCCACTATCGTAGCCGTAACTAAAGTGCTCCCTCTGCACCTGTACGTCTCGGCGATTGGATTCGCAGCTGCGTTCGGAGGTGCAGGAGGAGCTGTACTTCCCTTTGCTATTGGTTCACTAGCACAGGCCAAAGGTGTCAGTGTACTCCAACCCATCATTATGGCTGTCCTCGCCGTTCTGCTATCCTTATGGTTCTTCTTCCCCAAGCTTAATAAAAAGGCCGCTGGGGAAGCCTCTTCGGAACCGGAGACGAAATCATTGAAATTGCTGAACATCGACTTCGATCTTGTTGAGACTGGCAGACGGACAATCAACAAGAGCCGGCGGAGGTTGGTGAAACCCTTCTCTGATACGTTCTCTATCATTAACACTAAAGGTACTAGATAATTACGTGGCTGTTACCCCAACTAAAGTGACCATCTCGAGTGAACTAGACTTGAGGGCTAGAGCGTAGTGCTTCGGCTGGAGGATCTACCCGGCAGGACATCGCTCTGTAATCATTTTGACACATTCCGGAATTACAAGTAGAATTGCCAAATTGAGCCATCGAATGTACGCGTCCTTCCGTACAAGATCAGGGACCCTCATCACCGACAAGATCTTGCAGGAAAAGTCCGCTTGAGAGTGCTTGAGAGCCAAATCGAGCGCATCATGCACGTTGAATGAGACCGTTCTGTTTGGAACGAGAGTTCTGCAGTGTTCCATGACCAATTTGAATAGCGCATTATCTTGGGTACTCACAGCGTATACAAGCGGTGAAGCACGGTCGCTATTGAATTTTGGAATGCGCAACAAGCCGCCAGACCAAAGGTCATTGCAAAGATGGTGCGTGCCCAATAGGTTGGCCGCCAGACGTTTGTAAGCATCTGGAAGATCGCTAGAGCCATTAGTCGAAATGTTGGCTAAGGTAGCTGCGGTTTCCGACCATAAAATCCGCAGTATGTGGCCTCTCCCGTAATAGCGACAGAGTTCCACGCAGAAGTTCGCAGGAATCTTATGGTCTTAAATACGCGACAAGTGAGAGCTGCAAAGCGTATTATGATGGCGCCTAAATGTGAATCGGACAAAATCCACAAAGAGTATTGTGGAAGCGATTTGTGTATTGTAGATTGCATCACAGTGCTTATTGTTGCTTCGATGAATTACGTATATTACAAGCAAGTCGCCCGCCAACCGACTTTGCTCACTCCTTTAAGCGCATAACTCAATCACGTTACGAGATAGTATACAGAGATAATTGCAGTAGATTAAGCATTAGCTAGAGTCTCTTTTTTCCATGTACCTAAGTTATACATAGTCTCTTCGCACCTCGTGCAGAGCGCAAGAGCCTAACAAATAGAGGCTAATCACTCTCCTAAGTAACGCTCCTCACAAACACTTTGGAGCTTCTTAAGCTTGCTCTGCAAGCAGCAAGAAGTACATACGATAACAGTTCTAGTAGCGAAATCAAAAATAAGCTTTCTTTCTCCAATATCAGAAACTAAGACGCTATGTGTGTTGTGCACCTCAGCATTGTCGCATTCACAGTTTTCACAGATGAGATCTCATACTCAGAATATCTATTACACGATGGCTGAAAATGCACTTGAGGACAAACTACCTTACAAGCTTCTAAAGACTAGTAATACTACTCAATTCACGGCGTAGAACAAAAATGTGATATACTTCTACGATAACTGTCCATTGGTTCTCCGAGGCCTCCGTGTAGGCGTCTTCGTAGCTTGGACTCTGGACATGTAATGACCAAGTCACAGATGCTGAGTTGCCGAGGCTGCGATACCGCCTTGTCGACGAGACTCCTTCCATCCACGCCCTTATGAACACCAAGGCCCACTCCATTTTCACGCATACGTCCTGTGCATCGCTGGTACCCTCTAGTGTGTAGAGTGAGAAGTAACAGTGCGTCTTGAAATCCCTCAAGTCAGATAAGCGTCCTGGCGAGGTGATCTAGAAGTACACGCACAATACGCTAGCTAATTCACTTTGAGTATCAGATTAGACGTGCATTCAACGAATTTGACATTTTGTGTACAGCGTGAACACAACCACACTCCTCCGCATGCAGAACCATGGATGGAAAACGTGCCATCTTCAGAAACTTGCCCTGGGCACTATCGTTATCCTGTTACTGGGTCCATCAGCCCTACAGATGTGTCGGTGACCGTTTTTGATCCACTATGGCCGCCTTGTGAAGGTAAGTGGGCACTCGTCCTGCAATTTTGTTAAACTGAATGCCTCATGCGTTTCAAAAGTTACACACCATGGGAAAAAGTGTCGCAAACACGCGAATTTCCTCCGATCTCTCTGTAGCATGATGTACCCAATCAAGCTCCAGACTAGCCTTCCCGATCATATGCACCATCGTGAGTGGCACATATCTTCTCGCCAGGCAGTCATGAGCACCAGCTCCGAAGACAAGCCAGTTCTTGGTCTTCGACTCGGCATCACCAGTGAGCCATCGTTCCGGATCGAAATGGTCAGGATTCGGGTAAACGAGCGGATCATGAAGCGCAGGATAACATGAAGGTACAATCATCGCACCTTTCGGCACTGTGTAGTTTGGGGTGATTGGGAACGGCTTCGTCGTTTCGTATGGGACAAAGATGACTGGAGGTCGGTGGCGGAGGAGCTCTTTGACAACGGCGTTTGTGTACGTGAGTTTCTCAAACATACTAAGATTGAACGGCCTGCTGCGATCGCCGTCACGAACGTGGAGGTTCTCTTCTCGGACTCGGTCCAGTACGTCCGGTCGCTGGGCAAGGATTTGCATCAGCCATGTTGTTGCGCTACTCGAAGCATCTTGTGACGCGAATAGGAAGGTAAACAAAGTCTGGGCAATCTCCTTGTTCGTGAAGTCGCGAATTAAGTTGGCCGGTTTTGTAATATCCTTCTCATTTGCAGCAATACGTGCATGATACTCGTTAGATTCCAGCATGTGCATGACCCATTGATCTACAATGCATGTTGGGGCTGCCCCAGTAGCCATGCGCATTTTCGAGGCTGCCGCACACTTGGCGAACTCAGCTTGCACTGCATCTGAAGTCCGCTTCCCTAGCCATGGTTTGGTGAAGGGGATGTACATGGACAAAGGTACATTGACGAGCTCTAGAGCAGCAGTGACAAGATAGAAGTCGTCCGCAATCTTCTTGACTGCATCCTGCGAGATGTAATCCCCAAAAAATGTGCGACAGGATAGTGCACAGTTGATCTCTCGGAAAGCGCCCATGAAGGGAGTAGGCCTTCCGCCGTTGGTACTTGTTTGAGCAACGAACTTGTCAAAGTAGTCGCTGTAGACATGTTCCTGTTCCGGTAGGTAGATGCTCAAAGCTTTATTGGTGAAGAGTCCCGTCAGACCCCGACGGTAATCTGTATGCGCCTTGCCTTGTAGGAATATCCAGGCGCTATGTCCCATGATATCTGCAGCAATAGGGACAATGCATGGCTTTGCATATGCTGGTGATTTGAATACTTTGTGAGCAAGATCGCGATCGGACGCAAGGACTACAAATCTACCATTCGTGTGAATTGCAATACTTTCAGTCGACCAAGATTCTTACTTGTGAAATACCGAAACACAACTGAGAGGGCCGCTTGCCCATTGAGCTAAATATCCATCAAAGTTGGGGTGTAGTGCTTGTATGAAGGGCCCTATAAACGGTATCTTAAAAGTTGGGCCTGCAATTGGCCCTTTACGTATTATATACATTGCTTTGGAGGGTCAGCTGCTGTTAAAGTTGAAGAACGTATCGTGGTGAGCATCATACCTTGATCGTAAGTCGCGGCGAGAAGTACGACCATGAGCAACAATTGCCAGCCCGACCAGCAACCAAAGATGGAGCCGATGGAAGATTGCATTGTATCTTCGTGCTTCTGATTTTCGTCGGCGCGTAGGCCAAACGTACCATTAGGATTTGTAGCCATGACTGAATCTCACGATATTGTGTAGAGTATCGTTGAAGCAAGTCTTCGACGTGTTGATATATATGCGTAAATCCTCTGGGCCATTCTCAACCCGTAAAATCGAAACACGCTCATTGAACCACAGCACAGCTCAACATCTGGTCTTTCTAGCACTAGAACTCGTTTATCAGACGTGCCTGTGGATGAGCTGAGTGCCTAGCGATGAATCCTTGATATTGTGAATCATATTGCGTTTAGACTCCGAACTGTTTGCTGTCCCATTCTAAGCATGGATCACTTGGCCGAGAATGATATCAAGGTTCCTTCGCGCCCATGAACAAGCCTAAATACGGAAGATCCACGATTCATAGCCTTAGACAATATTTGGGGCATTTCACTGCACTACGGCAGAGCAATAGCTAATTACGAGCCATTGAGCCTCCTGGCAACCTCGGAGATGAAATAACACCTGATCCCGTATGTCAGAAAAGGCCTGTTCGAGGGAAACTGTTGGTTGCTTCTGAAATATCAAATGTCCTCAGCTGATCCACCCGATCTATCAAGCATTCCATGGCTACGGAGTAAGATCGTGTTCGCTCAAAGAGGACTAGTCTCCGATAGGGTGGGGCTGATGATGCAACGACCAATGACATGTGTGTGGTGTATTTCGGCGACTAGTCCTCTCTAGAAGAGGTTCTAATGCTGAAATTAATTCCTCGCATGAAGGCATGGAGTCGAAAAGATTGACAGTGGAGTCGTGCTGTCTTCAAGGCTTGTTTCAGCGAATAGGATGATTGCAACGAGCCTCATGAGTCATCTGTCGCCCACACAAGCTCCCACGACTCCCGAAATTCTTGCTCAGTGAGGACCCTAGGGGTCCACAGAACTTCCTCAAGGTGGTCCAACACTCCGTTCCAATCATAGACACCAAGGTTCCGTGTGAAATCTTTTGCTTTGGCTTGAAACCAAAGTGATTCGGCTGTGCCTTTCGAGGCAACCATGCCAACAGATACAAGCCATGTAGCAAGCGGCGCACAAATAGATGATACTGTACCGAAGCATTCCTCTAGGTAGACCCTCAGCTCTTGTGTTAATTTGTCTTGTAGACCAGCATGCGAGTAGTATGTCGGTCCATGAATTATGAGCATGTATATGGCGATTGCAACGCGGACACTTTCGGAAGTCCCATTGTGAGGAGCTTGTTGTGAGCCTAAGATCAGCAGACGATGCAAGATGAAGCATGTCAGATCGTGGAACTCGGGCGGTGATATAGCGAAGCGTTCGGGGTTGTGGAACAGGTTTCGAAGGCGCCGCAAAATGTCGCCGATGATCGGATCCAGTCCCAGTGTCCTCGTGAGTGGAAACGCAGAGTCGTCATATAATTCCGCAGCCTTATGCCATGGCAAGATGGGAGCGATGCCAGTATCCTCGCTCACAGAGTCATCCTGGGTCGTGAATTGAGGATGCTGCATGACGATCATCGACACCCTGTTAACGTCAGTATGACAGGTACACCAGATCAAATCATACAGAACTCTTGCATACCACGATACCATTCTTGCCGTGAGTGGGCTTGTTGCTTTCACGTTCTCGATTCCACCCCTCATCCGTACCATGGATTTGACCCCTTCAATGTGCGTTCGACTGACATCTGCATTGCCTTTGCCGAGCTCAATAGCAGCCAGCGTCACAACTGCGTTCATGGTCTCATCCTGTATCGCCAAAGTCGGGTCTTTGACTTTCAATCGCACAAGTGACACAGAATCTGCCATGAGTATATCGGAATTAGTGAAGCCCTTTTGCGCACGCAGATCGAGATCCAGAGATGCGGTCTGTAGCGAGACATGGAAAAGCGCTGGATCTGCAAGGGCTAAGGGGAACCAAGAGACTACAAAAGGGTTTGACGTAGGCCGTAAGTCAAGCGGGTAATACTGGAATGCGATGGTCGATAAAACTGGTCGTGTCAGCGATTATCCATTTGTTTTGACTTTATGGCGACAAAAGACCTACAGTGATGTATCAGTCGTTGGACGTATGTTCGTGGGAGTCGTGTTTGCGGATGTGAGTTAAAGGGATCCAAAGCCGCAGCGCCAGGATCCACCAAAAGGACTACAGAGCTTGGAGAAGATTTTTCGGAGGCTCTCTCATATACAAAGGCTCCAGCTTCTGAGGGGTTCGTGTCTTCACTTACTAGCGAAGAGGATAGAGGCGCATTTGCATAGACACAAATCAGCTTGGATGGGGACCGTTTCTGACATCGTGAACATTGTGGCAATTGGAGGTCGCAACGCAGTTTCGATCTCGCACAAGTATCGCAAGACCTTCTAAGCGTCTGTCGCATTGTGACATGAGTAGCTCGAGTAAAGTCATTGCCACATGACAGCAGGATCGATGCGGAAGTGACACGGATAGCACATGACCTGCTTACAAAGCTAGCGCCGACGCGACACTCGCGTCAGAATCAGAAGCATTCCTTATTCGAACCATCGACACGACATCGTGCTTTTCATCGACTAGGGATGCACAGCGCATCAACTTGAAGATGTGCCTGTGCAGATCTTGAAGTTCACTACAAGACGTCTAAGACCTGCATCGTTATTGTTCGTGTTCCCGCCGTCCACGTCTCCCAAACATGGCGCGCCACTCAACCTCTCGAGTACCATCAATTCATTCCTCGGAACTGCGTGAATTACGACAAATTGTCGAGATGCATCGACTTTCTGACCAGGCGTGCATCGGTGTGTTGTGCGGCTTGGTCGTGAAGGTGCCGAAGACGACGAAACCGCCGCGATGTCCCACCCGGATTGTCAGTCTGAGAATGATTTTGTCAATGGACAATTTGTGACAAGCCTCATACTTTGTATGTTGAGCTCGTCCAAATACCGGCCGACTAGCTCGTTGTGGTTGATTGGTGGATGATTATATCCCGCGCTCTTCCCCATGGAAATGCACCCCGCATACCTGGGGCAGCCGATCTTAAAGTACACCAACTCAAGGTGACTAGTGCATATTTACTGACAGGGCTGGTCAGAACAGAGCAAATATCCGTGGTTAACACTGCGTGTTTTTGGTTCCGAGGCCGTCGTATTTTAAACGGACCGAGGGATATACCAGATTGCCTATAATTGCAGGAAGCGCCAAGTACCAATATCTACACTCGTGCATTTTTGTCAACCAATTGGTCTTGGCCTTCTAAAATCGACTAAGCCGTGATCTGATATTTCCTCCAAAGTTCTTTGAAATCATGCGTCGACTCGCTGTCGCCGCCACTTTTCTCACGGCCTGTGTAGCAATCTCATCTATTGATCGCAGAACCTGTCAGTTCCCATCCCAGAACCCCTTGGAGGGATGCCCTAAGGACACGATTCTTGTGGGACCCAACGAGAAATATAATACGGTTCAATCTGCTGTCCTCAGCCTGCCGAACGATACTTCATCACGATACATCCTCATTTCACCAGGCAACTACACCGAGCAGGTCAATGTTACTCGACCTGGCCCAGTTTACCTCTTTGGGCAGACGAAATATCCGAATGAGCAAAACAAAAATACTGTGAGCATTATATGGCGCAACGCCACAGGTGCCGAGGCGAACTCGACTCTTGATAATGCTTATACGTCGACTCTGACAGTGGCACCAACATTCAACTCGAGCAAGACTGGTTCTGGACCAACAGGTGATCCTGTGCCTGCAGGCACACCTTTCGGGAATGTCGACTTCAGGGCATACAATATCGATTTCGCCAACGACTTCAGACCTTATTCTTCAGGACCAGCCCTTGCCGTATCCGTAAGCTACGCCAATACAGGCTTCTACCACTGTGGATTCTACTCCTACCAGGACACGGTCAGTCATGTCGATTTTATATGTAGCAATGTCAACACATACTTATGCTAGAATAGGTTTACATTGGCAAGCTTGGCAATGCTTATTTCTACAAGAATGAGATTGCAGGCCAAACAGACTTCTTCTATGGGTACGATTGATAAAGCTCCTCCCATTTTTCTCCTTGTTAATTAGCGACAGGTTTGGAACAGCATGGATCCAGTCTTCACTAGTTACCCTTCGCAACTGTGGTGGTGGAATCACCGCCTGGAAAGGCACCAACACCACATTCGAGAACAAATACGTAAGTGGTTTGCAATGGACATATTCTCTGTACTGATATCCCTAGGGTGTATATATCCATGACTCGAACGTGAAAAGGGCCAATACGTCGCTTGAGATCACCGGGAAATGCCCACTTGGCCGACCATGGAATGCTTTGCACCGATCGATATTCGCGAATTGCGACCTGGACGACTCTATCAAACCATCAGGTTACATTGCATGGGGAACCACGGACCCGCGACTCGGTGCAAACACCACGATGGCAGAATACAAGGACTACGGACCTGGGTGGAACGCCACTGGACGTGCAGTAGGTAACATCACGATCGTGATGAACGACAAGCAGTACGAACCTTACTCTACTCCGCACAAAGTGTTCCAATATCCTTCCAATGGAACCTTTGGCAACACGAGGTGGATTGACACAAGGCCTGACTGCTAGATGGAAGTGGACGGGGGATGGATATCCTTCATGTATTGCTATTCTGTTTCGATAGTAATCTGCAGAAGCTGATTCTCCGACGCACAACTGCTGAACGAGCTGAATGCTTGAAATACACTGATTATCTGCACGACGTTTCCATCGCGACGGCACACTCTGTATTCATACTCGCCACATCGTGCTCACCGCTCTTCGAACTTTACTCACCGCGGATGAAGCATACCCAGAACACGACATTTGTCCCATGTCGGATTTCTCTAGCACATTTCTAGTTCACACTGAACAAGCGCCAGATATCCGTGATGATAGCAGTGGTTTCGTCACTCCAGTTGAGATCCTCGAAGTCCGCGAACCCGCCGTGCTTGTTGACATACGGCTGACCCAGCAGAGCCCAGCGGCCGTCGAGCATGCTCGCCTCTTTTGCCTTTTCGATGCACACGTCGCAAAACGCGCGCACGCACGCGCCGCAACAGACATATATGTTGCAACACAGACGTCTTCACTTCACGTCAAAAGCATCTTTTTCCACACGAGCCACGACTACATGGCGGTGGTCCACATGGATACCATTCAAGGAAGGGGATTTGGCTGGGTCGGAGGAGTGGTGTTTATGGCAGCGTACACGAAGAAGTTGCAGTTGTCTTGGATGATGGTTTTGGTGGTGTTCATGCTGATGGCGAGAATGATGGCGCTGGAGGAGCATGCTGAGCGTATGTTGGTGGCCGGTTTAAGTTCTGGGTTGATGATGTGCAATGTAACGGGCTTCTGTATATATCTATGGTTGCATGTATATACAAGTACGAGTGCTTGCCGCGATCGCATACATTTGTAGAACTCTGCCTCTGCGTTCCAAAGTCAAAAGGTGCATCGACTTCATTTGTATGTGTCTCGACTTGGGATCGCTGGCACGCTAATCCATGTTGGGCCTAACACCTTCACTCATTTCCCCGTTGTATATAGGCGCTCTCTTTCATAGCTCTGATACAACCATAATTCTTCCTATCAACTCTACCGCTCAACATGAACCTTATTATGTGCCTCACTATTTGCAGATGTCATTCAAGCAATAGGAAGAAGCTGGTCTAGGTCACTTCAATTGCGAAGAAGCTCGTATTTAGTAATGCACTACAATAGCTACCTTCTTGAGTCCTACGACTCTGCGAGGAGCATACTACAGTTGGCAAGAACAGCAGGTATCGTGCTAGATAGGGCTGTAGTACCTCAGTAATAGCGTGCGCGTCTTACGTCTATGTATAATATATTATAGTACTCCTCGCACAACAATCGTAAAAGTTTAGATAGTAGCTGGTGCGGTTTATCACCAAACACGAGCCCTTCGTATATATAATCCTGGAGATCGTGGCTCAAGGCTGTTCTGGAGGCGGTAAGACTACTGAAAGACGGTAACTAAAGTATGAACGCGTTACCCGCGAACGTCGAAAACATCTTGGCATGCTTCGCAGGACTGCGCCATTTTTTGGTAAAAGAAATTCGGATTGGTCACTTCTTGTAAAGGCCAGATCTCTGCGGGGTCGACGTATTCTTGGTGCCACATCGTGCGCTGCACTGCCTTGTGAACTGTGTCCCCTACCTAGGTATGCGTGACTACCTAGGTACTTTAGATTAGTGACCCAGCCAAACAATTTTTCTGACCCAGTTGAATATCTTCCGCTTTTTTTTTTTGCCTCAACTTCAGCGGTACAGGTTCACTAGAGCTCGCGCTAAGTATGCCCGGCTGTGATGATATAAGTATAGCATATTTAAAGTGTGGAACTCAACCATCCAAGTACCATGAACCGTTCTAAAGTTGTGAGTCATCTCATACTTGTTCCTTGGTACTCGCTGTGATAGTTCACGGGCTGGGACTTAGTCTGTAGGCCAAAACCTATAAAAGCCCTCTCGCTCTCCATCTTCCACTATTACTCCTTCACAACTGTTCTTCCTTCACTACTAAGAATAAGCTATACTACTACAACTACTATTTAACATGTCTTTGATTACTATCCAAGCAATCAATCAACCCTTAGTAACAAGAGCGCCTGCTCTGTTTCTGAATGCATGGAGGCTTTGTCCACTAGGCCGAAGGGGCCTCCAAACCGCCGCCCAGCAGACGGTGCCAAAATCAGATACCATGCTGCAAAGAACCCGGCCCCGAAGAATGAAGCAGCAGCAGCATCTGGAGCGGATATTTGCCCATCCAGTATATCAACAGAACCCAAAAAGGGTAACAGAACTTGTCAACCAGTATCGTCAGACCAGTCGGGCAGAATTTGAAGACAGAACGAACATAGGCCTTGCCTATGCGATCCTCTTTGCTGCCTTCATCAGAGCCTGCATAAGGTATGTTGAAATCTCACGAAGATACTAGTAGAAAAAGTAGCTAATTTTGAGATTCCAGATCAGAGGACAAGTCCTGTCCTAAAGAGGACAATGCGCAAGAGGAAATCTTCGCACCAGATGAGAATAGTAAGTCTCTGAACTCAAATGCAGGAGAACTGGGTACTAACATTATATCTAGCAGAGGAGAACGTATTTGATGAGCTCTTCTAGCTCAAAAACTATTAAGAGAGCGGACTCCTTGTTATTATAGGTGTTGATACTTTAATTTAATTGTTATGTGTAATCTCTCGAACAAAGTGATCCGCATCCTGAACATACTATTTAATCCATCCTACTTCCTTACCTCACCTCTACCTCTACCCAATATAGCACATAATCAACCCCGTCAATTAACAACGTTGATCTGTCAATTGTTTGCGAGTTCTTCGCTTAACGCGTCTATATCGTCGATGTCGTTTTCAGATTGCTTATAGCAAGGCAAACACTATTTCGCCAAATATTGTATTATCCTATGGGAGCAGAATAACAAAAACAATCTGACGATTTGTTACGCCCTCTACTTGTTAAGTATAATGGCTTATGCCCCCAAGTGTGACACAAAAATCTAGAACGAGTACAAGCTATTAAACAGGCAGTATAAGATCTCCAGCAGTTACTAGAATAATACGAGCGGCTGAGTTATAAAAGTTCTGAAAAAAGATCAGATTGAGATACTTACATAGACGGCGGGAAGAGATTCGCAAGGGTGCTAATTCTTTTATACTGCGGACACTAGCACGTATTTCTAACAGAAGCTAGGACTAAATGTTTTTTTTACCATTTTATTGCCACATGGTCGCCAATCTTTTCATTCGGAAGATCTACAGCCAGCATTTCCAGTGGATAAAGCTGATCACGGTCGCAATGCCCCTATCCAACCTGCCCCCGTGGAGCTCTAATCGACGATCATACAACGAACTTGCACCCAAGCTTTTGGTGAAGTGCTGGGAAGACAAGGATTTCAGCTACGTTGACGCTTGGAAGCACCTCGCGTGGAACTTGAAGCGCATGGAGCGCCTCCGTAAGCTCACGTTGGTCTTGCCCCTTGATGACAACGGCTTTTATTTTGGAAAGCCCAACGATGAGATATGGAAAGAGTTCGAGGATCTTGTAGAGGCGAGACCAGACATCAAGATGGTGGTCGTTCGGATGCGGCCAACAGTGGATCTCGAAGATGGGACAGCGTCAGAATTGTGGATAGAGAATGTGTGGGAGGCGTTACATGCACATGTCGTGCAGATGCTCAAGAGTCTGGTTCAAGACCGCTCCTGGAAGGTAGCATTTGAGCACAAGCGCGGATGTTGGCAGTCCGAGGATGTTGCACTTCCATCTGACGTGCCTTCAGACCCTGGCTTTTATGAGGATTGGGCGTGGTAAATCAGAGGTATAACTACGTTGTATACGCGCTGTGTACTGCTGCAGTCAGCTTACAGGCGAGAGACAATGATATATAGTTCAGCAGTCAGGAGAAGCGATGAGGCTAAAGAAAAGAAAGACACATGGGATTGAGAACTTAAAGGACAAATGGCACGAATGTGAACAATTGATCTGCATTTCTGGGACGTTCGTATCTGCCCCATACAACAAACACCTCAAATCAGTCTCTTCGAATTGCCACCCTTGTTTCCCTCATCCGTACAGTTCACCTGCTTCTCAATTCCATCAATGCTACCACACTTATACAAATCCGTGCCATTTGGACTCCTAACGTCCACGTCCTCGATCCTGATATCCTTGCAGACTGTCGGACTCGAGCACACCAAGTATCCGATAAGCGGCTGGTACTTTTTGCTCGTGGTCCCCGAGAAATTCTTAATTGTGATATCCGAAATTGTCAACTTCGAGGGGAACTCATTACACAGGGTTATATTCTTTTGTCCGTAGCACTGCGTGATCTCGATCGCGTAGTCAACATTGGAAAGGACCATGGTGTCATAAGTGATGTTGGACACGGCGCCAGATCCACCACCACCTTGGAGATCGCCGGATAGGGCAGCGGGGCTACCGGGCCAAACTTTGATGCGTGCGCCGTCGGAAGCGTTGGACATGCTGATATTGTAGACGTAGACGTTCTTGACGATGTCGACTTCATTGGCGTACTGGCCGAGACTGCCGACACTGATGCCGTGGCTACCATTGCACCATAGATTTTGCACAATGATATTGGTGCTGTTTGGCTTGAATGAGACGCAATCGTCCCCATTGTTGATGTGCGAGTTTTGAATGATGATGTTGTCCGAGCGGTAGGTATCCCAACTGTCATCTTGTCAGGTATGTTATATCTTCGCCGGAGAAACATGCTTACCCATCAGTATTCTTCGCAGGGTTCTTGCTCACACTGTCGCCTTCGATATCGATGTTTGTGAAAACCACATCTTTCGAGTCTTTGACGAGTGTGTACCATTGAGGGCTGAACCTGAACTTCAAGTCTTCAATGCGCCCGCCCTGAAGGCCAATGACACCGAACAGAATCGGACGCAAGATGTAGACGTCCTTTGCGTAAAGATCGTACCACACCTGACCATTGCCATCAAGGGTGCCACCACCATAGACATTGACATCATGACCACCCAGCTGGAAGAACGTGGTGGCATTTTGGAAGGTCTGGTTGAATGCATTCTTCTGCCAGTAATCCGTGTCGTTTGTGAATTGAATCGTACCTTGGATGTCTGGTATCGTACGTCAGTACAAACGTTTTGTTTTTTGGAAACAGATATTGGCTCACCAAGATCAATATGTTCCAGGAATGTCAGATTAAGTGCTGTGCCAATGGTGAACTTGTCTTTCTTCGGAAAGACGACATGACCACCATTGTTGCAATCCTTGATGGCTTTCAGAATGTTGGCTGAATCATCTCCTCCATTTCCACAGGCCTCTACGATACACGTCTTTGTTCGCTTGGGGGACACAGGGAACGGAGAGCTGGGATGTTTTGGCGAAATTGAGTAATTCGGCCGCTTGGAGGGAACCACATCTTTATTCCCACGTGTATCGTGAGGCGAAGCAGTAATACTGGCCGCCTGAAGCAGACTACACGCAAGCAGATTTGAGACGCGCATTGTGTCTGTCGGAGTTCAGATCGAGCACCAAAAACGCGAGAAATTCTGGTGGTGCTATTCAAATGACGCGTCCATCGACACCCATGATATACCCATATTGTGGCGCTTGGTGCCGTGTCCCGGGCAGGGTTGTCTAGCTCGCAAATAGTCGTCCCGAGGAGTGAGTCCAGAGTGCGGAGAAAATAGTATTATTCTCCAGGAAATGAGCCATCTTCTCCACACAATCTCCGTTACTTCTCAATACACCAAGTGGCTGGGGTGACGCCGCGGGTGGCGCTAACCGACAAGAGGCCAAGCTTTGCTTGACAGTTCTGCCGAGCAGCCACAACATTGGTGGAAACACCAACATCAATTTGTCCGGCAAGGTAGACTTCAACCGCATGGTCGGCCATCCCACCATTGGCGCAGCCTTGGGACGGGTGGGCTGGGGAAGGTGCGAAGTTACAAGTGCAAATACACTAACATCAGCCACATCATATGGATCGTTTCATGCGCAGGACTGCGGTGATACTGGCTCAAACCTGTCGACTTAAGGCGAGATGGAAGCTTTCTACTATTTCTATTAGACCCGACGACATGCACCACTTATCACATGCTTCGCTGCATGCACTGCTCGTTGTGTCATGGTAGTGAACACAACGAAGAATCTGAACCAACCCATCTCAGCCTGTGTGTCACTCTGGTGTATGCAAGCCATGGAGTCCTTGCTGAAAGATGCTGGTCAAGTCTCACAACATCAGCAACCCTACAAGGCAGCGACTAGCTCTCATGCAGGAGTTATCAGCCTTCTGTCGGCGGGCTGGACGTGCTTGCACTGATGCCGCCTTAGGACGCCGAAAGTCTGGCAAATATGCGCGTATAGCACGATCAAAGTCGTTCATGTTATGGACTGGGAACTGATCATCGTAGAGGATGACTGACGCTCCTTAAAGCAGAGACAGCACCGAATGCGCGTACGACCTCGGGGGCCTTGTGTGCTCTGAACGAAAGAGCCTCCATGTCCCTTGCCCAACCACTCTTCGTCTTCCGCAAACGGGACCCGTCGACCACTTACAATCTTTCTGGCCCATTTCATAAGGATCGTACATGCGGCTCGGACCCTGTCATGTGGCGTCTGCAGGATCGCGTTTTTGGCAACCTCCTACTTCGACGAGTGCTGCAGTATCATCTCAATAACTATCCATATCTCTCTGAATGACCTAGCAAGTAAGGATCTGCAACTGATAGGTATCAAGTACCTGCGAATCTGGCGTGATTATCGGTTATCTCTCGTATTGATGCAGGTGCCGATGTTGTGATCGGCTCCCATAGGAAGCTTTTGCCATGTCTACGTGCTTATGACATGCATACATGTTGTGAAACCACATGAGGTGGGATGTCCTAGCCTGCAAGTCATGGTCGAGATCTGATTTCTTTCTTTCACGAGCAATGACTGCAGCCTCTTCGCTCATTTGACATGCTCATTGCTGTCCCTCAAACATGAAAAAAGAGTCCCGACACGCTGAGACCGCAAAAGGCAAGCATATCTCCTAATGTCGATGATAGTAGGCTTGTTTTGACAAAAAGGCAATGCTCGACAATAAGGCAATCCTTGGCAATAGAGCAGAGGCACGACAACAGAGCACAGCTACCCCAGGGCATGGATTCCACTTCCCCCCCCCCTCCCCAATTGTAGCCTCTCTAGCCCGTCCTTGCAGAATCTTCGTCACTGATGAGGAAACAAGCACACCTGCAACGTCAGTGAAGTTTTGCTATTGACGACATGAGTCAAGTACGTGATACAAATGCCCTCCACGGAGTTTTGACCCCGCGTATGCATGGTGGTTATGCAACACAGCGCTGAGAACTGGAGAGTGCTGGCCTATTGTCAAAGGAGAGTGGGGGTTGTGGCGCTTCAGTCCTCCCGAATTTTCCTACCATCTCGACGCTACAATGCGAGGGCGGTGATGAAGGCTGCATGTACCACAAAGAGAGCGACACACGGCGTGGAGCACACAGGACAATATGCACATGTCGTGCCATTCGTGCTGCACGATGTCCGAAAAGGGGGATGTGAGCAGTCGCGCAACGATGACGACAACGACTTCACTGTAGTGCCGTAAGTCTCAGCGATGAATGTGTCAGAGCAACGAGGACAAAAACAACAGCTCTCTGAGAGTAGATTTGAAATGAAACACGACTTCTGACTTGCAAGTATGTACTATGTACAATGAACCCCAACGCCTAGATGCACCCGCGGGTACCGTTCCCGAAACACACAAAAGTACCATCATATATTCTAGTTTACAATGCAACGCTATGCAAAACAACAACAAAGAGGACGCGAGACGATCACAGACAACGTCGAACCAGCTGAAAGGACCTCGTGAAAACAGCATATCCCAAACCACCACAACCTCTCGACCATTGATCACCAGGCTACCGTACCCGACATGTCCAGCCTTCTCATACCCCCCTCCAAAACTCCATCAACCAGCATAATCCTGATACATGCTCATCCCCTCCATCGCACAGGGCGCTCCCAACCCTAACTCCGCATCCCACGCATCCTGATTCGTCGGCGTCTTCGGCTCATCCGCAGACGGTGTCGGCGAGTTAGTGAACATGGGCTCGCCCAAGCCGTGCGGTGATAGAATATACGACGCATCGCGCATCTGAACTGGATCGGCAAAGGGCTGGGTCGAGGTAAAGAGCTCCATGCTATGGTTGCTCATGTGCGGGCTGCCGCCGAAGTCGCCAGCAAGGGGAAGGCCTTGGGGCGAGTTGTATGCGAACTCTACTTCTGCGTTGAAGTAGGGCGAATGTGGATGGGGGTGGGTAAAAGGCTTGGGCATGGAGACATCGGTGTGGTAGCCTGTAGCACAGCTTGTGTGACCCGAGCGCGCGGTGTATGGGTCGCTGCGCTGGTAGTCGTAGACACGCTTGGAGCGCTTCACGTGGGCTGAGCGACGGGCTGCTTGGCCACCCTTGGCACCGGAGGCTTGACGCTGGGGCTGGGGAATGGCACGGCTGCCACGTTTGTTGGGCTGTTTGCTGCGGTAGCGGGTGGTAGATTTGACCCCGTCGCGGAGGGCATCGGCGGTGAGGCGCCACATGAAGCCTTTACGGGAGTCATCACCTGGCTGATCGACCTTCTCGAACGCCTATGTGTTGATTAGCTAGTGTCTTAATTGATCATGAAGAAGAAGAAAGACTTACCCCATTCATGGAGAGATTGTGCCGAATACTGTTCTGCCATCCTTTGGTCTCAGACCCGCTGGCTTTGTCTGTGTATCGGAGAAACCAGTCGTAGATATCTTTCAAGATCATGGTGTTGCCATCAGCCTGTAGAAGTGCTTGATAGATGAGTTGTGCATATGGCTGCTCCTTGTCGACAACCATTTCATCACCGCTATTCAAGCTGTAAGGCTGTTGGAGCAAGTCATCGTCATTGGGAGTAGATGCTCGTGTGAAGTCGGAGTCAGGACTGTCGTAGCTACCATGATACTCGCTGTTCAAGTTCGTTCCATGCTGGTAATCGAAGTCATCTCGGGACTGCATGAGGTGATCGTTCGTTCCATGCTCAGAAATTGTATCGTAATGATTCTGTGGCTCGATCTGCAATATGGCTGGCGGGTAGGAGACAGACATATTGGCGACGCTGGGAAGGCCAGCCAGATTCATACCAGGATGTGATCGCGGACAGCCGGCGTTGGCAAATTGCGAAGCATGCAACATACTGTGGTTGTTGTCAAAAGACAGACCATTCCGAGAATGAGGATAGAAGGTTCCCTGACCAAACGGGAACTGATCCGGGGCCTGAAAGCGCATCCTGCACAGGCTGGCATTGTCTACAGCCATATCGGGTTGTGGTGTCCATTGCATGCGAATGGGTCCGTCGAAGTCCATCTCTTCTGGCGAAAATTTGATGTCTGGAGGAGATGTCGTCTCCTCTTCAGTGACAGGAAGAGACAAGGCTGCCGTGGACGGGTGCTGCGGGGCGACTGACAAGGGATCCTGAACTTCAGGCGATGGGGGTGGTGCACGAAGCACGTCTTGAGGTAGTCCTAGAGACTCTAGCTCGGCCTGGTCGATGGTGGGATGTATGCGTAAAGGTCGGGGGTGCAACATTGTTGCGCTGTCCATTTTTGATAAGCTTTGAGAGCGAAAGCAGTGAGCGTATAAACGTGGAGAGAGCGATATGGAGGGACAACAATGCCTGTACAACGAGAATACGGGTAGGATCTGGCCAAGTTGGACGATCGGGAAGAGCACCGCACCAAGGGAAGCGACCTTTGCGGCCTTTAGAAGCACAATAGAGCCTTGTAGCTTGCGTCTAGGTGAGATTTTCCATTGTCACGGAAATGCTTGACACGCGGGTGCCTGCAACCATGGATATGCAGCTTGAGGGCAGCATAACGCTTGGACTGATTAGCAAACTGTTCGATATCAGGGATGGGACTCAAGGTCGACGAGATAACGCAATACTGGCGTACCAGCCAGAGTTTCCGACATGGTATACTCTCCACGGGCCGGCGATACACATACGCCTGACGTTTCGTCCTGGTCCAAATCCTCTGGCTAGTCTAAGTGGCACAGCATCGTCACTTGCCTTGCACACTCGAAGTAGTGCAGATCCGACTGAGAGGTGGCAAGCTGCATGTGACCGAACATAGGCCGCATCAATCAGAAGAGCTACAGGTGAATACGGAAGGACACAGCATCTATCGTCTTCCATGCATGGTACCCGGACTGCGCATGGTCAACATGATTGTACGAAATGGTCGGTGAAGATGGAGATCAGAAAAAAGCTGTATGGATGCGCTGCGGACGAATTGCTTTAAGACTTGTTGCTTCGCAAGCAAGCAGATACTGTGAATCGATGACACACATGCGAATATCGCCTAGGCCGCTTTAGAACTGACATGAGGTCGAGCAAAAATACACGCTATTCGTAAGAAGATGGCGAACAGCCCTTTGGTAGACTCCATAGCACAATGTTACAGCATGACGAAACCCTGTCGCTCTGTTCCGGTGAAGACTTTGTCACACAGAGTATTACTGAAGTTTCATTGGTCAGTACGCTGCAGGGGCTGCCGTCACTGCGTACATTGTCGACACACCGCCGCATGACCAAGTCTAAGCACACGGATGTATCGAAATTGGATACGTTGGCGAAAGAGCCGTCTGATGCGTGAGGCTGCTAGATTGTCACCGCCACTGCACCGTTCATTTGGCATCGCCCACAATCGGAAGGACAGCTTTGTCATACCCCAATACTATTCATTGGGACGGCCACTATTAGCCTGGTGCTTTGTGTTGTCTTTCCGCCTTGAGATAGCTGTCCTTCAATCCATGTGCGCGATAGGATGTATGTGGGGAGATGTTGGCACTAGTACGAGTTGGCCCCGTGGAATAACTACTTTCGGTAATATATCTGCATCATGTCAGTTCAGACGAAGACCACATGCCGAAAGGAGTGATCACTCACCTTCTTGAACTGGAAATGAAGCTGAAGTATTCCCTGCGTAGCATAAGCATAAGTTTAATAGCATGAGATCCAAAGCTGCCGCAGCGGACACGGTGTGGCAACGAGAGCACTCACCTTGTCGAAGCTGCTCTTGAAGCCACGCTCTCTCTTGGCGCTATAATCCCACTCCTTGTCGATGATCCTGAAAGCGATGTCCTGGTACGGCGGGCCAGCAACGAACCGGATCAGGCACGTGTCATCCTCGCCAGCTGGCGCGAAAGACTGGCCGCGCTTGCGGCCGTTCTCACGCTCGATCTTGTATGTTGGGGCCTTGGCCTTGTCGACAAGATCTGGATAGAAGACGTTGAACTTGTAGCCTTGCACAACCTTGGGCGGCGGGTTGTCGTGGTCGTAGTGCGTCTGGTTGTACTTGTTCCACTCGTAGCCCATCTGCACGCGATTAAAGTAGCGTGGCTTTCTCGGTTTATAGCTGCCAGCCCATTGGGGCCGCGTGGTAGCGACCTCCTCCTCGGCCGTGAAGATCTCTTCGCCCTCTTCGACGCCCCGCGCAACCTCACGCTCATAGAGTGCCATGGTAGCCTGCGAGTAGTCTTCCTTCTCCACAGGTGCGAATCTCGATGCGCTTGTGGTGACAGCCTGGCTGGCCAACGGCGTGCTCCCACTGGCGCTACGCTCTTGTGGCCTGCTCTGCATGGGTACGTAGCCCAGCTTGCGTATCTTGCGCCGCTCATTGGCCAGGTTTTCCAAGAATGTCTTCTCCTCTGTCTGGGCAAGACCCTTGTCTTCGGCTCGGAGCTTCAGCAGCGGCTGCGGGTCAAGCGCAGCGTCGTGTGCGACGGTAGTAGGAGCTTCTTCGCGGGAGTCGTCTGCAGCCAGGAGCATGGCGTGAATCTTGCCCTGCACCGACGTCGCAGCCTCAGCCTGCTGTGTGCGGAGTGCCTGCAGCCGCTCTCTAATGATTTCTTGCGAGACGCGTCGCAGTTTGGCTTTCGCCTTCCACACGCGCAGACTCCGCAACAGCTGTTCCCAGTAGTCGTAGTCAATGGGCTCGTCTGAGTCGAGCTTTCTCTTGACCTGCACCTCGAGCGTCTCGAGCTGTTCGAAGGTCTTGGGAGCGAGCAGCTGGTCGATATCGGCAGCGACAGAACCAGACCCCCGCGCATCGTCTCTTGAGGCTCTTGTCTTGCGGCGCAGGTCCTTGCAGATGGATTTCAAGGCATTCCAGTAGTCGCGGTTGCCTCGGTCCGTCTCGAGGGTGAGGTAGTGCTCAATCTCCTTCTCCAGCTCCGATAGCTCTGCAGCGTCCAAGCCTTCGAGCACGCCCTCTGGGTCTACCACTTCCAGCTCGTGGTCTTCCACCTCGTCGTCGAGGGTAGCCTTGGTGCCATCCACGAAGCGCAGTGTGACGGCGAGCCAGTCAATAGGCTTCGCGCGGCCGCCCTTGACGCGCAACGCCGCCTTCTTCTTTGCCTGGGCCAGTACGAAGCGGTCTTCGTCGGCCACCCACGCCTCCTCGGCCGCATTTGTGCTGTTTGCGCCGTTGGCTGATCGTTTGGCAGGTTTGTCGTATGCTCGTGAGTCGGCAGATCGCTTCGCCGGGATGGTCGCAGAGGGTGCACTTCGCTGGGGCAGGTTGTTGCGCTCGTTGCGCCATGGTGGGGGGTTATGCGACGCCATTGGTGTGAATCGTGTTGGAATAAATATAATTGAGACTTGGTGTCTTCAATCATGCAAATGCTTCATGAACTTCTGCAATCGCGAAATCTTTGGCCTAGGCTGCAAGCGCGAGTGACGTACCTTCCTCGGTTCGCGCCGAGGCTAGCCCCATCTTGGCGCATCTGCCTTCACTCGACCACGCCCAGGCCGCCGACTCACGCTCATGTCATCCTCGCCATGTACACACAACTTTTGCATTGTCCGTTGACCACGTCTGACAACTTGGTGGAGGTAGGTCTCCACAAGCTGTCTCGTTACAATGGCTTGTTGGCGTGTCCTTGAGCTCTCCGAGCAGCCTGCTGGCGACAGCATTCCTCAACTACTCATCAAACCAGTCTTCGAGAATGAATCATACACTGTCCATCTCACGTGTCTCAGCAACATATGGACTGAAGAGCTGGATCTGAATGCTATTGTGAACCGAGCTTCCCAGCAGCAATCGCCCATCGAAGTCAGCAAACAGGATCCAGCCCAGCTTGCCATCCTACTCGACAACGTCAAGAAATCTCTTGAACCATCAGATGATACTGTCTGCCGCATTACTCGTAGCGAGGACGATGGTATCACCCTACACACAACGATTACACTGCCGAAGCCACTTGACTCCCTAAGTTGGAAGTTCTACCTACGAAAACGCCCCTCGACAGCCCTAAAGAACGAGCTAATCCTGCCCCTGCTTGTCTCCTCACACATCCAGCATGAGCGCATGAATCGTCTTGTCTCCACCATCAACGACAAAGACAAGGCAATCACCCGGCTTGTGGACCAGTTTGACTCTAGCAATCTGGATCTTGCCGCAGCTTTCCCGGTTATTGGTAGCCTCAAAACAAGTCGGAGGCCGGTCAAACGGGAACAAGCAGCCAAGTACATCCCAGCCCTGCAGCCGTTTCGGGAGGACACTTTCAAGCAGGAGACTGGACAATTGTTAGACTCGGGCTTCAGCACGCTTGGCTTATTCCGGGAAGCGCTATCTGAGTGCTCGCCCGAGGTTCCATCGCAGCTGAAATCAGTCGATGTAGGCGCCACATGGTGGACTGGTATTCCAGACCAGCTTGTCGAGAGTCGCGCACGAAGCAAAGCGACCAAAGCAGCGCCTGTGCCGAAGTCAAAACAACCCACTACAGATTCTAGTGACGAGGAAACTGAAGATGAATTTGAGACCCACGCCAACTTTAAAGTATGTACCGACTTGCGCCATGTCAACGTAGCGCTCACGCATGTACAGAAGCGGCATCCGGTACCCACAGTTGCCAAATCTTCGCCTCCGGCTATTGCGCCCCAATCACATGTAAATAGCAGCGAAGACGATGTGACCGAAGACGACGACCTAGACGCACCGCCAAAGAACTTGAGCCAAAGTTCGGATCGAGTCGTGCGGAAGTCTTCGCCTCAAGCAAAGTCAACGACACCAGATGAGCCACTTACAGTCAGTAATGTAGCGCCGGCAGACCAGCCAAAGAAAAAGGGATTCCGCATTGGTGGAAAGGCCAAGCAAATATCAGCATCACCGGTGCCGGAAGAGGAACCAAACGAAGAGCTACCCTCATCTCGGATGACGGCGAACGACGTTGCATCCCCGAAGAAAACAAAAAGGGCATTCAAGATTGGTGGCAAGGGAAAAAGTGGAACGAACAGTGACTCACAGGCTCCTGAGGCAGCACAGTCCATGGCAGACCGTACAAGAGCAACCAAATCTCCCAGCATTCAGCCCCCCTCGTCGCCACCAGCGGGTCCAGCTGTAAAGGAGAAAACCCCAGTTGCGGAAGAGACCATGCACGAAGAGACCGCCGAAGAGAAGGCCGAAAGGCGAAGGGCGGAGTTGAAGCGCAAGACTGAGGAAGCGGCGAAGAAACAGGCACAAAGCAAGAGAAAGAGACGTTTTTGATTTGACGCTAGAGACTTTAGGTGTGAAAGTAGAAAATGAAGACGTCGGGACCGGATATGGTACTTGAAAATGTTTTTGGACTGAGGTTGCAAACTTCGCATTAGGACGTATTCCTCTTGTCCAGGTGAATTTGTGATGCTCTTCGAAGCCCAGGTGTACTCGTCCATTTCGATAATGCGCTGCGCGTGCTAGTCCTCTTCGTCATTTCTGTTCGCTTCCGGCTTTCACTTGGTCAAACGGCTCGTCGTGATTTTCTCCACACTTTTACAAATAGCAGCAATAACAATACGACTTGCTCGACTTTGGAAAGTTCCTACCATAACACATTTTGCATCCTTCCTGAATCTGCAGGCTGCGGCCACCTACCGGCACAATGTGCAAGTACCACTGTGAGTCTCGCACGCGCTTGTTTGTTTCGATTTCGCTAACATGAGCAAGATGTCTACTTCACCACATGCCAACACGCTTCCTTCTACTGTATATCCTACTGCAACAAGGCGAAAGCACTTGAGTTGCCGTTACAGTCAGTACACGCCGTCTTCATCAGACATATCGTCGCTGATGCAAGCAGGGACAGTCATTCGCGCGACAGCAACGGTGCAAACACCAATCCAGATAGCCCACCTGGCCCATCATCTTGTCAACCACCACCATCCGCCAGCGCCAATAGTTCTTCACATTCGCAGTCGCAGTACATTAGGCAAGACATGTCTACACTCGCCCATCCCGATACCAGTACTTCTCTTAGCCACCATGTCAACAATCTCTCGGTCGACGATCGACTACCTCAACACATGGCTCGGATCCCACGCTCAGTGCTTGGAGAAAATGATGACGTTGGTTTGACAGATAATGTCTCGCATGTTAGCTCGGTTGTGGACACAGACAGCCATCGTAGCTTGCGCATGGCCGTAGCATTAACCAGCCAGCGCTCTTCATCTCTGGTCAGCGCCCATGAAAGTAAGGCAATAAGCTTCATTGCTCATACCAAGCTCAGTTACTAGTAACGTGCAAGCTGATCATCTCCAAGTAACCCACAACCATCCTTTCGGTACCGCTCGTGGCTCCGCTCGCCGTGGCTCCGTAGCCGGCGTTGCCACTGTCCGAGGGCCCTCTAGCCCACGAAAGTCCATCCCGTCCCAATGGCTTCCCTCAAATAGCGGTCCAAACCTTGCAACAGCGCGGCGCGCGAAGGATAGGGGCAACAAGAAGGGTTCTGTGCATGGATCTCCCATCGATACGAAGACCCTTGGCAGTACACGTAGCATGACGGACCTGAGTAGAGCTCATACCGCAGACGGAGCTTCCTTTTTGACAAAAACAGCACATACGCCTGTGGAGAGCGACCTGGCGGTGTCCCCTACTGCTAGAAGCCCTACGAAGCAGCATTGTACATCATCCAAGTCAGCATGGAACAGCCCAACAGGATCGCCCCTTCGTGACAGCCCTCACCAACAACCGCATCTTATCATCAGAACCTCGCCTGTGAAGACTACATTCTTGGATGCTAGTGTGGACAGTCAACGCCATAGGCGCGCCAACAGTCATGCTACTTCTACAGGAGATACAGTTTACCATTCTGCTGATAGCTCGCCAGTAAGGGGATCTGATGACACCGAGTCATATTCAGAGACCTTTGAGCACGTCTCAGAACTTCCGTCAAGTGCTAAGAATGAGCATGAGCAGGCTTCTACTAGCTATAGCCTTCCACAGACGACCTCGATCACAGCTGTCGCTGGCACGAGCACGAGCACTAAACCCAGCCTTAGGATACAGATCCCGGAAACACGCCCATCCATCCCATCCGACGAGAAGTCTTCGGAAGCTTGCTCTTCACCCACAAGCAGCGGTCCATGGAGTTCAACTTCGGCCTTCTCTATATCTCGCATACCTCGCGCCGCTGGAACGCATTCGATCTCGGCCCGTGGCCCGACTCTTAGCTCTACACTCAAGCGAGTGCAACCTTCGAAGTCGCTAACGTCACTGAAGGCAAAACCAGATGTTCAGGGCAAGACTACAGTCGCTACAAAGATGGAGGCCCTGCCATCTACATCTGTACGCCATGCCCACTTCGCTGACGCTCGTGGAGCAACCCAAGTGTGGACGAAGCATCCTGGATTCGACTTGCCTTCTTCGTCCACTCATACGCCTGTCTCTGCCGATGTCAGCCCACTTTCTGCCCGGAGCGGTTCAGACTTGGGAGAGGATGCCGCGACAATGCTAGAGCAAGCTAACTTTTCAAAGCCTGTGAGCGACTGCTCAAGAGCCTCAAGTCTTAGCACGGTCAAAGCTGCACCCTCTCACCGTGATCCTGTCCTGGCAGATCCTGCTGTTGTCTACAGCAAGAAGTTGGGCGCATCTGGTACGACCCTGGACCAGCCACTCAATGTCCCACATATAATTGTCATGATGGCTCATAACACTCAAACAGGCACCTTCGGCAACACCGATCAGCTTCAGAACGCACCTGGCGGTGCAACCTCTGTCGCCTATGCCAACCTCGGGGACGCATCTCCTGCTAGAGGCAGAACAGCACAGTTCGTTCCTACATCGCGTCGTCAAGCAGAGAGCAGCGAGCACTCACTGACTTCAAGCCTAAGCTCAGACTTGCGTGCTACTGCGCCTGAGTTTGTGCCTTATCCATCGACTTCTGCGCAGCAAGAGACCCCTTCCGTTCCCGTACCACGACACGCTGAGGCACCATCGCAGCAACTCGATCCCACCACCGATTTGCTCGGGGACATGAAGTGGGAGCTGGACATGCACGGTATTCCTTGGTTTTATTACATGTACCAGGTACAGATCGCCTACAACGAAGGCTTTCAGAAGGGTCGCAACAAGTCGCCCAAGAAGACTCGACAGAAGAAGAACAATCCCCGCACGTCAGGCCAGTCTCACTCTGAGGCTGAGAAGTACGCTTCATCCTCGAGCTCCATGCCACCACCAGCATCCACCGTGCCTCTCGCAAAGCATCGCGCTCAGAAACTCTCCGAAGTCTCTGTCGAAGGTTCCCCAGATCTATACACCGACACTACCAAGTCCGCCGATGATTCCCCGTCGACACCCTTCCGCGCACAAAACGAGCTCATCGACCGTCAAAACGCCTTCCGCGACATGATCATCACAGAGCGCCCTCTCCCTGGCATCGACCTCACCACCATCCGCAACGTGCCCGAAGGTCCCCTCCCACACGGCGCTTTCAACACCCTGCAACATCGCAGCCCTGCCAACCAGCCCCGTCGCTTCAACAATCGTAGCGACAACGGCCTCTACACGTATCGTGGCCGCGGCTTACCTGGTCTTCGCATGCAGAACACAGTCCCGTTCCCTACGCCCATGCCACCTCCCGGTCGACCGACGCATTTGGCGGCTAGAAATAATGGCTGTGGAGTTGTGGAGATTATGTATGCGGCAGAGAATGTGGGTGGGATGGCGTGTCATGATTGTGAACCTGATCATCCGCTTGATTAGAGAGGACAGGGTCAGTGGTGGAGGTGGGGTTGGGATAGGGTTTTGGACAGAGATTGGAGGATTCGAGGGTTGGATTCGAGGGCATATTGGTAATGAATGAAATTGGATATGATTCACGGGGGATAGCATGGAGATTGAGCAAGGGGAATTGGGGGACGATGATGCATTCGGATAGTTGGTAGTGATTTGCGGATAGGAATACGAATGAAACAGAAGTTCATAGATTGAAGTCGACATCATAAGTGCCTTGTGCTGGACTTTGTGCTGATTGACGTTTCGTGATCAACATGTATGAGTTGCTACTTTAGGGTTGTGTGGAATGTAAATATATGTGCCATCAAGTATACCGCTGGTCATTATGATTCTCGGAGGGTTGGCGTACTCATACGAGACTGTGGTCAGGACACTACTGGTCAGATTTTCGGAAGTATTAGTTGCATCTGGAGGCGCGTGAGGTTACAGCATCGCGTGTTAAGCCTTTTCATGAAGTCATATATTGTTTGGACAAAATACATGATGCTGCTCACTTTTGCAAGCGCTCCTTAAATGTACAAGGCATACAGCCCGCGGCTTTCCGAGACTGGCAATTCTATGAGTTCTAGTCAGAAATGATTTTACCCTTTTCAGCATATCGAGAATGACAACGCGAGAGTATGCCCTTGGGGCTACATGCTACCATGGGGTGAAAATTCCGTCCCGTATGGCTTAACAGCACATCAGAACTTCATCAGCTGCAAATATCCGGCCACTCCTCGAGGTCTTACAAAACTGAAACCGATGGGTCCATAACCCATCCTGAAGAATACACGTCCTTCTTCAGAAGGACATCTTGGCCAGAACGCCAGTGAGGCACACCAGGCCCTCGACAACAGAGATCACCTAGTCCTCCCTTTGAGGTAGGAAGAAGTTGAAAACGATGAGACAAACATGGCCTGTTTGACTTCAACGATTCAACCATGAAAGGAAATGAAAACAGCAAATAAATGAAGGTATGCTAAAATTACAAGCAATAGTCAACTCATGTACTCCAGGACCATCCCAGGCTATAGTACAAGAAACAAAACAAAACAAGAAACTTCAAGAGAAACTTATCAAACAAGGCAAAGGACAAACCCATCAAGTAAGCGCCATCTTGCGAGGACGATCACCATCCTCCTCATGCTCACGACTCCGCTTTGACGCCTTCTTGATGAGCGTGCCCTTTGCCTTGTTTGATGCCGCATTGCTCGACGTGCGGACTTCCAGCTCCCATGGGTTTCCCACAATCGTGGAAAAACGCTCATACTTGAGGAAATCCTCACAAGTTCGCTTTGAGTACTATGAAAAGTTAGTATGCCATCTATATGAACAGGATGTTTGAAGATAGTAGTGAACAACATACTGTGAGGAGTTTGGCCAGCGCGCCAAAACGGTCTTCGAAGGTGCAGAACATCGTCTTCTGCACTTGGTCGCGAAGATTTTGGTCCATGATGGTAGATGTCCAACCGTTGGTATGGACATCTACCATCATGTCGACCGCGTTCCAAGCAGCGAACTCTAACTCCTCATCAGAAAAGTATTTGGCTTCGTCGCCCCAACGGTTCTCGAACTGGCGAGAGCCCTCAACCTCCTTGCAGTTCTTGTTATTACGCATTGCGGCAACAAGCTGCTGGACGAGAACTTGCTTTCCTTCTTCAGTTGAAGGAAGGGTGTCGTCGGCCCCTGGAGCCATCCAGTAGACTCCTTCGATCTTCAAACGACCGCTCTCACGAATGATCTGGATATGCTGGCCCATCTTCTCTGCCAGCGTCGCACCCTTCTTCTGCTGGTTGATGACGATGTTGGCTTTTCGCATCTTCTCGGCGATGCTCGTCTTCAAGCTCGCAACTTCTGCCTTTGCTTCAAGCGCGGCTGATGGTGCGGTCGCGATGCCCTTCTTCTTGGACTTCTTCACACCGGTAGTTCGCGCAGCGTTCAGCTTGACGGTCTTCTTGCCATTGCGACGGACATTGCCTTTCGCCGGTTCGGGAACAGGCGCCTCATCAACGTCGAACTCATCGTCGATGTGCTGTGGCACGTCAAGGTCGCCAACGATGAAAGCTTGAGCTTGGTGTTTTGGTGGTGTAGGTGGTGGTGAATATGGGCGAATATCGCCATATTGTATGCTGGGGCTGTCCATGACGAGATGCTGGGTGCGGGTAGTGCTCAGGTCGGTTAGTTGTTTAGCGACACTGTGGATTTCGAAATCTTGTTCTGCGGGACTTCTCATGGCAATCTGGGTGTGGTAGAAAGGATTAGACTCAAAGTTCTCGGTGGATGTAGTGTGCGGACTGTCGCTATTGTGGGTGATGCCATTATGATCTAGGGTCTCGTGAGTGAGAATGGCTATCCCAGACTGCTGGACGATAAAGGAAGCATCGGGTTCAAACGCGGGATGGGTGGTGGCTGCTGCATCTGTGTCGAAGCCGTGGTTTGCAACGGACTCATCGCCAGTGTTGTTGTTTGCCTGATCGGGCTTATTGCCCTCAGTGACTGACGGATCGACATGCTCGATGGGCGCAGAGAAGAAGTCGGCGTGCTGAGTGAGGAAGGTGTCCAAGCTGAGCTGCTCATATTCGTTCATAGACTGCTCCATGTTGTCGTTGCTGGAGTCAGATGTTTCAGCGGGTGAGGATTTGACAGGAGTGAGGATGTCAAGACTGAAAAGTGGATAATGGTTGAGAGAGGTAAGCTCGAGTGGTACATAGTCTGAAGTGACAGCCTCGACGCAGTCATCCCACGGAACTTGCTCGTTGTAGTAGTTGTAGTAAATACCACCATCTTGGACTGTATGGATGTGCGAGGGGCTGTCACTCTCCTCTGTGATGGACTCCGTGGTAGGATCCATGATGAACGCTGTGGCAGACTCTGCAGCAGGATCCATGGTGACATTGGCCGTGGTCGCGACAACGACAGGAGCAGATGGGCGAAGCGTGCTGAGCTGAGAGCCTGGAGAAGGGAAGTCGACCAAGGGGCTGAATGGAGTGGCTTCGGCGTTGAGCATGCTGGTGTAGTAGGGACCGCGCTCGTGGGCCGAGAAGTAGGTGGGTGTAGACTGTGACATTCTGTTGATGCGGATATCGGAGTCAAGATATGGTGAGTGAAATGAATGAGAACGTGAGACGTGTAAGTGCAAAGCTGTGTAAATTCGAAAAGTATGGTGTTGGACGGAGGGGAATGTCCAAAATCCAGTGGTTTTAGATAGGTGCAAGAAGACGGTAGAAAGGTCGCAGACGGGGCACTTTGTTTTGAAATTCGTCGTGGGGGTATCGAGCGCGCAGGGCTTGGCATATAAGTATGGCAAGAGCGGAAGGCGCTAGAACGAGATTGTTTTGAGGTATTTCGTCACTCCTTTCACTTGGAGCATTTGTTAAGTGGGTGATCAAACTTTTGGGCACCTTGAAGACGATGACCTGCTTTGGAATACCGATACCGGAGGTTGGCATCTGGTATGCATGACGTTGATCATGTTGCGGTATTATATTGTTATTTTCGTTGTTGACCGTCACCGCACTAAGATCCGGCGGTCCAGCGATGTCGAGTGTAAATCTCTCAACCCATGTCTGCCATATCAGCGCTCTTGGTTGAGCGAAGCATTTTTCCAAAGCTAACAACATGCATCCAGCTGTTATAGTTCCTCTGGCTGCAACCTGCTTGTTTGAGAGCCTCTTGGGAATCATGTCACGTCTAAAGGAGGTGAATCGGAATCATGACCAATCTTTTCTCTGCAAAGCACGGGAGTTGGCGGAGGAGAGCGTGGAGCAGAAGAAGTGCTTGGGGGATAAGTGCCCAATGGTTTGAAGCCGTGTCGTGGTGTCATCACAGAGGCGCAGAGTTCAACCGCGTGAACCCTCGGCGCGAAAGTCTTGCTTGTGCCACGATAAACATGTACCCGAGACATCGCGAAAGATGATTGATACGAGCCTTCACGCTTGATGAGATCGTAAGATCTGCGACAGTTAGTCCTCTATATAATACAGTTGTTTGGCTAGGAGCACTTCAGTGATGAAGCAATACTATAGCGCAAGGAAATGGTGACGTGCGCGTGCTTGATAGCCATATTGATAGACCATAGACGTACGATTAAGCGAGATCCTATAAGACATATTGACAGAGATGGAGATGGGTTTGATTCGCTGCGTCTTGCGTTATTCGCGCGAATGTGGAACAACATGATCGCTCTGTAACGGTAAGTACCGTTTTCGCCTTGATAATGGTACTCACCATTCACGACATGTCCGTTTGAAAGCACTAGGCAACAGCAGCTATCCAAGTTGAGAAGGTAGACGCTGTTTGGTCACGCATGACCTCCTATCTGAGTTGTTTGCATTCTTGTGCTGTGTTCCAAGGAGCATGTGTAGTGTCTTTAATTCTGAGTATTCAGGATATGGCATATGACTTCCTGAGCAGGACATCAAAGATTTCTCCAAGATAAATGAACGATCGAAGATGTCGTTAAGGGAGTCGGGAGCTACCGATGCAGGAGACGTTTGAAAAGAATGTGACCGATGCGCACGCTAGCTGGAATTATGCTTCCTGTTTGCAACTTCCCCACCACTCCTGATCAACGTTACCGCGTCTTCGCAATTTGTGTGTGTTTGTAGACGCATACCAAACGGCTTCTATCGAAGCCCGGTTATCATGCCGTTTGCGACTGGCTGCGTGGCAGCAATTTATGTTGATACCTGTGTTTCCTACAGCCAGGCTCCAGGGTGAATGAGGTACGGTGCCTGGCGATTGAGCCCAAGAAGACAACACCTATCATCAATATTTCTTGATACAGAATTGCTGCAATCTCGTGTGCGTTCTCATCGCTTTGCCACACGCGAAAACAATTTGGTCGACATGTAGTTTTAGAGGATTCAATCGTCCTTTGAAATGGCATTTTGATGAATACCCATGCCTTTCTATTCCAAAGAAGTACTACGGATACCATGCACACAGACAGCAGAGAGCACACGACAGCGACCAGCCTCATGAGGCAGGTATTTGCTCGGTGCTTGGGAATACTTATTGAGCAAAGGTATCACAAAGACGAGTCATCGGCAAGAGCTACCCGCCAGGATCAAATGGAAAAACAAGGGACGTTATGAGTGAAAGCCCGTTGTTTCCAGTTGGTCTAGCGCCTCCGTCTGAAAGCGGTCACCATCAAACGCTCATGACAGCACTGACAAGAACACTACGATATGAAACGAATTCTCGGAAAGGACGACCAAGAGCTCAATATGTGGTAACTCGTTCATCTTCGGTGAAAGTCAAAAGCGGCAGGACAGACGTATGGGGCTGGGTGAAGATTACGAAAGCGTGCGCATGAGGCACACGCCCTTCACTTCAATTTCAACCACCGATTATCATTCAATCGGGACCCGCTATTATTTTGGCAACCATTCACCATACTAAACATAAGTGCATGGTCCCGCGACTTAATAGAACTCGACGACACTCGCTTTCCACATCCACTACTGCTGCGGTACCGTTCAACTTAACGAAGCCTTCTTGGCAAGCGTGCCATGTAAGTCCTGGCGTCAGCTATATCTTATTCATAAGGGCTAATCTTTGACAAGAATAACTGCTCTTCACTAAAGCCGACATCGCCCTTCACTGTTCCCATTATCATGTCGACGACGAGCGGTAGCCCCGCAGCCTCCGGTGATACGACCCCTACCAACAGCCCGAGCCATGATCCGCATGGCACCGCGTCTTTAAGCACGGAACTTCAGGTAATGCCAGAGGAGCCGCTGCCTGATATCCTCAGGATCTCCAAGTCCAAAGGTGCGGAAGTGCTCAGCAAATACTACCAAGAAGACTCCGAAGGCATGTACTTCTCGGACTTCAAGGAAGCCTTCGCTGCTATCAAGCACGCGCAGTGGCAGCCGCCCGCAAATGACGCCACGATCCCGCAAGACAATGAGCAAGAACGAGCAATTGTTCGTCGCCTCGTGGAGGCCTTCTTAGATCTGGAGAGCGCAATGGATACAGAGGGTAACCCTTACCGCAAGCGCTTCACTCCTGGTACCACTGTGTACTATACGCCTTGGACCATAGAGCGTTGTGCTTGGGAGATTTTGGTGAGTTCGGCTTTGCGCCTTCAGTACAAGAGCATAAGAGTAACAACGTTCAGTACATGGTCAAGGCTATCCACATCGAGGGATTCAAGGCACCCATCTTCGATACTGATATCTTAAGATGCATCGGACAGACCCAGCAGTGGACGTTCGAGGAGCGCATCTCGATGATTTGCCGCGTGGTGAAGGTAAGCCACCAAACTCAAATTATCAATTTCTTCACTAATGGTGTAAGCAGATCTCAAAGTCAGTCGCAGTGTCCCTCATGGTAAGTCACGACATCAGCAACCCGCTCTCTATCACGACTGGCTAACTCTCTCCTAGAAACACGAGAAAGTCTGGACCACGATCGGCGCCCCACATAAACTGTACAACAGCACTCTTGTCAACACTCAATCAAACGCCTATCGTAACAGGTGGGTGAAGGCAGGCCGTGAAGCCGAGAAAGCCAACTCGGACCCGAGCACTGGGAAGCGCAAGCGGAGCAGCATGGGCAGCACCTCTCGCAAGAGCTCCGCGACGATTGTGCCGTCTCCGCTCGTCAACACGTTCTCCTCTCAGTCTCCTTCGCCTCAGGCGGCTTTAGCTTCTCATGACAACAACACTGGCGATGGGGGCGTTCGACTTTCACCTACACCCGCATCCGCTCCGCAGGCGACCATGTTTCTTCCACAGTCCACCTTACACTACGCACGTCCGATTTATCCCAACCGTAATAGCAGTACTGGTGATACTCGTTCGTTGCCCGCGCCCGCTGCTATGGCACCCTCGACGTTGCAGCCTCAGTCTACTTCGCCTTACGCAACGCCTGCTCCACCCAGTAGCAATGACATCAGCGATGTCGTCGCCTGTGCCTCCTCTGCACCTGCACCTGCAGCTGCTCTTGAGACGAGTACTGCTCATACAGCGTTCCTTGCTCCCGCGCTGTCCTCTGCTCCAGTCGACGATGACATCGAGATGACCGACGCTGCGCCCGTTCTGCCTGATGAAGCAGACAACAGGGAAGACAAGTCCGGCCTAGGTGACGCACTCAGCATCAAGTTTACAACTGAGCCTAAGCCAACTCTTGAAGGGTCCGGAGTCTCTGAAGTCTATTGTCCCGCAACGGTTGAACCACAGTTCATAGTTCCCGAGCCCGATGTGGGAAACACTGTGCCAACTCTGTCTTCCGCCACAGCGGCTGCCATAAATGCTCGTTCGGCTGCAGAGTTCGACGCTGCGCAGATGCTGCTTGGACTGAGGAGGACTGAGGCAGATTGAGGGTTGAAAGAAGGCGGTGAGATTAGCTTGGGCGTTGAGGGCGGGGTTGTAGGTTGTCAAATGGTGGACATGTGGTTGGTGTGTACAGTACTATATGAGAAAAAAGGATCGAGCGAAGGGATTTGGGTACGATGGACGGGAAAGTTTGAGACACTGTTGAGGAACGGGTCAGATTGAGCTTCACGTGACTAAGACGCGCTACGAAGATGAAGTACTACCTCAATAGCATCAAGCAATACTGGAGTCCAAGCGCGCAGTACGAAATGCGGATATATGTTTCATGATCGTGAACATCTTCGCCTCAGCAATTCCACGTAGCAAGGCATCACCATGAACGCGAGCTGCAAGTTAACTTCAAACAATCAAACAATTCATCATTAATTACATTACGCACATCTACATCTATGCCTTCATGGTGCTATTCCCACCAGCACCCACACGATAACTCTCCGGCGGCCCGTTATGGCTATAAACGACCCCTCCCAAATCCATCACCACCTTCTGCAGAATAACATTACTCTCCACCAGCCACAGCTTCAGCGTATGCTTGCCAGCCGCCAACGCGCCATGGTTCGTCGTATTGCGCCACGCATTCTCAGCCACCGCAAATCCCCAGTTGACAGGGAAATCCGGCTGCGGGCGATCAATCACGTACTGCCTGCGGACCTCGGGCTTATCGTCGATCTGCGCAATGTATGCGAGTGGCTTCTTGGGGTTGACGTTCAAGCTGGGAGAGAGGATGAGGGTGAGGTTGAGTCCCTTTGCGGACGTCGTGGGCGTGAAAGTTACGAAGTCGTATTCGAGGACGGGCGCATTGGAGGAGGTGAGGCCTTCAGCCAGGCCGCTGTTGAGCTTGACGGCGGAGAGGGTGCGGCCGTATTTGGGCAAGACCATGTATGAGAGGTTGCCGACCGACGAGGTGCGTGTGTAGTGCTCTGCTTCGATGGCGATTTGGCCTGCGTTTTCGACGAAGCCAGAGGAGAAGTTGGAAGGAATTGAGGTCTTGTTGACTTGCACGATTACCTGCGGGTTGCCGCCTTGAGTGCCGTAGTCGGTGGAAGAGCTGAAGTTGAGCGTTGATTTCTTGCCGAAGTTGTCGTCGACTTTGGTCCAGTCGACGCCGACGTAGACGCGGACGTCCTTGTCGTTGGGGCCGATGGTCCCGGACTTCTGGGAGAGAGTGATGAATGGGTCGGCGGAGATGTTCCAGCTGAAACTTCTGGTACCGCGGGACGCAATGTCGATCCAGCGCTTGGGGGTGAAGGGTGTCAGAGCGGGTAGGTTGAGAGAGCCACCGCCGTTGCTGTGCCACATGTCGTCTCCTGGGATGGTAGCGTTGCTACCTTCGACGGCGATACCCATGTCTCCAGCGAGAGAGCGTTCGAGGACCTGGACGTAACGGAGATCAGGAGAAGATTGGCGCATGGGTTGTTGCCTGATTGAAAATTAGTAGGTACATGTGCAAGTGCGAATATATATCTTACCAGTATCCTTGGTACCCGATATGTGTTTGATCCATCATATGGTCCCACTTGCCGTTCAAGAGGGTGTGGTAGATCCTGGTCAGGTTGTGGTCCTTGTTCATAGCATCGATAACATGCTGCATCCACCTGTTGGCGCTGTTCCTGCCCATCTGAGCATAGATGATGTTCCTCGCTCCAGCAATTTGAAGATCGACAAAGTTGGCACCGGCCAGTACGCGGTGGAGAACACACTGGTAGAAGCCAGGGAAATATGACTCAGGAAGTGCGTCGCTGATTGCTTGAGCCTTCTCGGCGATGCTCTGCCAGCGCGCAAGGATGCCATCTGCCTCCTCGTAGTTGATGATGCTGAACGACGACGGCTCAACCCACTCAAATTTGCGCATGTTGGCCAAGCTACCGTATTCATCAACGACTTCGGCGATAGCTTCTGCGTGCTCCTCGCCGAAGTTGCGGAGTGCCCAGTCGTGAGTCCACTGCGGGACCGAGGTCTCGTCGTAGGCGTCCATGTCGTAGGCAATATCGAACCAATGGCTAAGAGCAATCTCGCTGGGCTTGATGTCGCCAACATTGACAATCCAGATACGATCAGCTTCGCGATCCTTAGCGAGCTTCATCTGCTCGTAAGTCTTTTGTAGCTGGATGGTGTCGAGCCACTTGTAGTTGCGCGAATCACCAACGTAATCGAAGTGGTAGTAAACACCAGCTCCACCAGACCTCTTCTTCTCGTCACCAACAGGAAGACGTCGAATGTTTTGCCAGTTGTCTTCTGTCCAGAGGAGAGTGACCCAGTCAGGCACCTTCATACCTGCCTCGAAGTAGTCCTGCACCTCCTTGTACAGACACCACATCTGAGGGACCTGCGAGGCATTACCATATACATCGGTCAAGATCTCTTGCTGAGCGTTGACCACAGCCTCAAGAACATTTGTTCGGACATCGGCGGACGCAGCGGTGTCGTGGTAACCACGCATGCCAACGGTGACGACATTCTCGTAGGGAGCAGCACGACGAGCGCCCTCTACGAAGAAGTTGTATAGGGTCTTGTTGTTTGTCTCCCATGACCAGCCCTGCTCGGTACCTTTGGCAATCTTGCTCCATTCTTGCGTAGCACGGACCATAGGCTCAGTGTGCGATGTTCCCATCACAACACCGAATGCATCTGCAAGAGGCTGATTGCGGGCATCATCGACGTTGAACATGCCGTTCCACATAGCTGGCCAGAGATAATTGCCTTTCGACCTGAGGATGAGCTCGAAGACGTGCTGGTAGAAACCTGCCCCAAAAGGTACCCCATAGGGCGATTTGGGGTAGATCTTGTTTGCCCAGCCGGTCAGGGCAGGGGCTTCGTCGTTGATGAAGAAACCTCGGTACTTCACAGAGGGGGTCTTTGATGTTTTAGTGGTCTTGAGGGCGTAGATCGATTCGTGAGTCCTGATGGGGACGTCCGCCATCCAGTACCATGGTGAGACACCAATCTGCTCAGACACATCGTAGATACCGTAGATTGCACCTCGGCGATCGCTTCCTACGCATAATCAGCAAATAGGCATCTCAAAAATGGTAGTGACAACTGACCAGCAATGACGAGCGCAGCGCCGGTGCCGTTTCCAACATTCTCGACAAAAGTGCTCACGTAGGTTTCCCATTGACCCTCGATGGCGCTGACGTCCAGCTTACCGCTGGCGATCAAACCATCGATAAGACTGGAGTTGCCAATGGTGCCCACGATGATGGTGCCAGAGCCCGCACCAGTGGAGTATCCAGTTCCATTGGATCCAACAGACCAATCATTCTTGATGCCGGTAACGTTGAAAATGACAGAAGAATTCGCTTTTGCCGTTCCAGATGCAGTGAGGGTACCGTTCGTGCCAGTGACACGTCCGAAGTCGACAGCAAGATCGTGTGCGGCGCGGAGAACACCAGGCCAATCAGCAGCATCGGCATGAATATGGACTGGCGATGAGCGGGAGGCCAACAGCGTTCCATTACCAGCGGTAAATGCAACAGTCGGCGCTCTGAACGCTTCCACGGCAGAAGCAGTGCCAGCAAGGGCCGCCGACAGTGAGAGGAAGCCGAGCGCGGTGCGAGACAAGAGCTCCATAGCGACGGTCTATAGTGCTCAAGAAAGCGACTTGGAGTTGAAGAGCCCGAGCAATCCTACCTGACTTCACTCGTGGGAAGCATAGCTCTACGATATATATATATGATGAACGCGGGCTACAGATGATGTGCATCCAATCCATACCATGAACAACTTAGTCGAGATGACTACATCCCTAATCCATGCCTAGCAAGTCTTGCATCATTTGTTTTCCAGGAACACTGCTCCGACCTGCACGCGAAGAACGGTCCGATACGAGGGTTAGCAGCATGGACCGGCAATACTCTATGGTTAAAGTGCGATCTACAGCGGTTACCCAGTCCATTTCGCGGAGGATCTTTCTGGAAGCATGGCTTGGCCGTGGGGCCGGGTCCATGCAGCGATGCTCGCCCTCTCCACGCGAGGTCACGTTGCTGGGGAGAGACAGGGACGCAAAGTACAGTGCATGGTCCCATTGGGAGCGACTGGTATGGTGGTGGGGTTTACAGATGATGACGAAATTCTTCCGGGCACTTGCAGTGTGATGAAACTGCATTTGGCCACAAATTTGGCATCGTACAGCTGTTACATTGCGGTCAACAAGAAGCTCGAGTGTCCTGGGACGGGTCCTCGGGCTCATGGAGCCTGGCGGCGTCAAAAGGTAAGATGGCTAAATGTCAATCCCCCCCGCAAAACTAAGACTGCGGGTGGCTTAGTGTGGAGGGCCAGCCACGCCAAGCTTTGCAAAAGATTCGCGCGCATGCGGAAAAGTCCAAACACCATCGCTGCATCTTGTCCCGACGTCACGCCCGCAAATACTGCGCCTCACTCCACAGACGGATAGTGCGTGTGTAGTCTCTACGATGGCTCAAGGCGCGGTTAAGACCAAGTCCAAGCCGGCTGCTCCCAAGAAGTGAGTTTTGCCGTCGTGCGCCAATCTTGCGCCAGCGGCCGAAAGAAAATAACCTAAGACAAGATATACTGACAAGTAACAGGCAGAAAGGACCAAAGCCCGGCGCACGCGTGATCAAGCCGAAGAAGGCGTCGTTGATTTCGCAGAACAAGATTATGAAGAAGAATGCTGCTGGTCTGGTCGGTCAGACTGAAAAGCTCCTTGCACAAAAGGCTGGGCATCTGGAGATGTTGAAGGGCGGAAAGAAGGACAAGAAGGATCAGAAGGATGGCAAAAAGGCGACTTGAACTCGGGATACGAACATCTCGAGATCGACCAACACATATCACAACGCCCACGCCTCAGTCGCTCTGCCAGCGATCGCAAACTTTTGTCAAGCATTGCAGCTTTGACCAATACCATGTATGAGGAGGTTGGGTAATTGATGGCATTGATCCACTGGGATGGGAGAGCTGGTCTGGAAGAAGAACGGCATTGGCAGAAAGAAGAAGATTGATCAGCTGGAACGGATACAATTGCGCACCAAAGCCCTGTCCATAGGCAAGAGATAGTTCCAAACGCCTAGCAACTCCGTTGCGCCAACAATGATATCGTGTTCGATTCAAATAATGCCTGCCCGCGCAGCCTCACCTCCTCCTGCTTCCACAACTGCTTCTCGTGCCTTGCCTCTCCCCAATCCGCCCTCACCCACACCCATTCTTCGCGCAACATATCGCTGCGCAACAATGCCTACGCTCAGATTGATAGTCTCCTCCATCCACTCAGACACCCACTCACGAGGGTCAACTCCGCCCGTCTCGATGATTTGTCGGATTGCACTTGGCATTTGCACCTCGTCGTCTTCAGGCCCAGCAGTGGCAGGTGCATCCAACCACTCTGACCACTTGGCGGGGAAGGACTGGCTGACTGACTTGAAGCTAATGCCGTGGATAGGATCGTGCAAATATATGGCGAATGCGACATGTTCATCCTCTTCTTTCTGTTCCTGGACCTCGCCCTTCTCCTCTGAGGACGAGCTGGCGAAGAGGTCGCCTTGCGCAGCAAAGCTGAGGGCTTGGATGGCGAGGAAGATGTCACTGCTCCGGACAGGATTCGACTCGCTCAGAACCTCGGTCGCCTGTTGCGCGGCTTGCTCGACGCCACCACGCGCGGCGAAGAAGTCATTCGCGTATGCTTCGGCGCTTACCCGTGCCAGTTTGGTCCCTTCGACGAGCCCTTTGACCACACTCAGATCCCGCTTATTTGTTTCACGCCACCAAGGGCCATCGTTCCATCCCCCTCCTCCCCCTCTGTAGCCCTCGACTGAACTGCGCTGTGTCGACTCGGAGCCTCGCTGTATCACCATCAGGTCGCCGCCTTCTACCTGGGCCATAACCGAAGCAAAGGTCTGGTAGATGATGGGGTCGAGGGAGGGGTAGCCAACGAGGTCGTGTGTGATGTGGATTTGGAGGCGTTCATGCTGCGAGATGGGCGGCGCGAGGGTGTGGAGGATGTTGGTGAACGTTGGTAGAGCACGCTTCCCGAGCTCGCCTCCTGTAACTGTATAAGCATAAATGTTCTCGGTGTGGTCACAAAGGGTCCACCATACCAATGCCGCGCAGTGCGCCCACGTTACCGCGCACCTGCTCTGCCCAGCGCTGTGCTTCCTGATTCTTCTGGATTTCCTGGTAGGCTGCTTCTGCCTGTTTCTTTGCAGCATTGGCAGCTTCGGTGGCCGAGGAGATGATACCTCCCCAGCCGCCTCCCCACCATGATCCCCCCGCTTGCTTGGGTTCTGCAGGCTGCGGTGCAGGCTTTGCGGGCTGTTCTTCCTCAGTAGGCGCGAAACTCTGATGGAAAGACCTCGCGCTCTCGCCCGACTTGCGCGGCGCAGCGGCCCTGTCCTCGCTGGTGCGGGCGGACCCAGTCGACGATGGGGTCACAACGCCAGCAGTGCGGCGGTTGCTCGAGGCTGTCGACGAGGGGGCCACCTTTGGGGTGTTGGGACGGCTTGCTGGACGGGGAGCCTCAGGCCGCTGGAACTTCTCGAGCGCCTCGAGCTCCTCGAGCTCCTTGAGGGCATCCGCGTCCTGCTCAAATCGCTGTCGCGGGGCCTTGGCCGACTTCTTTGGCGGCGGCGGCGCTGGTGCCTCGGCCTCCATCTCGAGCTCGGCCAGCTGTTCCTCGACGGTCTTGGGCGGCATCGTGGCTGCAGACTGCGGTGGCCAGGTGCGGGTGAAAGACGGTGTCCTGCTGTGCTACCTCCAACCACCGTGGGCCGGATTACTCGCAGCTATGTATTGTGCAATAGAGGGAGCTCCCTAGCGGCATGCATTGTTGTGGTTAGTCGGATTGCGGCACGAGTCAGTTGATTGGTCGTTGCTCGCTGTGCCTTGCCCTGTGCTTCCTTTTGCAGGAGCAGCCACGAACACGAGACAAACATCATCACACCTGTCAGAGACCCAGTATCCAACCTGGACGGCTTCTTTTCCTTGATTTTGACCATCGCCAACTCGCGCGCCTTGAGAGCCGCTGGTCTCTCTTTGCTTTCAGCTTTGTCGTTGCACTTTTTTACGTCGTACCAACGGCCTGACCATTTGCGCTACGCCGCCCTGGGAACATACTCAAACTCATCAATCACTTTCTTCACGCCCACCGTCTCTGGCTCTTCTATTTCATTAAAATTATTGTACCTATGCAATGCCGCCTCCGCGCAGTCAGCCGACGCGGACGTCGCAACGGCGCAATTCTCTGCAAGATGATACGCCCACGCGTACTCGGACAGCCCGGGGAGCAAAGTCAGCCCCGTCCAAACCAGAGCAGCCAGAGTTTGACCTTCCCAAGTCAAGTCCTACCAAACTGAGTCCCACCACGACCAGGAAAACCACTCGGTCAGCATCTAACATCTCGGGTCGGTCATTTGAAACCGCTCCTGAGGTGTATGCCTCGTACGAAGAACCTTTATTGATGGTCTTTGGCTTGTCACCTGAATTCTTCAATGGACTGAAAAAGCATCACGGCAAACTACCAAAGGAGCGCAAAGCCCTGGTCTCATCGTTGCCACATCTGGAACTATCGCCCGAGGAACAGGATTCGGACACTCAATCAGAAAGTGCCGAGAGCGAAGTTGATGATGAGCCTGTGGCGTATGCAGCCCCTAGAGGGCGCGGTCGCGGCGGCCGTGGCAGCCGTGGCGGACGCGGACGAGGAGGTAGAGGCAGAGGAAGAGGACGAGGAGGACGTCCAAGAGGAAGTCTCAACAGGGCTTCCTCTCCAGTGCGCGCAAGAATTGCTCGCAATACGGCTCCCAGGATCCGTCTTACCGAAGAGGACGATGACGATTCGACCAATCAAGATTCGTCTGGTTACGGCGCTAAGCCCGAATCGGCATTTAACGAGGACGAGCATATGGGAGAGGGCGACGGCTCTGATGACAATGACAACGCAATAGCGGACGACGACGATGATGATGGTGAACTGCAAAGAGCGTCTGCATCGCCAAGAAGTTCACCTCAACCAGGTCCGCATGATTCTATTGCCCTTGCCGCCCCAAAGCCTGATACGGGGTCCACGATCAAAGTCTCCAAAGCCCTTTCAGTTCCAAAGATCTCGCTATCCGCACAATCTGCATCTCGCTCACCCCGAGACATGAACTCAACACCAGCGGAATCGGCTGTCCCTGCGCTGTTACGTCCAGAAGATGACATCTTGTCTGACTCTGATCTCCCTGAACCCTGGATCGAAGGTGTACCGAAACCCACCGAGTCAGAGTGTGAAGACAGGGCGGACTATTTACTTCAGAAACGCTTCGATCCTATGGTTGATGTGCACGAGGTTATTGCTACTCTCACAAAGTACCCAGCGTCGCAGCGAAGTACAGAGAGCCTCTATGCTTTAGCAGAGAATACTCAAAGGATACTCAGAGAGTGGCAGGATCAGTATCTTATGTTGGATGCAAGGGTAAAGAAGCCTATGTCTTCCGTAAAACTTTATGCTAACTTATATTACAGACAGCGCCTCATATGCACCCTGCCAAAAAGGCTTGTAATGGTGGTCGTATTCCAATCGCTTCCGACGTTTTCGAGGTGATGAAGGAAGCTGATTTGTACGGGTATACATATGATCCGAAAAAACTGCCGGAGGCCCAAGATCCATGGGGACAGAGGCCGGGCGCTGAAAAGAGCGGAGGCCGAGAACTTCGAACCCGTCGCAACCGCGATATGCTTGATTCTGCCCCGGTGAGTGAAGAAGAGGGGGAGGAAGATGAAGAAGGTCGCCGTGCGAAACGTCAGCGGAGAGCCACCCGAAAATTTGATGGTAGTGATCAGGGTACGGGCACAGGCACAGGCACCAACACTCCCAAGAAACACAACGGCTGGGGTGGAGCACGCAAAAAGGGTGTGAGCAGATTTGCGAAGAACGCATCAGAGACTCCAGAACCCGAAAGTAGGCCTACCAAACGTGCAAGGGTGGCAGCCAGTAATCTCTTGCATCAGCGCATTCAGGAGATGCGTGAAGCGTCACTGATTCCAAGTTCCGGCGATGAAGAGTCGTCGGCCATGGATGCAGACGAGTACTCCGATACTGGTGTTAAACGCGGTCGTCCGGCAGGCAGCAAAAACACAGCCCGACGCAGCGACTTTGGCATCAAAAAGGGCCCGCGTAAGAAGCCTGCTGAGCCTGATGCACCAGTGCCGTCAGCTCACGGCCCAAATGCTCCACCACCAGCCTTGCAGTCTATGAGTGAAGGTCAAGGTCAGTTCACCCTTGATCCTCAACCGCTCACTGAGCCACTCTCATTGGTACCAAACTCTGCTGAGACGGTCTTCCAAGCTACGCAGCAGCCTTCTACTGCGCAGGAGGTTGTCGCTTCGCACTCGGAGATGTCTCACACCCCCGATGCATATATGAGTACAGCGCCACTGAGCCAGTATACCAACAATTACATGGATGAGTCTACTCCGCCTTCTGGGTCAAGAAGAAAGCCACGCGTTAAGAGCGAGAAACGTAGCCAGTCAATGACAATTTGGTGGGCAGAGCGCAAGGCACGACAGCGGGAGATTGATGAGAAGAACGGCACACCGTCCAAAGGACCGGACTCTAGGCCAGGCTCACCTCATGGCAAGCGGAGCAGAACTTCGACCATCTCTGCAGCAGCTGGCCCGCCCTCTGCGCCGCCATCTGAGGAACATCGCCGCCATTCGCTGCAGTACAGCGAACACAACCATCAACATCCTCCCCAAGAACCATACAGCATGTATAGCCAACCACCTCCCCTAACCGCCCCCTCACCCCTCTACATGTTCGCTTCCGGCCCACCACCACCTCCCCCGATGATGCTCCAATACTCCCCGCTCGCCGCGCTCCCATCAGGCTCCTACCCTTTCTCTGGCCCCCCACCACTCAGCTCTCAATACGGCTCCCGAGCCCTTGCTCCCGCACCTCTGCAGCCCCAACAGCCGCATTCGTACGCCACCCCGTACGGCCCGCAATCTCCAGCCTCACGGCCGAAGAGCAGTGGGCAGCGCAGCGGTCCGCCTCCGCTGGCACCTGCGCCACCGCAGCATTTTAGCCCGTACGCACCGCTGTCGGTGGGGAGGGAGGCGCCGTTCAAGGTCATGGTGCCTGGGCCGCCGCCGGAGGGACGAAGGGGAAGTCGTTAGAAGCGGCTTGGGAAGGGGGATGATTGTTGGGTTTGGCAGTAGCTATTACCTACCGTGCTGTGTATAAAAGGGGTTTCTATGGATAGTTTAGTTTTGCATTGCATTGTTTGAGCGAGGCGGGTACTTGCTTTGTGGAGCGTGGGTTTATTGTATAGGTCGCGAGAACAGTCATTCGAATAGGGAGCAGTCATGGTGTTGAGGAACGAAGGCATTGCATTACCAGGGACGCGTACATATAAGATCATTTTGAATTGTTTTTGAATCTAGTCATTTAAAGTGGAGAATAATATACAAAGCTCAATACGAGCAACTTATGAGGCTCAAGCAAACACCTCTCGGATGACAGCATCTCATCTTTTCATGTAAAAGCGTCTCTACTTCCGCCTGTTCTGGCTCATGCCCAAAATCTGCACCATGCGGATGAAAATGTTGATAAAGTCCAGCTCAAGCGAAATGGCTTCATTAACAGGATCCTTGGCTCTCAGTCCCTGCTCTGCCAAACGCGCATGGTGCAGCACCTTCTGCACATCGTACAGGGTGAAGCCACCGAACACGGCCAGACCGCCGTAGAGCCAGATGTTCTCAGTGAACATGAGTGTGCGCGTGGCGGTAACGGGTAAAACCAGAGGAGCGAAGCCAGATAGAGCGACGATGGCGACGCCGGCGAGCAGAGGTCCGCCGAGGTACAGGTACTTGTCTGTCTTGGCGGTGGCGCCGACGAAGGCGAGGGAGCCCATGAGACCGGCGGTGTAGAGGCCTGCGCGGGCGAGGATGGCTGGGTTCATAAAGAAAAGCGGGGAGAGCAGGAGGGCTTGGGTGACGTTGAAGGCGGACCATAGTGCGTATTTTTGGACGTAGCTGATGAGATGTTAGTCTGCCAATCGCATGTCAGTGGAATTGAATATACTCACTTCCTTGGGTCAGTTGCCATGGTGCCGTACATGGTACCAATGCTGCCTACAAGGCCGACACCAAGAACAACCCATGGGTTAGCGCTCATCAGCCGGAAGCTCCATCCGTTCATGTGCAGTGCCCTCGCAGCGATAGCGATCATGCCAACGCCCAGTCCAGTGTGCATAAAGGTGTCGTTAAGATAAGCGCGCTCAAATGGAGGCATGCCGCCATCCTCGCGAGTCTCCCGGTTGAAAATGAGGTTGATACCCAGCAGCGTGGCCCCAAAGATGCCTGCTCCGTAGATAAGTCGCTGGCGCAAGTCACCCTGCGCGGCGGGGTTGTAGGCAGTTTGCTGATACGAGCGGCGGAAGGTCTGGCGGAACTTGGAGACATTTTGCGACGTCGAGATAGAGGGTGCTTTGTTGGAGAAGAAGTGCGGGTGCTGCTTGAGTGGCGTGTTGTGGAAGGCGCGGACGGTGATGCCTTGCGACCATCGTGGGCCGGCTTGCTTCAGCGTTGCCGTTATCGCGAACGGCCTCCTGAGGAGAAACGCCATGGTGTGTTGTGTTGCTATTAACAATGTTCAAGGCGATGGCGACACGGTAGGTTGATGTTTGATGGTATGTGCGATGTATATATGACGTGCGTGGTGGAAAGCTCGAGAAGATCGCCAAGTCTTTTCTTATGTCCGCTGTATCACCGAGGCTCACGACACGACATGTGCATTTCGTGATGAGTACAAGGTGTACTAGTACCGTGTAGTCCATAACCAGATGACTCGCCCTGCAATTTCGACAACCCGGGTCAGTGTTGCGGACAGGCTTGCTACTGCAGACCCTATCCAAATTGTCACTGCGGGTCAAAGCTGCTCACCGTGCTCGATCCTGCGCTTTCCGACTTGCTCTGGCTCCCGCTTGTAACACAATTGAAGGAGTAGAAGAGCAACTCACAATGAGGCGAACAATGCTGAAGAAGTCGTGGGTAGGGTCCATTGCTTGTTCAGAAGAGACATTGCAGCTTAGTTACCGCTAGTCTAATTTCAATCATCTTGTACAGACGTGCAGTGAGCTGCTCAAAACCACGATACATTTCTTATTGCAGCGAGTAAGAGCCTGCGCCCCTATCAGCACATCGGCGAAAATTGTGTCCGCAGCAGCGCAGAAAGGTGAAGCCGCATTCGCTGGCGGCTGTAATGATAGGCAACACTCGCTCATAAGACGACAATAGCTTGGTACGTCTTCAAAGCACTACTGAATGGAATCACTGCCACAGTAATGGATAAGTCGGCACTCATGCACATACTTCACCATGTTACACTACAGGCATCCTTCATAGATGTTAAGCTGTGTGGATGTTGACCTGAGGACGCACCAATCACACGTCGAATGAATTTGATGGACTTGTGACAGAGGAAGTGTGGCTGGTGTGGCGCAGTCGGAGCATTCGAGCTGAACGCTTGGTCATACGTCTCGACTCGGCGCTCGCCGCCTGGTCATTCGACTATCTACGATCCTCTTGACTCCTCACCCACGTGGAATGAATTGATGCGTGACGATGAAGAATGACATGATGTGCCGTTCAATCTTCGATATGCTCCCATTCGGCAGCCATGCTGCTCCATCGAATAAGAATAATAAATTTCCGCGAGCAGACCCTGATCAGCGCCCATCCCGCGGGCACATGTGCGGGGGAGATGTGTGATGATACCAGTGTGCATGCGCACAGCCCAATGTTGCTGTGCCACGCACCTCGACGGTTCGAATACAGTCGTCGGGCCCACCGAAACCAGAGCCTGCGCTAAGAGGCGGGCTTATTGGGGCGATGACCTCACCGGACTGAGGCATAGCGTGTGACAGGGCGGTCAGGCAGAAGCAGGGTTCAGGTGGGGAGAGCTTTAAGTGTCGTGCTGTCGCTGTGCCTGGCAGCATTGAACCATTTCGACATTCACAATAATCGACTGCAAACATGGGACGCCGCGACAGAGAACGAATGCCCTCGCCGCCTCCACCGCCGCCTATGGGCCAGCGTACGCAAGCCGTACTGTTTACCTTGTTGCAACGCATGCTAACGCACCACACAGCACCCGAGCCAACCTACCACTTTGAGAACTACGAGGACGGCAAGCCACGTTGGGCCCCTGGCGTAGACAACCAGCGAGACTACCGCGACTATCGAGACAGCCGCCGCGACCAAGGCCGTCCCCGCCGCCGAGACGACTACGACGATGCCCGCCCACCGCCGCCCCGTGGTGAAGGACGACCCCGCCGGCGACGCTCCCCGTCCACATCCTCCGAGTCTGATACACCACCACGCCCTCGACGCTCCGGCCGCCGCGATGAACCCCGCCGTGACGAGCCTCGCCGCGAGGAGCCCCGACGTGAGGAGCCCCGCCGCGACCGCAGACGCGAGCACGACTCGTACGACTCGTATGACGAGCACTATCCCCCGCGCCGACCACGCGACGACAAGCGCAGCGGCGGCTACGTGAGCGACGACCGGCACAACCGCCCACGAGACGATCGAGACCGGCGGGATAGGCCGCGCGACGACCGGGATCGCAGGGACAGGGACCGAGGAGACAGGCGCGACGATCGATATGACGACATGTTCAACAGCAGCTCGCGACGCGACCCACGCCGCGACGACAGAGATAGGCGCGACCGCTACGACGATAGGAACAGGAGCGGCGGCAGGGCGGTCGGGAAGCCTGGACAGCCCGAGTGGCAGCGCCAGGCTATGACTATGTTCAAGGAGTATGCGCTGCCGGTGATCAAGAAGGAGGGGCAGAAGTATATTGCCAGACAGATGGGCGGGATGGGATCGAAACGATAATAAGTTGGTGTGTTTCTTCGTGGGTGTCTGTTTATGAATTGATGGTGTCAACGGAGGGTAATTCTGGGGTGTTGGATTGAAGCACATGTTTTGCGTTTGAGCGATTTCCCAATACACAGGCTTGGTTTAGATTAACGATAGTCTTCTACTCATTCATATTCTCATGAAGTTACACTTCTACCTCGTTTCCAAACATAAAATGCGTTTTCACTTTTCCGTTGCGTCAACCTAGATTGATAGTCAATGCACCTCGACGTCCATGTCCCTCATCCCACACAAATCCTTTCCAAAGCCTGGCATGTCGTCCTTGGTGCCGAATTCTTTTCGCCCTACTCTTCATGCCACTCAAACACACCAGCAGCCCGCACCGTCCTCCTGTCCTCCCCTCACCGCTCCTTCACCCTCATCACCACGACCGAATTCACAACCTTCGTCCACGGATGTACTTCCGCCAAAACCTCGAGCCCCGTCTCCTCTAGCTCAGCCGAGAGCTCCAGAACCTAATTCCATGTTAGTAGATAGTTCTTCCTCACAACTGTCCACCTGATCTCATCTCCCAAGCCAACTTTTGATAACGGGTTTGGATTCTTTTACGTACCGGATAAAGCACACTCCTCAGCCCTCTCGCGCTCCTCGCCACAATCAGCGCCCCAGGCCTCATTCTCGCCGCCAGAGACGACAGGATGGAGAGTTTAGATCCAGTGTCCATGCCCACTAGTGCCGCGAGGAAAATGACGTCGAATGCTTTCCAGTCTGTCGCTGAAGATGGATGTGTGACGTCCTCACATCCAAAGCTCATACCGCTATATCCCAGCTTCTCGCACAGCTCCTGGCTAAGTTTCAATGCGCCTTCGTCGCGGTCGATGTTGTGGATTGTGGAATTGGGGAAGCGATCGAGCATGCAGAGCGAGGTTAGGGGTAAGGGGCCTGAGCCGATGAATGCGAATTTCCGCGGTGAAGGGGGTGTACTGGTTGGCAGGAAGGCGGAGAGGACGGAGCATTCGATGGCTGAGAGGTCGATGTAGTTTTGGTAGTAGGGGAAAAGACCTAATAATGCCTCTGCGTTCGGCGCAGGTAATGCAATGGCTTCCAAACACATTCTCCCTGCCCAATACCTCTCCAACTCGCCCTCCGCAGCAGCGCAGATTGGGCGGAGGCGTTCGCATAGCGAGGAGATGCCGGGGATGTCGAAGAAGCTGGATATGAAGGAGGTGCTGTGTGGTGCTATGCAGAGCTGAACGAGCTTAGTCAGTAATGCGTTGATTTTCTCGCCGGGCGCTAGACTGGGTAGCAAAGATAAAGCGGTATGTATTTCCTGGATTTCGGTGAAGAGGGCATATGCGGATGTCGAGGTGGCTGTTGGGGTCCGTGGGGGCGTGAAGGTCTCTGTCATGGGTTGGGCGTCGATGGGAGATTTGGTCGAGGTGTATTCCGGAACGGCACTCCTGGTGTAGTTTGACTGCTGTAATGCCATGGCTGCTTGTCGTTGAGATGTGGTAGTGTATATTTCAATTCTGATATCGAGGCTCCGTTCAGGTCAAAGTCGATAACTCATAGTATTATTAGGTATGTAAGCTCGTATATATGCCCAAGCAAATCTTCACCAACATGCATATACGCCACCATTCCCCAAAAGAAACTGTCAAATGTGGTAACAGCTCACACCTTCTAGTATAATCCCTCGCCACTGATTGGCCGTAGGGACTTGAGCACCGTGATGGCCTTCGTGGGGTGTGGATGTCGTGCAGGTCAGAGATTTTGTAGGGATGCAGGGACTATACTCTGTAAGGGAATTCAAATGGGGGATCGTGAGTGTTGTTATTGTACAACTCATCGTTGTGGATTCGGGTTGTTGCGGGAAGGTGGGAAGTGATGCTGGATCTAGAACTTATGGGGCAGGTCGGGATTTGAGGAATATTGCGTACGGGCGACTGGTGCTTTCTTTCTTTATGTCGGCTCTATTGATTTCTTCTTGTGTTTTTGTCTTGTACAAGCCGTTGGGCTGTTCAGAACCTCTTCTGCTCCGCTTGGCTCGTTTGGGAAGCAGGATATGCTGTTACCCGATGTCGTTCACGTCGACGTACAGTACAATTCGCAATTCATCATGTGCTCTCTAGCGTACTCATGCACGTTTGTAAACACACTTCCCACCCACCCACGTCTCACGCACTTTCAGCGTCCGCAGGGCTTCCACCTCCACGCTTTCCAAAGGTTCGTCAAGCACGACCCAATCGGCAAACGCACCCTTCTGGATGACGCCCGCCTTACCTTCAAGGAATGCACCAAGCGCGGGGTTCGTGGTGAAGCCGTTCAATGCATCCTCCAGAGTGATCGTTTCTTCCGGATACCATCCTGCTTTGCCCCCGCTCGGGTCAAGACCGGTCCGCGGACTACGTCGTGTCATGGCAGCATAAATGCCCTCGAATATGCTGGCTGGCTCAACTGGGAAGTCACTGCCTAGGACCGGCTGAAGGGGTAGGAGGGAACGCATGCGATATGCTTCGTCCTTGGTGCGCCGTTGGCCTAGTCTGCTCTCTGCATAGCCCTGTAGTAGTTGTGAGCGTTCTCGATCGCGAACAGAGTAAAATTCACAGAAGTCTGACTTACCATGTCCGAGGTGGCATGCGTGGGTTGTATCGATGGAATGATGCCCATATCTTTCATTCGTTGCTGGTCGTCCGGATGGATGATTTGGGAGTGTTCGATCCGGAAGCGATGCTTCTGTTGACAGTCTCGAAGACTTTTGTTAGGGCATAGCTCTTTCAATGCAGCTTCGAACGCATCGATAGCAAGTCGATTTGCAAGATCGCCGATTGCATGGATATTGACTTGGTAGCCCGCAGTCGCCCATTGCCTTGTCAGTGTTGTGAGTGTCGATGCGTTCACAAGAAGGGTGCCAGAAGAGCTCGATTTGTCAGTGTAGGGCTCGATCATAGCACTGCCCCAGCTTCCCAGTGCTCCGTCTTATGCGATTAGCCCCTGTATACATTTGGGAATTGGGTTTCTTACCGCCGAAAAGTTTGACACTGCGCATGTGGAACATGCCGTTCGGAGTAGCGATTTGGTTTACAGCCTCCGGGCAGAACGTGTTTCTGTTTTCGCATTCAACCATAGCGTTCACTCGTACTGTCCAATCCTTCTCTGAAGAGAGCTTCTCGTAAAGTCGAAGATCCTCAGGCTACAATCACACAGGGAGTGTCAGCGAGCATTTCAAACACAAAGAGCACATTGTTGCATACCGTAACACCCGCATCGTGCATTCCCACAATTCCCAGCTCATTAAGACTGAGCATGGCATCTTTCACAAATTTTGTCTTGCGCGCGTGGTTTGGTTGAGGGTAATGTTTAAGCACAACGTCCATGGCAGAATCGCAGAAGACACCTTTCGCAGGTATTTCGCCTCCAGGTATGTCACCAATCTTGGCTGGCAAGAGCGAGAGGACCTTGTTTGAGACCCATATGCAGTGCACGTCGACGCGATCTAGCATGACGTACAAATCTTGGAAGGCGGAGTCGATTTCGAGATCATCCTATATTGAGTCAAAATATTGACCAAACAATAACCCACTCGGGATCTGACGATATGCATACCGATACAGGCCATTGCCCATCGAAATTGGCTTGATCCCATCCAACGCCTCTGAGCCACTGTTGTCGTGTACCAGTTTCCGGACGCTTTGTCTTATAGTCAAGTAATCTCTGCTGTACCTCTTTCATCGAGCTCGAGCCGAAGATGTTCACCGAATCTAGGGACTCTCCATATTGCAAGAGATGACCATGTCCATCCCACAGGCCTGGGATCACGTGACCGGTACGTGGTCGCTCCAAACCTTGCAAGTCTTCTGATACAGGATCGCGAAACACACGTGAGAACTTTCCGTTGGAGACACTAAAGCATTGAGCATTTGGAAGCTCAGAAGCGAGTGTTGTCACCGAGGAGTAACAATGCGTGGTAGCGACAGCCTTCCAGAATGTATTGAAAGCTTTGCTTTCGGAGATGGGAAGTACAATGAAGTCCGGTAGTCCAACCTGGTAGATAAAAGCGAAGAATAAGAGGGGGTAAGCCACCCAGAACAAACTTGACACGTTAGGCATGATTTGACTGGCAGCCGTGGTTACATGCTTGGTTGTACTTGCGTCGGCATTTTTGGGGACGACACTTGACGCTAGTCCTCACAGCCAATCACAGCGCGCAGGGCGGTATTGACTATCATCATGACTTTCTCGATCAGTCATGCCCGAGTCTGGTGCGTAAACCTCTTCAAAATAAATTAGTAAATGGAAAGCTATGTGTCTACCATTCGCGACTAGAATGAAGACAGCGTCAGAACCTGAAATTGACGTACGCATCACGAAGGCATTAACCATCAGACCAAAGGATACAAGAAAGCTAATGTTCACTCAATGAGGGATGATTGAGATATATGCGTCCGTTCAGCTATCGCTACAACGGGCAATTGACTGCCTATATACGCGCGGTCCAACTCCATCCGACCAATGTATACCGAGTTGCCAAAAGCAGTACGCCACCCAGGAAGAACGAAGATCCCGCCCAAATATTTGCATAAGTGTAATCGCCATCATGAATCTGTATCAGAGCACCAGCTAGTGGCGGACCAGTGAAGCTCGAGAAGCTCACAATAGTGAAAGCCATACCCATCCGTACTCCTGTCTTCTTGACATCTGGGCTGCGGTTCACAGAGCCAATAACAGCAGGCCATAGGGCCTGGATCACAGCACTGCCGGACCCGTAGATGGCCGCAAACACGTACAGAGTTCCAACGGTTCGAATACCAGTCCAGGCATACATCATGGTACCGCAAACGAAGGTGAAGGGTATCAAGACATTCAGGCTCCCGACCTTGTCTGCGTAGTAAGTAGGCAGCAGTCGGAATAGGAAGCCCATGCAAACCTGCACGAGCAACAAATTGATAGACTCCTGGTAGCTGGCGCCTAGTACATTGCGCGCATACGAGCCAATGTAGAAGAATGCGAAATATAGACCCCAGAAGGAGAAAAACATTGCAGTGCAGTACAACGAATAGGGTGCCTCTTTGAAAGAGTCCCAGTCCGCGATTGGTCCCGTCTTGCGTGGAGGAAGACGCGTGCGAAACAGCGCAATGGTAATTGCGTTCGAGATGAGCATCAAGAACCCGATGATCCGAATCGTCCATGGGAAACCGATCCGAGGGATGCATTGTTGCGCGATCACGGGGAAAATGACGCCACCGGTACATGATCCCAGCGCTGTAATTCCAAGCGCGAACGCCCGCTTTTTCGCGAAATAGGTCGATACCAATGCCATAGCAGGACAGAATTGCAAGCCATTGGCAATGCCTAGACACACAGCTTGTGACAAAAAGAGGTGCCATAGTTTTGTGGATTCGGCCATGGTGAAGATGCCAATAATCTGAAAAACAGCACCAGCGATATATACTGGTCTAAACAGACCAGCATCAGTGGCTCTTCCCGTGAAGGTGCCAATGCCAAACAGCAGGAAGACCTGAATAGAACCAATCCAGGATATTGTCGAGGGCGCTATTCCCAGCGTATTTTCGTAATATGTTTGGTATACACCAAAACTAGTGAAGAAACCAAAAGTCGTGAAAATGGTAAGATGAGTGCAGAGAACTTGTATCCAGGCGGTCAATCCTCCGTCGGGTGGAGGGCCGGGATCGACCCATGAAGAGGCATTGGATCTTCGCGAGAGAATTTTCTCTAAGACAGGTGCACGATGCTCTCGTTTCTGCTCTTGGCTTGCTGAGTCTGGGAATTCAGCGACTGGCTCGATATTGTCGTTTTCTGCATCTGGCCAAGACCGCGTGTTGGACTGCCCGTTCTCCGCGCTTCGATCGTCGGACTCTGGAAGCATCATCGCGTTCTTTTTGTTAGGCGGACTTGTTCGACAATTCGTGGTCTCACTGATTAAATATCAGAGTGTTGAAAAGAGTATGACACACAAAGTAAGGTGTTTGTAGCGAAGACATGGCGTGGCGAGAGTGGACCTGTTGGACGTGTAAAGTTTTACAACCGGATATTGCGCGGGGATAAAGTAATTTATGCGGAGAAGTGAGTCAGAAGCTTAGCATCTCGTATCTTAGTATTTACTACAGAACGATTTTACAGAACACATTGTACAAATTCGCTAGGTTGTCTGCAAGCAGAGGCAGGTTGTGGGGTGTTGAGATAGCGTGCCCCGTTGCTGCTGACGTAGGTGTCGCTGAATGCTTTCACAAGCACAATGTCCAGCAATCCCAAAATGGACTGTTCGCTTCTTGAGGTCGGCGTGGTTCCGACTCGTTCGGGAATGTGCTGTTGCTGATCGGAATCTGTCCGCCCATTGCGTTTGGTGGCTTGCTCAAGCGCAACTCTCTTAAGTGGGACGTAGCGACGGCGCCAGCGCTTGCTGGCGCTGGATGAGCTCAGAGGCGTGTGGATCGCGCAACACAGGCGTCGGGATCTTAAAGAGAAGAAACTGAACACCAATACAACATACTCGAATCAATCGTTGTGGTACTGGAAATTTGATCTAGTCATTGAACAGGTCTTACTCAATTCACCCGCTTGTTCACTTGGGCATCGAATTGTCCCTCGAACCCCATTCAACTCAATTTCGCGAACGACGTCACCGCTATGGCTTGGTTACAAAGGATGAGGGGTGACATCCGCGACGACGAAGAGACCGAGGAAGCGAGTGTGGGCTTGATGGAATCAGAAAAGCCTCGCAATGAACGGAAAAAGAATGGAAGTGGATTCTGCACAACACACATAGTACTCGTCGGACTTCTTATCATATCGAATTTATTTTGGGTAGTGGTGAGCATAGGTCTCTGGACAAGGTCACATTCTGTACACAGCATCTATGCTACAGACTTTGGTGAGTACTCCAAGAAGCAACCCCCATCCTGTAGATTCAAGCTCACGAATGCGCTTGTAGTATCAGCAAATGCTTTGCCATCCCAACCCGTCACAATCGAATTCGACGACCTGCTCATGTGGAACTCCACCAGCCAGGAGATATACCGCGCCATGGACCCTTCTCTCCCACAATACTTTGGCAAACCCAGTCCCGCCATCGACGCAGCATGGAAGAAGCTCATGCGTTACGAATACCCTGCCATTAGCCAGGAAGAGATTTCTCGGAACCCAGGCCTCTCCTTCGCTCCCCAAGATGTCCATCCCCTCACACGCAAACATCATTTCGCACTCGACGTCTTCCACAATCTACACTGCCTCAACGCAGTGCGCAAGGAGCTCGATAAGGACTACTACGGCGCACACGAGCACGGACATATTGGCAGGGCCGATCATGCTTCCCACAAGAGCCATTCTGCAGTGGACGCAGCGCAAAGGGACCATATTGATCATTGCCTAAACCACATTCGCCAAGCGCTGCAGTGCCGGCCTGATTTCAGCCCGGCGGCCATGAACGTCTACACTGATACGGATGGCTCGGGATTCTTTTTGGGGAACGCGAAGCGCCATTCTTGCTATGATTGGAATAGTGTCATGTCTTGGGCGAAGGCGAGAGAATCTGAGCTTGGATATGTGCCGATGTTTGCGGGCGGAGAGTAGAGTTGACAGGTCATCGAACCTTCATCTGGCTGCCCTAAATGTTAATCTGAAGAAGAAGTATGATGGCTGACTGAGTGAACGTAATACATGTGTGGGCAGAGCTGGTCGCAGATTGCGACGGATTATTTCCGCGGTCAAGGTAGAGTGACAACAGAGAGTGTCATTGAAGCCGGGCATACTTTGATAATCAGCAATCACCCAATTTCTATACCTGAAGACTGTTTGTGCGAGCATCCTATGGAAGGATGTTTTACGGGAACAGGACATCAAAGTTCGAGATTGTGGATGTAGGGTATTGGACAGCGTCAGATCACGTCAGACTTGGAGAAGAATGAATTGCAAGATGATGATATTTATTAAAGGAGACAATCATGGTTCGATGGCGGTCCTTATCATTACACGTGAAATGCTATACTGATCTATTTCGTTCCCGTTCAACAATCCACTCGTTTCCTCAATTGGACCATTGGACCCTCGTGCAACCCAATATAAGCATCCTTGAACTGGTATTGCATCTTGTTACTCCTTCCCCAGCCCAGATCTGGATGACCCTCTCCGACATGTTGTCCTTCCGCATTCTTCAGGTCATATCGCCACAAGAGTCTTCCAACAATGATGCACATCTGCATCATAGCCAGCTTTTGGCCAATACAAGCACCCGGGCCCTTGGAGAACGGATGATACAGTCTCTTAAGCCTATTCACATCTTCCTGCGAGTTGAAAGTATCAGGATGATCTGATGGAATCCATCTTTCCGGGCGGAATGTGGTCGCGTCACCGAACAGGTCTTCCGACATTGCGAGCGACCATTTCGGTACACCTACGGTGATGCCTTCGGCGAGATGTTCGCCAGCAATCATGGCACCACCTTTGAGGACGGTTCTTTCCGCTTCGCTGGGACCTGGGGGACTTGTGCGCATGGCTTCTTGGATTACTGCTCGGAGGTACTCGCATTTAGCCATGAAATCGGGCGATGTGCCGATTTCTTCAGCACTGGCGAATTGCTCTCTGATCTCCTTGACTAATTTGTTGTAGACACGAGGATATCGGACGATGTAGAAGAATAGACCAGTAACGGCTGCTGAGGTTGTGTGGGAGCCAGCAACTATGAGCATGTGCGCGTCTGCAATCAAGTCGTCCGTCGAAAGTGCAAATTCGCCTGTGTCGGGATCGCGCGCTGTGCACATGAAGTGGAACATGTCTTGACGTTCTGTCGAGACCTTTCCAGATTCGAGTCCACGCTCAGTTTCGATGCGCGACCTGGCCAGGTCGTCGGTGAACTTGTAGTATTCTCTGATGGGCTTCGGCATCACCTGATACATCAAGGAATCTAAGCCACGAGGCTTTAGCCACAGGAGTACGCCTCGCATTGGAGACTTGGCGAGCTGCATATGTCAGCTAAGCTAGATCAGTGCAAGCAATTGGGTTGAACGTACCGGATTGTAGACTCTCAAATACTTCGCAATGTTTTGCGGGATCTGCTTCAGCGGATTCTCTCCCGGCTCCTTGGTGTCATTTCGTCGTCCAAAGCACACATCTCCGAAGACATCAATCATCAGATATTCCGTCCACTGGGAAATGTCTTGCGCCTCGCTCCATCCTTTCTCATCAATGCGTTGACCAGGAAGTAGCTCTGTCCAACGATCAATGTGCCTCGTCATGAACGGTACAGTAGCTTTCATCGACTGATCATTAAACGCAAGACCCAATGCTTTACGTCTGCGGGCATGTGTAGCTGGGTCAGTGACACCAAGAGTATTGACGTCGCGAGCATGGCGGCGCCAGACCTCGTAAAAGCCAGATCTTTTCACGTTGGCATTCGTAGCGAATATCGTGTTGTAGGCCTCCGGAGTACGATATAGGAGGAGATCAGGGGCAGCTCGGAACTTGTCGCCGTAGATTTGGAATTGGCGCCACGTCCAGATGTGACGATCGCCACGGCATGCATAGTAGAAGGAGGGGATACCAGATATGCGGCACAGGAATGGGCCGGGTTGAGAGGCGAGGGGGTGGAAGAAGAGGTTGTAAATTGCAGAGCCGAGTAGCTGCGTGGCACGTGTCAGTCTATCGACTCAGAGATGAGTGGGAACAATACATACATAGACAAAAGCAAGGCCAATGAGCACTGCAATAATTTCGTTCATTTTGGCAACGTTTGGTACAGGCTCTACATTCGTTGATTCCAGAGGGCAGCAGTGAAGTTACACCCAGACATGGTTGCCCATCCGGGTCTTATAATACCAGAATCAGCGCCTCAGCCACATTTGGGGGCATTATGCGGCGCCAAATTGGTAGCTGCACAGCAGCTAGCGGTTGCTTGGGTACCGGGAATTGGACTTGGGTGTCATATCTTGGTGGCGAGCGTACTCTTGTCTCTCGGGTCATTTGATATCCGCCCCCAAGGCGCGCACGCAGCCCCAGAGCATTAACGCGCGATGACTTTGAACTAGTGGCTAGTGGACACAACGCATACACTGACGAAGAGTGAGGACAAGGGGCATGCGAAAATAGCAAGGCCGTGTTGACTTCTAGTGCATACATGATCAGGTTTTGCTATGACTTTCGTTGACACTCTTCTCCACTGGACCATGATTCGACCGAGATTCCGAGAACCTTTCATCATGGTTGCGGGGCTATGTTCGAATCAGGATCATTTGATCACACAGCCTTATTCGTGATATGTATCTCGCAGCATCCTCCACGTACCCTACATGCCAGCCCCACGGGCCACGGCACGGCAAGCGCCCGGCACACTCGTTTCGAGCATTGAAGTCAGCCACAAATGCTTGGTATTACCATACTACGTCACTGAACATGAATCCAAAGCGAGTTCCTTGACACTTCACTGGCCTGACATGATCAACGTCGGTAATTCGGGATACCGCTTAGACAGTGTCGCCGGGAATCAACGCAGCAGGGGGTCCACGCATTAGATTGCAGTAAGGCTGCCTGCTGCTATTATTGTCTCCCGGAACCTGGCATCCAACATGACTTTAGAGCACTTGCAGTGTGTCGGCTTTACCGATTGAAAGTACGTTACACAGCATGGTGTTCACCGTTTCTGACTGGGACCAGAAACGGGCTCCAGGGGCTGAAATGATTGGAATTTCATTGGTCTACAAATGAACACATTGAATCCATCTAGTATCTGATCTTCGATGGCTTCATAGCGTGAATTGTTGAGGGAAAGACTTAGGGGTCTACTCCAACAAGATGTTACATGTAGAACTAAGGACCTTTACTCTACGGTAACCGGTTTTGTATACCACCCGAAGCCCTCAAGCCTGAAACAAAGTGTGATCTTCGTACTTTAAACAAACCAAACTGCTGTATCAAACATCAGACTTCTGGTTCGTCCACATCAGTGCCGTGGTCGGTATCTATCAAATTCGGCCATGTCAGTCCAGTTTCTAACCCAAATCACACACGGGATCAACTCACCTTGGCAGCCGCAAACGCAATCATGACCTTGACCTGGAGGTTGTAACTCTCCCCAAACAAGATGCGCACTTGTCTGGCCACATCCGCAGACAAGTCGTTGATCGTCTCCGTCCTCTCCAGAATAAGCAGCACCTGCTCAGGTGGGACAAGACCATCCAAGCGCGACCGCACGTAGGGCGTTGAGACGGAGACGACGATTGATAATGCCACTAGTCCGCCGAGGATGCGGAATTGCATGTTTGCGGCAGTGCCAACCGCTGTGTCTACATTTAGCGCAATACACATGACGCATAATGAATGGTCTTTACTCACCCAAGTCTCGTTTCTCCATGAGATATGGCGTAAGGATGATGAGCGAAGCATTAATCATTCCCGTGCCCAGACCTGCCAGAACCTGGAACCCATATTGCGATTGATCGATCTCATGGGAGGTGCTGATCTGGGACAGCAGAGCGACGCCGATGAGCTCGAGAACGGCGCCAGCTAGAACGATGTAGCATGGGGCAATCCTGAGCTTGCCGCCCATGAAGGCGCTCCCGATTACGGATCCGATGGGGATCATGGCGCCGAAGGTTAGAAGTCTTGCGGCAGCGGAGAGCGGCGAGACGCTGTTGACGGTGACGAAGCGCTGGGGGACCTGAGCTACGATGACGAATTGGACTGCGCCTGCGAGGAAAGTGTTGCTGGTTGAATCAGTGCTGAGACTTCTTACTATAATATTGCGTTGTACTTACATGATCATTCCCATGCGTCGTCGGCTTGTGCAAAGTCGCCAGGGGAAGACGGGCTCAGGCTCCGTCCTCCGTGTAGTCGCAAACCACTGCCATGCAAAGAAGGCTACGCCGGCTGGCACTGATGAGATAATCAAACCAAGAACAACACCAGAAGTCCAGGCATGGCCCTGTGCAGCCTCTTGAAGACCCGTAGTCAGAAGTACAATGGTAGCAACCATGAGGACGGCACCTAGGATATCGAGTCGGCGAAGTGAAGCTGACAGTGAAGTCTTTCCTAACGACTGTGCCGCTGGCTCGTTCCAAAGAGCCTTGGGTAGCGTAAACCAGAGCGCCAGACTGGTTGGGACGCAAATGGGCACACTAAGCACGATGTAAGTATCCGGATACCTGGATATGTCAGAAATCATGGACTTACTTGATGATGAAGATCCATCGCCAACTTCCATGAAGCGTGATACCACCTCCAAGCAGCGGTCCCAGCACCAAAGACAGAGCAAGCGCAGCTGCGACCATACTCATATAAGCAGGATACTTCCTACGCGGAACCAGCTCCATGAAGATGAGCTGCACGAGAGCATATGCTCCACCTCCTCCCGCACCTTGCAGCCAGCGGAACATGATGAGTTGGTCAATCGTCTGGGCTGCTGCGCATAGCGCCGATGCAATGGTGAAGATGGCCAAGCATACTACAAGAATCATTCTACGCCCCGTTAGATCAGATAACTTCGCCCATATCATAGACAGGCCTGTATAACTCAAGTGTCAGCGTGGTGTTCTGTGCCGAAGTTTGCTATACGTACCGCAGAAAGTGATCAAGTATGCCGTGAACAGCCAACTGCTCTTTTCATAGCCGCCAAGGTTGTCTGTGATGTCGACGATGGAAGTGCTTATGATGGAAGAATCGAGCTGGACGACAAAGAGCGAAATCATCAAGCAGGCGTTGATGAGGTAGAGCTTGCGTCCTGTGATGAAGAGTGATTCGTCTGCGGCGCCATTATCGTCGTCTGAATGTGTAGCTTGAGCACCAACAGTGCCTTGTTCGAGCTCGACATCACTAGCTTCTTTGCTGTTCTCTTTTGACATTGCTGGGAAACTCGACATCTTGACGAGAAAGTTGATGCAACAGTGATTGTCTAAACGAAACCAAGATCGAGTGAAACTAGATATTTGATGAGCATGGGGCACATGCACCTTGAGCAAACGACCGAGTGCATTCAAAAGGGAACCATTCCCGGCTGCCGGCACTTGATACAGGAGAATTCACTGACGTACTGGTGGCTGTGCCATAAGGTCGTTGTCGGACTGACCCGTGATCGGCAAGGCCTCCTTTGATGTGCTATCTTGCCCCATCATTGAGGCGTGTATGTACGTTATTCTAGCCAAGCGGAAAATCGGTAATTCGTTATGCTCCGGGTTACCAACAGCATGGCTCGCTGCTTACGCGCCTGGCCCCCAACTGCATAATTTGTAGGGCTGTACGCGGGTCTTTTCAACGTGGTGCGGCACTGTGTCAAACTTGATTGGATCATATATAGGATACGATGCATCGATGTGGCAGAGCTTTTTGTCAACCGATGAGGCACTCATGATCGGAGTCGTTCGGGTGCATACACGGCGCAGTCCACACAGGTCCCAGAGGATAAGTGCAGCTGTGTTGTTTGAGGCACAGCAGGGGACAAGCGATATCAGCCCGTCCATATGTGGTTGTTGCGCCGAACCCCATAATTGTAGCGAGGTGTACATTTTTAGGCTGGATGGATGGAAAGGTATGTTGCGAGACCCGACATCCAACTCGGAGTTTAGCACGTGTAGTCGGACATCAAAGTAGCATTAGAAAAGTACTTGTCAGCTCTAAGATGCCAGATAAATATTCCACGCCAGCTCTTTTTGCCTGTAGGCCACCCCAGACATCGAACCTTCAATCCTATCTTGATGAAAACCTCGTGGCAGGTGTCAGAGTACACTTAAAGAGAGCTCGCTGCATAGTTACTAATCGGGACTTATTAAGAAAGCGATGCAGATGTCGAAGGATTCGCTAGACGCTCGTAGGATTGCGCGAATACGTGGGTTCGGCCGTTAAGTCGAGAAGCGCGCTATTGAACCGACCCGCTGGCTGCATGTCTTCCCACGTCGACACCTCGCATATGTTTCGTCACGTGGCAGCGGCGATCTCTGTATTTGGGATACTTGACTGCAGCCTGCTGCGTCACTTCGCCTTCGGGCGCATCGCAGGCGGGAAGCAGAATAAGGTGTAACAGTATCTTGGAAGTACCATGAGTCGGCGCAATGGTACAAAGAGACCGCATCGTATTCGACATGTAGACTTTCAACCCAAATCATCGAGTCGTGCTCTGAACAAGACGTTAGAGCATGCAAATTCAGTACTGCATGTCGAGCACCATTGGCCATCCAAGTGACATCATGCCATGGTGCTTGGATGTCCTCTGCACAAGATGATACGACAGATCAAAGATGTAGGTAGCCAAGGAGTCACACTCTTCGTGGAAGAAAAGTCTCCGAAGAGCGAGGAAGTGTGAACTATGAAGGACCTTTTAATTCGTTCTGGCAACAGAAAAAGCACGAACAGTTGTACAGCCGCATACACCACAGCGACGCAAGACGCGAGGCTGCGGGATGCTCCTCGAAAGGACTCGTTGGGGGTGTCAGAGACTCAAGTGGCTGGCGTGCGGGTTGCGATCGTTACGTGATCATAATAGTTGGACATATACAAGATACAACGACAGCGGCGTGCTCATATTGGAGCTGCCATGCGTTTGCATTGTGAGGTATGTTGAAGAGCGAAGGGTTGGCTTGCGGAGTTTTCTGAGGAGTGCCAAGCCCTCGCGTTAGCGTGATTGCCAGACTCGACCCCAGAGCTCCCAGCTTTGGAAAGTAACTTACGGCCACCGAGCGACACATCAATCGCGCCTCCCATCCCTAACCCCATACCCCTCACCTACGACGCCGTCTTCGACAGCTGGACGCGACCGTTCTCTCGCCCCTCTCGCGACCGCAAATATGACGAAAAAGCGCAAGAGATACCCAGACCTCAACCAGAAGCTCGAGCGACCATGGTGCTACTACTGCGAGCGCGACTTTGACGACCTCAAGATTCTCATCTCTCACCAAAAAGCCAAACATTTCAAATGCGACCGCTGCGGCAGACGGTTAAACACAGCTGGAGGTGCATATCCTCGCACCGCGCAAATAGAGGACAAATTGACTGACCATAACCAGGTCTCTCCGTGCACATGAACCAAGTGCACAAAGAGAATCTCACCCATGTTGAGAACGCCAATCCCGGCCGCCAAGGGCTCGAGATAGAAATCTTTGGCATGGAAGGCGTGCCTGCCGAGATCATCGACCAGCACAACCAGCAAGTCACACAGGCGCATTTCGCCGAGGAGGCAGAGCGCGCGCGGCTGACTGGAAATCCCGTGAGGGGACTGTATGCAAATGGGTCAGCGCCGCCGAACAAGCGCCCGAAAGTGACGGAGTCGCTGGAGGAGATCGAGGCCAGGGCGGATAAATACAGAGAAGACAGGAAGAACGGGGTTCTGCCGCTGCCAACTGCAACACCAGATGTAGTAGAGGTATGTCGTAGCTCTTACGCAAGTACGGAAGCAAAGCTAACGAAAGATGCCAGACACAACAACCATTCTATCCCCCAGGCCAGTCATTCTCACCAGCTACCAATGGAGGCTCGGTACCGCCTCGGCCAGGTAGTACATCAGCTGGCGCTCTGCCGCCGCGTCCAGGCGTGGATGCCATTCAGTCAAGTATTGATGATCTCATTGCAGGCGTGCAGAAGGAGGCGCCGGAGAAGAAGGAGAAGAGCAAGAAGGACAAGAACATGCGTCTGATATACAATGACGATATTATCAGTCCCGAAGAGAAAATGGCGCTCTTGCCGAGATTTGCGGAGTTCGTGAGAGTGTAGCGGTCAACGAGCCCGGTGGGCAAGAGCCAAGACACGTATGTGTCGCAGCAAAGCTGGACGCGCGCGACGAGCTGGCCCTACAGATGCATCTATGAGCGGTCGAGCGAGGCAGCGACAAAAGCAGCGTCAACGGGCACCGAGGACGCGAATTAGCATTCTTCCAATCATCACTTGAATGAAGCATTACAGTAGTAGCAAGGCAGATGCTGAGCGCGAAAAAGGGTATCCAATGCAATTACGAAGACGCCGAGTCCAAACGCGACGAGAATATATCATTACAGAAGTCGCTCAACATGTCTTTTGAGCTATTGATCGTAATCAAATCCTCCCAGTTCCTCACCCTCCTCTTCTTCGTCTTCGTCGTACTCTTCACTTTGCTCATCACTGTCCGTATCTTCGCTTGCTCGCGCCCACTCCGAGCTTTCTGTGAAGGCGAGCGAGTCGCCCAGATCCAGGCCTCGAGTCTTTTCTAACCTGTCGTCTTCCATGGCGTCCTGATCTGGCGTGTCGTCCATGTCGGGGATGGGATCAATCTCGCGAAGCGCGGCCTTTTCCTCGTCCGTAGTGCTGTGCGCTGGCGTCGCGAACCCGACCATCTTGACATTGCCACTTGCGTCCCTGCTTTCAGGTCGCTCCGCTCGCTTCGGCTCGAGGATATCGCCTGTCCAGGGCTTGCATTCCTTGACCACCTCGCCGCATCGCAAGCACGTCCAGCCCTCACCTTCTTCGTTCGCGATCCGTTGTGCCAGACATGCGAAACAGTATATGCATCCACACGGCATGGCTTCGTATGGGTTCGTGATGTCGGTAGCTGCGGAACCAACAACGCCGCCGCCACCAGCTGAAGACGCGAGGATGTCTGCTTCAGATGCCGTGGTGGGGTTTTGATCGCGGTAGCAGATGGCGCACGTGCGTTCGGGAAGGAAACCTAGTTCTCCGCCTGTTCCTGCCTCTTCGTCGTCGCCATCGGTAGGTTTCGGAGAGCGTCCAAGTAAGTTCAAGAAGGCGATCCGTAGCTTTCGCCATGTGCGTGCGAGAATCCTGCGCCATCGCGATATGCCGACTAGTGGGAGGAGAAAGAGAAGGAATTCGGTAAAGGCGTGCCATACGAGTTGGCGATTGAGGTATTCGAAGGATACCTCGCGAGATGTCGAGTGAGAGGATGGAGTAAGGCGCAGGCGGAGGAGGCGATCGGTGATTGTGCGATAGCGTCCATTGACGAGGAAGACGAGAAAGGAGGCTAGAGAGGCGACGTCGTGCGCAGAATTGAGGCGCTCTGTGAGCGCTGCGAAGAGTTTCAGTTGTGGGGATTCGGGACGTGTGTAGTCTTCTTGTGCCGAGAGCAGATATTCCTCCCATTTGGTCCACGCATAGCGGCCTCCAATTGTGATGAGTCCATAAGCGGCCTTCTGCCACGGCTTCGGGGGCGGTCGGTTCGGCGCATTGGTGCGCGCGTCTGTGTAGCGCAGGCCCTGAAGATGTGCGCCATACGAGGCGTTCTGGTCCCAGATACTGAGTTTGAACAAGATTAGACGCAGGCTCAGGAGTATTTCGGGCGTCCAGTTGTCGGTGATGTGAGAGCCAAAGTGCTTGAGTCCTTCCCCAACCTGCCCCTTCAATAGTTCAAGGAGCTCTTCGTCCAGCAGCTCGGCATCGACTTGGCCGACACGGAACTCGGGTCGCGTCCCTTCACGGCCTTTGATGGCGTCCCATACTGTGCCTAAGCGGCCAAAGGGAAAAGGCAGTCGCGAGAGGGCGCGTGAGGTGTGGGTGTTATCATGGTTGGCTCGTTGTGCGGCGGTCGCGCGTTGGGCGCGTCTAGCTGCGATACGCTGTTGCGCAGCGGCGAAGTCTGCAGCGGGCATTTGTGCGCATTGGACTCGAGGATTGCGCTGGAGAGATGAGGGGAGACTATGAGCGAGGGAGTGATGCTAGATGGACGTTATGGGCAGATAGCGTGATGGGGTGACAGATGCCATGCACGCCGGCTGGGCCGAGGTTCAACAGGGAGGCATGTTTAGGCGAGTCTGCGGAAGAGACCATGACGGGCGCTGTAGCTGGACCTGCATTGCCTGGTGCTGCTTATGGTCCTTGTTCTTGGAAGCAACCTAAACAGAGACAGTTACATTATCGTTTTGAAAAACTGTCAAATAGTACATGTCTAACATGACGGATATTGCGATACGTTCGACGGTGTTTCAAATGGAAGGCACCAACCACACGGGCGGAAGCAGCGATCGCCAGGGTCCCGCGTTTAACTCATGATGCACGTGTGAATCTTTTTGGATGCGCCTCGCAATACTAGACTGCCCTTCCTCACTCTCACTCTCGACCTGGGTGAGCAGGCCGTCGACTGTTCCGAATTAGTCTGTCTAATCTTTCTGCACCTTTGCATCTATCTCGAGGCACCTAGACAGGCTCCGTCAAGTGTTCGCCCATACCCCACCATCACCACCACGGCGCGCTCGTCCCCACGCGTTGACGATGAACGTCGAGTTCAGCGCAATCGAGGTGGCAGGCGAGGCCAATCCTCTGACTGAGGGCATACTCTACCATGTCCTCCGCTCGGCATCGTCGTCAGATCCCACCCAGATCCAGTCCGGAACCAAGCAGCTGCAGACGTGGGAAAAGACGGCAGGCTTTTACCCGTTGCTGCAGTCTGTATTCCTTGACAAGTCCCTGCCAGTAGAGGTCCGCTATCTCGCCATTATACAACTCAAAAACGGAATCGACAAATACTGGCGCAAAACTGCATCCAAGTATGCTCCGACACAACACCAATTTCGATACGAGCACTGACCGTGTGCAGTGCCGTCACCAAGGAGGATAAGCTGGCCATCCGCTCACGTCTGCTCGAGAGCGCCGTAAACGAGGCCGACCAGCGGCTGGCACTGCAAAATGCTTTGGTCGTCGCCAAGATCGTCCGCTTCGAATTCCCCACCGACTGGTATGCCGGCATAGCTCCAACGTATGCAATGAATGACGCTGATTTGGGTTTAACAGGCCAGACCTCTTTCAACAACTCCTCCAGATACTCCGCGCTGCCGCCAGCCCAGACGCCTATCGACTTCAACTTCCACGCGCCCTCCTCGTCGTACTGTACATTGTTAAGGAGCTCTCGACCGGTCGCTTGCTCCGAACACGCCAAAACTTGCAGAGTGTTGCCCCAGAAGTTCTCAATGTCTTGGGCACCATATACGTCAGCAAGGTGCAGACTTGGCAGACATTCCTTCAGAATGGCGGCGATGACGAGGGTGGTGCTATTGAGAGCATTGAAACCAGCTTGTTGGCCATTAAGGCCATCCGACGACTACTAATCGCAGGCTACGACTTTCCTGGACGGGAGACAGATGTTCAAGAGTTCTGGACCATGAGTCGGAATCGCTTTGGAGATTTTTTCCAATATGTGGCTGCAGAAGACTCGCCTCTCGCTCCTCAAGTGCGAAAGCTTATTGAGAAGCACCTCATGCAGCTTTCAAAGCTACATCTGAACATGGCGACCACCCACCCTGCCGCCTTCGTGCTTTTGCCAAACTCATTAGATCTTGTTCGCGACTACTGGAGCCTGGTATCTAAGCTAGGCGATACCTGGGGTTCCAAGTCGATCGAAGGGGCAAAGGTTGGCGCAGATGGCGATGCTGAAGACGAAACACCCATTCTTGAGCGCCTCGGGTTGAAGGGCCTCTTGGTCATTCGATCATGCGTGAAGATGGTCTTCTATCCTGCTCAGAGCTTCCGCTACAAGCAGCCGCAAGAGAAAGAGGAGAGGAACCAAGCTACCGACATGATCAAGTCGCAGCTTCTGACTGACGACCTTGTTCGTGAAGTGGTCTCGGTCCTTGTCACGCGCTTTTTTGTTTTCCGCCCAAGCGATCTGCGTATGTGGGAAGAGGAGCCTGACGAATGGGAGAAAATGGAAGAAGGTGGTGAGGATTGGGAATTCGCCATCCGTCCTTGTGCCGAAAAGCTGTTCCTAGATCTTGCAAAGAACTTCAAATCTTTGATTGTCCAACCTCTGCTGCAGGTCTTCCACACCGTTGCTAGTGAGTACAGCCTACCACCAAGTATACCCTTGCTAAACTTGACTAGCACCTGAAAATGAGGACGTCCTGTTCAAAGATTCCGTATACACCGCCATCGGTCTCGCTGCCGATGTCCTCCATGATCAAGTCGACTTCGATGCTTTTATCGAGAATACTCTGGCTGTTGAAGCAGGCAAGCAGAAACCTGGCTTCAACATCATACGTCGTCGCATTGCCATCATCATCTCACAATGGATCGCAATCAAGGTTGCGAAGGAGAAGAAGCCATTGGTGTATCAAATCTTTCAACATTTGATGGACAAGAATGATCCACTCAACGATCAAGTCGTACGGGTCACTGCTGCACGCAAATTCAAAGATGTCGCGGATGAATGGGAATTTCAGGCAGACAACTTCCTGCCCTATGCTCCTACTATATTAGACAGGCTGATGGCCTTGGTGCAAGAAGTCGAGCTTGCGGAGACCAAAATGGCACTCCTCAACACGATTAGTAGTGTTGTCGAGAGGCTCGAGCACAACGTAAGAAAGCAAAGCGTACAAACATACCATGGCTAACACTGTCAGATCACACCTTACGCCAACAGCATTATTGCTTTGTTGCCACCTTTGTGGGAACAGTCAGGGGACGAGCATCTCATGAAGCAGGCTATCCTGATCATGTTGTCGCGCTTGACGAATGCTATGAAGGCCGACTCATGCGCCTTTCACATTTCCTTCCTTCCCATTATCCAGAGCGCGATAGAACCTGGATCTGAAACTCAGGTGTATCTGCTAGAAGATGCGCTCGACCTCTGGTCCTCCATTATCGCACAAACACCATCTGCTCCAGCAACCCCGCCGCCCGAACTGCTAAATCTCTTGCAATACCTCCTGCCATTATTCACCATGGACAACGAGACACTGCGCAAAGCCATTGAGATAACCGAAGCCTACCTTTTGCTAGCACCTTCGGCTGTGCTTGCGGACAACTTCCGTCCGGCAGTGTTGCAAGCTCTTGCCGAATTACAAGGGACATTGAAACCTGAAGCAAACGGCATCATGACTCACCTAGTCCAATGCATTATCAGAGGGGCAGAAGGCCTAGGCGGAGAGGAAGCAGTCCAGGTTGTTACTCGAGATCTTATTTCCACTGGCTTGCTTGCCAAGGTCCTTGAAGGCCTCCATGGCGCCTGGCAACACCATCAGTCCCATGGACCATATCGTGAACTACCCTCTCGTGCGGTGGATGGAGTAGTTGAAACTGACTACTTCACCGTGCTGGCGCGAATTGGCGTCGCCTCCCCGTCGACCCTGTTATCTGCGTTACAGTCTGTCGGTAATACAGAGCTAGAGAAGACACTGGACTGGCTCCTGGAAGAATGGTTCAGCCACATTGAGAACATTGGCGACACGCCAAACAAGAAGCTCATGACGCTCGTTCTGACGCGCTTCCTTGAGGGAGGGAACACCTGGATGCTTTCCCGTCTACAGAGCCTCATGGGCGTGTGGACAGACGTGTTGGGCGAGTTACTCGACGGGATGGATGACCGGACTGTGGAGTAAGTGAAGCCCGGATGAGATCGGATAACCTCTAATACACTTACTAACACATATGCTCTTTAGCTCGCTCTACTGGCCGCCAGAGCCCTATCACCCGACAGAACCCGAAGCGCCTGAGGATGTGCGAAAGCGAGACCTCATCTACAGTGATCCTGTACACCAAATCAACCTTGTCGCCTTTGTGCGCGAACATCTACAAGAAGTCATCCAAGCTTGCGGTAGTGAAGAGAGATTTCGGGAAGAGTGGCTTAGCAGGGTTGATGCGGATGTTGTGAAGGGCTTCGGAGAGATAGGTATTATGTAGGCAGATATAGTTTCATGCGGAACCAAGATGGAACCATACTGTAGTAGAAGGCTAAGAAAGAGCTATGATTGGCGGTGCACCATATATCCCAGAACCAGGTCCATGAGACTTGCTACTTTTGAACAATGCCAAACGCTCCATCATCTCATCGAAATCGTTAATAAGACGTCTCGGCCGAGGGCGCAATGTTGTTTCGTCAGTTGTGACGTAGTAGGCTAAAGCGGCTGATCGGACGGTGGCTGGCGCCATTGCATACACAACTACAGTGCGCAGTTTATCACACGACAAACAGATCGCAGTGCTTGAAAACATCACAACTATAGCAAGTATGTTTGAATTCATGAACTGAGAATTAACATGATCCCACATTTCATGGCAGTCTACAGGATGAATTTCACCACCCTCGCGTTGATCAATCTTACACCGACATGCTCCGGAAAGGCGGAGGGTCGGATTTAGGTGTGGCATCCACTTCGAGGCGGCTAATAAGTACCACCGAGTATCTAGAACATTTTGTTGCACAATGACGCGGACCAATTCGTCGGAAGTTATTTTTGAATAGATAAAACCATGCTGTCGACACATGCCATGTTCGTTGTTGTACCAGATCAGGGCTACACACGTTCCTCAGCCTTATCCATTTCAAGACTTCTCCTACATATAGATCCGCCCCTGCCAAAGATCAACAAACTCAAGCCTGGAAAGCTATACACAACCGACTTGATCAACATCCCGTATCATGGAGAAAGACACCGAATCCGGCCGCCCCGGCCGCATCTCACATTTCCAAAGAGTTCTCCACCAAGGCGTTCTTACTGAGGATATCATCAACCATCCATACAAAGGAGCAGGGACAGAAAATGAGCCATTCTTAGTAACATGGATCGACAATGACCCAGTCAACCCCATGAACTACCCTCTCGCTCTCAAATGGTCCATAACCATGCTCGTCGCCGTCGCGACACTGGCAGTGGCATTTGTGTCCTCGGCATACTCTGGCGGCATTGCTGAGATCCTGAAAGAGTTTCGCGTAGCACAGATTATCGGGACTTTGGGAATATCGCTGTTCGTGCTTGGGTTTGCTATTGGGCCGTTGCTTTGGGCGCCTTTGAGTGGTGAGTTGAAGCATTGATAGAGGAAGATCTTAACTAAGACGTGGTAGAATTGTATGGCCGCCAATATCTCTTCTTCGGCACGTACATGCTCTTAACGATCTTCAACGCTGGAGCAGCCGGCTCGCAAAACATCGAGACACTCATCATCCTGCGATTCCTCGCTGGCGCTTTTGGCTCTTCACCCTTGACAAATGCCGGCGGAGTCATTGCAGACATGTTCGATGCGTCTCAACGTGGAATGGCTACGAGTATCTTTGCCGCTGCGCCATTTCTGGGGCCCGTCATTGGCCCAATAGGTAAGTCTTTCATCCACATTACCTCTGATCCACCCAGGACCATCCACTGACCTCCCCAAGTTGGCGGCTTCGTCGGCGAAACCATTGGCTGGCGCTGGATCGAAGGCATCATGGCCATCTTCACCGGCGTCCTATGGCTGATTTGTACATTCCTCGTGCCCGAAACCTACGCCCCCGTTCTCCTCCGCCAGCGCGCAGTAGCTCTATCCAAGAAGACTGGGCAGGTCTACAAGAGCAAGACGGACTACGAACAAGGCACAAAATCCATTGGCGCGGCATTTAAGACCGCGCTGACCCGGCCGTGGATCCTCCTCTTCCGCGAACCCATCGTACTGCTCTTGAGCATCTACATGGCCATCGTCTACGGAACGCTTTACATGCTCTTCGCCGCCTTCCCCATCGTCTACCAACAAGGGCGCGGCTGGTCCCAAGGTATCGGCGGACTGGCATTCATCGGCGTAGCAGTCGGCATGATCAGTGCAGTCATATATTCCATCTGGGACAACAAGCGCTACACCCGCGCCATCGACGCCTCAGAATCCGGAATCGCTGCCCCCGAAGCGCGACTTCCACCCGCCCTCGTCGGATCCATCGCAATGCCCATCGCACTGTTTTGGTTCGCGTGGACCAATTCGCCGGATATACACTGGATCGTGAGCATATTAGCTGGCGTGCCTTTTGGCTTCGGCATGGTGTTGGTCTTCTTGTCCATCATGAACTACCTCATCGATTCATATCTCATCTACGCCGCGTCGGTGCTGGCGGCAAATTCTGTACTGAGATCATTGTTTGGAGCTGCGTTTCCCCTATTTACGTCAGACATGTATGCTAATCTGGGCATACATTGGGCATCGTCGATTCCGGCGTTTTTGGCGCTGGCGTGTGTGCCGTTCCCTTTTCTGTTCTATAGATATGGTGCGGCGATTAGACAGCGCTGCAAGTTTGCGGCGGAGGCGGACGCGTTTTTGAAGAAGATGCAGCAGACTGAGTAGATCTTGGGATGGTAGATAGACTATTAGACAAGAATTGTAGATCCGTTACGAATTGATAACAAAATGTTGATCTTCTTGTGCAGGTATTCTGAGTGAAATTGAGTCCTGTCGTAGTTCGTTTGTAGAGCCAGTGAACTCGTCTCGGCGAACCATCGAACCATGTATATAATGTACACTTTACTCCACTTCAACGCATTACTCTCTTGCAGAAGTTTTACAATCTATGCTTGGGACACAGCAGTGTCATTCATTATGAAAGATAAGCCTATCATATGTTATATTGTTGGATCAATAGTGTGCTTTTGCTACGAGACTTGATATTGTTTGTGCGATACGTCACTAAAACCAGCTCCGACGTATTTGAGCGGAATATTTTGCGCCGCAGAGACGCATCCTACCGTCTCATCGGCTTACTTCAGCTTACCCTTGTTAATGATTGCCATGTCTTTCTGTTACGCCCCACTGTGCCTCACCCTTGCAGCACCTACGTCTTACATGTGGGGTATAAATCTCTCCTCTTTTGAGCACTCCAACTTACACCTCCTCTGCGTGACTTGTGTTATTAAAGAGCAGTTTCCTTTACAAATAAGAGTTACTAAGAACTTAAGTACCCTCTCAAAATACCATCATCAGACATGCAGTCCATTTCACAAATCTTTGCCCCGTTGGCCAACGAATTCTCCAGCGATCAAATCGCCCTCAAAGGCACAGATGAGTACTCAAAGCTCAATAAATCTTACCTGTCCTTACTGCAAAGCGATCTCGAGCCTGCTGCCATACTGCTTCCACGCTCTACGTCAGACGTGGTCAAGGTTGTCAAAATCCTCAAACCACATTTGCTCAACGGCGATACACAGCTTGCTATTCGCGGCGCGGGGCAACAACCTGTTCCTGGTTGCTCCAACGTCTCTGGCAACGGCATTACCTTGGACTTGCGCCTACTCACCGGTATAGATGTCAAGGACGGCGTTGTTGAAGTTGGTGCAGGCGAGCGATGGGGCGCGGTCTATGAGAAAGTCTCGGAGCACGGACTTGGTGTGACTGGGAGTCGATCTGCGCTGGGAGGCATTGGTGGTCTTGCTTTGGCCGGTATGTGATGTCTTGTATCGTCGCCAATGCCAAAATTACCATTTGCGCTGACCTCCAATTACTCACAGGAGGATTATCATTTTTCTCCTCCCGGGAAGGCTTTATCTGCGACAACGTCCTCAACTACGAAGTCGTTCTCTCCACCGGCGAAGTTGTCTCTGCGAATGCCAGCACCAACTCCGACTTGTGGCGTGCCCTTCGTGGCGGCGGAAACAACTTCGGTATCGTGACGCGCTTCGATCTGCGAACATTCGAGCAGGGCCCGTTCTGGGGTGGTGCTATATTCTACTGGCCTGATAGCTTTCCCAGTCAGATACAAGCCTATTGCGACGAGCTGAACCGGCCTGATGTAAGCGATGAGACGCATATCATGCTTAGCCAGGGCTACAGTCATGTCTTCGCACATCTCGGTGGGCACTTTTGCATGAACCAGCTCTACTACACGCGAGAGGTTGAGAGGCCGGATGTGCTTGAGCCTTTTGTTAGTGTGAAGCCGCAGATTGAAGAGATGTGTTCCTTGCGTATGATGAATCTCAAAGAAGCAGCGCAGGAACAGGCAGCTCAGTCTTCGGATGGTATCAGGTATGTTACTCATCTCCATTCCCTTGCTCAGATTCTTTGACATGTGTTCGTTGACGCAAATACAGATGCGCATACATGAATACGACCGTCAAAGCCGATGCTCCCACGCTCCTCGCTGCCTCTGAAATCTTCACAGCGGCGTTCCAACCACTCAAGTCTCTGGACGGTATCACGTGTTCCTTCACGCTCCAAGCGTACCCGAAATCATTGCTTGGGAAATGCGACAATAGCCTCGGTCTCACTGGCGCACAAGGCCCGCTCATGTCTATTCTTCTTCTAAACTGGTGGAAGAACGAGGGAGATGATGAGCTTGTGATCAACACGTTCAAGAAGGTTTTGGAGCAGATTGACGACGATGCTGGGAAGAGAGGCACCGCTGTGCCGTACAAGTACATGAATTATGCGTATAATTTTCAGGATCCGATCAGGTCGTATGGGAAGACATGCCATGACAAGTTGCGCGAAGTCAGCAAGAAATATGATGGGGAGGGTATGTTTCAGAAAGGGGTGCCGGGAGGGTTTAAGCTTTGAGCAGTGAATCGTAGGGTTCGAATTCGGTGAGCCTCTTAGCTAATGCCTCGTTATCCTCTGATGCAATATCTCTTTCCTTGTGTTGCTGTACACGTATTTCGTAACGATATCGAAACCTATGCAACTGAGTATATATGTTCAGTGTATACATCGACATAGGTCTCAACAAGTTTCCGAAATCAGTGATGCCGATCAAGTACCGATATGCGCGAGTCAGCATGGTGTCGGATTTGGCATACATGCAGTAATACGGTGTTCGTAACTTAGCGCTGGGCGGGAAATATTTCGCGGGACAATTAGCGCCAACAGCATCGGTTGCCAAGAACATCGACGGTCGTATCAACACGTAACATGTGAGATAGGAATTAATTGAGGTATGAAATCAAAACAGGTTCGTGTGCGGCCGGGATAGTATGAACATTGCTGAGATTATGTAAAGTGCTACCTGCAATGGTATGAAAGGTCCAACGCATGCGGTATCAACGACCGCCCGCAAAAGGGAAAGCGCGTTCCATGGTGCCTGCTGAGCTCAGCACCGGCTGTCATCTCAGCCTTCGACGGCATCAAAGATACAGAACAGCAACAATACAATACGGTGAGCTCCACCCCTAGCGTACGCTTCCCTAGCACATGATCCACTCCTTCACACCTTATACATTGCTCCAGCGAAACGTCGCAACGGGCTACAATGGATGCTACAATGCTGCGCAATGCTAACGATGGCAGCGACTGCTCGCCATCATGGGCCGGCACGCCAATCCCGACATAAGGAGGGCCTTTGTAAGATACAACGCATCCCAACTACCCAAGTAACTTGTTCTGACCGCATCCTACCAATCCTAGGCCGAGTTCCAGGACCAGGACACGCCCTCGAAATGTAACAAGGTGCGCTGTCTTCATTGCGGCTTCGTGCGCGCGAAGAACACGACCCGTCAGATCGAACATCTTCAAGAATGTCAGTCATATCTCGCCTCGCCTGATGCGCAGGCGCACATGGCGCAGATGCAGCAACAGAACGCAGAGGGCATGGAAACGAGCATGTCGCAGCCACCGAACCAGATCCTCAACGGCCAAGCTCCGAATCCAAACCTTCAAGTCCACCGCCGTGGTCCCAATGCGAAGCGCGGAAGGGATGGCAAGCTCATTGCGCCCAACGTTCCAATGCAGCCACATCAAGCTCCTAGCTTGACCGCCCATCTTCTGGCGATTTGCTCACATCCCTTCACTCAAGCGACCCAGCAGCCTTTTCTGTCGCACGCGGGCTGCGGTTCCCTCGCTGCCGGGCCGCTGTCGCAATGGCTGGCACAAGATGGACACTATGCTAGAGGCTACATACGATTCGTGGGGCAGCTCCTCGCCAAGATACGACTGCCACAGACACAAAACTCTCAGTTCCATCCCATGTACCGGACCATGGATCTGCTCATCTCAGCACTCAACAACATGCGCCGCGAGATGCAGTTCTTCGAGATTACAGCGACCAAGTACGGACTCGTACTGGGGCAAGAAGGGCCTACCCCCATCACACGAGCATTGCTGGATCTGTTCGTTAGCGCGAGCAGTACAAGCGCAAGTCTACTCGAAGGCATGGTTGTCTTATGGGGAATAGAACATGTATGTCGTTCTCGTACTCCGGGCTGCTGACGCAGAACTAACCAAATAAGTGCTACCGGACCGCATGGCAGTATGCCTCCTCGTTCAGCACATCCATCTCCACCCCATCCGCCGAATCTCACATCGTCGCGCTCCACCAGGCCTTGATACCTAACTGGACATCTCCGGCCTTTTCGAAATTCGTCGACGCAACTCGCGCACTTGTTGATGAGCTCGCTAATATCACCACTACACGCGACGGCAAGGAAGAAATGGTGCGCTGCGAGGAAATCTTCCGCCAAATATGCTGGCTTGAACAACGCTTTTGGCCAGACGTCGATGGCATGGGCGAGGAAGGCGAAAGCGCGCAATTGGATCCGCAGGTCGGCTTGGGAGCCGGCATCGACAATGGAACTTACCGCGGCCCTATGAATCAGAACATGAACGGCCCAATGACCAACAACAGCATGGGCAACCAGATGAACGGACAAATGAACACTAACAACATGAACATGCCGGGGCCCCTCAATGGCAATCATGTGAACGGAAACATGGGAAGCTCACAAATGAACGGCGGCATGAATAACGCTCGCATGAATGGTAACGACGACACGTCGGGATCCGACAGCACCAGCACATTCCAGATGGGTACCATGGCACAAAGCTCTTAGGAGAGCAGTGATAGCGGCGGCGGTACTACTTCAGAAGCTGCGCATTCAGTTGATGAAAGCTCCTTGTGGAGCCGCGATAATAGCTTCGATATAATTTCAGGGCACAGCTCTCAGAAGAGCAATGATGGGAGCTTGGAAAGAATCCGGGAAGCTCTACGCAACGTTTCTAAAATGGATGACTTCCACAAGGTCCTGGAGTCCACCGAAACGATCGATTTTCCTGATTATCTTGTGTCTGCAGCGATAACGGCATCGGCGAAGTACCTAACCTGGCTATGCTAAGTCCGTTCGGCGTTTGTAACTTTGTCGGGTATTTCATCTCTGGTAAATGGGTGTCAAGTATTGATCTGGCGCGCAAGGGGGTTCGATGGCTTTATGGCAGGAAATATCCATGTTAGAACGTCACTCTGCAATTGAGACTGATTTCAGTCGAAACCACATGTCTTCATTTAATCATCTTATACTTTATGCCTACTCAGTTCTTATCCTTCTGCTTGTCGTCCAGTTGTTTGCCCAGCTTCCATAATGGAAAATTTCAATGAACCCTTGACCGCAAAAGACTTTCCGATCGCTCTCGTCTGCCCTGTAAAGAAGCACCACTCCACCGAATTGTCGATCTTACGCTAAGCTCATCTTGACCTTGACATCATGCGGCCACACGAACCACTGCTTATGCAGATCCCACTCCTTGGTCGGGTCCTCGAGCTCGATCTGCAATACATTTTTCAGCCATGTTCTCGAAGCATAAAAAACATGGCATGTAAGAACTTACATCAAACCTCGCAAACACCGTCGCAACAACCTTATACACCTCCACCAACGCCAACGGCTTCCCCAAACAAATCCTATTTCCCCCTCCAAACGCCATATCCGCCTCCCGCATCCCCCTCATACGCGACTCGTACTTCTCCTCGCTCTCCCCATCACCCTTCAGCCACCGCTCAGGTCTGAATTCATTGGTCTTGGCACCAAAGATGTCTTCCTTGTAATGAATGACCCACGGATTAACGCCGACGATCGTGCCCGGAGGCAGAATCGTGCCGTCAGATAGTGTGAGGCCAGAGCTGGGCACGACGCGCTCAAGGACGTGCCCGACGACGGGGTGCATGCGTAGGCCCTCTTTAATGCAGGCGTCGAGGTATGGGAGGGTGGAGATGGGGCCGTAGGGGCTGGGGTAGGCGAGTTTTGCGCGTCGGAGTTCGGAGACGAGGAGGGAGTGGGCACGGGGCGTGTGCAGGATGTGGTAGAAGATTGCGTTGATGACGATGGCGAGGGTGTCGGCGCCGCCTAGGACCTGTGTAGGGAATAGGATTAGTTGGGGTAAACTGACGTGAAAGGTTGCAAAGGCAAGTATAAGAGAGGTTGAGAAGAAGGGTTTGGACAAAGGACGGGTAGATTGTCCATCCTAGACAGAGATAGAGATACGTACGCTGATGATCATCCACCCAATGACCTCGTTGTCAGTGACGAGATCGGGGTTCTCGCGCTTCGCCTCGAGGAAGCCGTTGAGAAAGTCTTTCTTGCTCTTGCTGACTTCTGGATCTTCTTGCATACGCTCCATGAAGCGTTCGACGCTGAGGCCGGCGGCAACGGAGAAGTCGTCGAATTTGTAAAGGGAGCGAGGCCAGCGAGGGTTCTTGCCGAGCCAGTGGTCGAGAGCGGGGATTTGGCCGACCTGTTCTTGTCAGTCTATGTGTGCAGCATCTTGAAGTTGCGGCGTCTCGCAACTAGGAGCGGTATCAACGCTGATTGTTCTCGGATACTTACCACGGAGAAGTACCGCATCACACGCTCAGCGGTACCGAGCATACCACCAATATCCTTGGCCTGCTCCATGAACCCGAACTGCTTGCTCCACGTCATGTGTCCGAGAAAGTCCCATGCGAAGTACGAGATCCACTTAGTAATGTCACAGGTCTTGCCCTTGTTTGCTCCAGTAATGAAGCGGGCCTCGAGCTGCGTGCATAATGTGCGGAGGTCGACGTTCATAACATCTTCGAGCTGGAGAGCATTCTGGTAATTGTAGAGCTTCTGGACAGGGCGGACGGCCCTAGAGTGGTATTCATTGCTGCGGGTACTGAACATGTTCTGGATGATGTGGCCATCTTGGAGCGCGTCGTTGACGCTGTGGCGTTGTCAACTTCACCAAAACACGTCGAAAAATACTGGCAAACTTACGTGTAGTAGTCGCTCTTGAGGAATGTGCCGCGGGTGTTCTGCGTCTACTGTCAGCCCAATGCTTTGCTAATTGATGAAACCCTTACGTAGATAGTTTTGATCAGCGATGCATCGCTAACGCTGACGATAGTCGGACCCAAGCGAACAACATCGCCATGCTTTTTGTGAAGTGCCCTCTGGGTCTCGATATGAGTCTGCCCATAGTGGTTCCAAAGGCGCCAGATGTTGGAGAACTTGGCGAGGAAAGGACCAGGGAGCTTGTTCAGTGGAGATTGCAGGTAAGCGAGAACGTATTGAGAGACAATGATAATGACCCCGAGACCAATGGCCTTGACAAGAAGCCCAAGCAGAGCCATTATGTTACCCTGTCCGCAATCTGCAGTAAGCACCAAGTTGAGTTATGAGAGAATCTAGTAGAGAGATGGAGAAAGTTGACCATATGCTCGGGAGAGGGTAGCCACTAACCATACGCTTGGGCCCTGGCAAAGAAGCGATCTAGATTCGATCAGTGAAAGCATATGCATGGGTTATAGTTTCCCCTCACCCAGTACTACAGGTTGGAACGTATGGGGTCGAATGGTGACAGAGGTTAACATTGGCCTATCATTGTTGGATGGCCGTGCCGCCAACGGCAAGTGTTACAAGGGTAAGCTGATATGCTCATGCACAATCCATACTCGGGTCAAAAATCGTGCTTTCAGTCCCGTGTGCCGCCATGTAATACTTGCCGGGTGGTATCGTTACACCGCTGATCATCAGCACCCTACTCTTCTTTCCCTGCCAGAGACGCTTATAGGCTTTCTTTTCTTATCACTATCACAGCCACGGTCCACGATTGGGTGCATCAGGGGCTACGATTGTCGTCGGATAGCCCAGACCCGACATGAAACCGGTATTGGGCAAGGAACGACGTAAAATATGCAGCCATTGCAGGCTTCACATGCAATACGGATCGAAAGAGGATTCGTCTTGGTCTTCAGCACGCCTCACCTTGGGAGACACGTTCTGGCCTCACTGCATCTAGCTAGGATCAGTGATTATCAGAAGAAGGATGTGCGGCGTAGGCCCGCGTGCGTAGCTCGTTGCTCGACCGTTCGATGTAACACCGCACATCTGCGTGTAAAGGGGAACAGCGATTTCGATTGGTAGCTTGTAGTCACGGTTACGAGGAGCGGGAAGCTATCGATCGGCAGTTTATATCGCTTAGACGCTAGTGCGTTAGCCATGTCTACTTTCAGAACTCGCTTCTCCTGACAGCTCAAGCTAACGGTCAAAGCGAGGCGCGGGCCGTTATCCACAGAGGGTCTTTTCAAACGTCTGCTTGCACGACTACGAGCACCAACACGAGCATGCGAGGAACACAACGGTCACAGAGGGTGCTCACAAGCCGTGACACGCGATACAATCTGTGTTCGAATCCATAGCACAACAGCGATCCCGTTTACCAAGACTTTCCATTCCCAGCTCCGTAGAACATCGGTCCTTTCCCCACCCGCCGCGGAACGAACTCAATCTCCCCGCGACGGGCGGCTCGCTCCCGTGTGCCCCCACTACTTTGTTTATCGTCCTTCTTGTCACTGGCTGTTAGGAAACTGCTAGCAAGCAGCCAAGTCGCGCATTAACCTGTTGATGATAGCACAACCTTGCAGGGTCTTGATTTCGTGGGGCGTTAGATGATGGAAAGAGCAGTTGTATCGATAACTCCTCAGCGTGCGGTGAGCACAATATGTGGTCTCATTCGTTTGCTATCTCGACATGCTTCAGATTCCAAGCACATACGTACTCCTCCAACCAAGGGCATGATACTGAGATTACGTTTGCGATGTACCCGACAGTGTGGTAAGACACACCGATCACAGAGCAACTGCCGATGCACGGCGTTACTTAATCGCCTAGTGCGCCTCTTCTGCAGGGGACTTTCTATTCACACAAGGTCTGCATGGTATGTGCTCAGCTATCTCGTACCGTCGTCTCGACCAGGAAATATCAGTGTTCATCATACTGGCTAGCCTGGTGGCGCTGGAAACCTGCACCCGAAGCTGGGTCTGATCTTGCTCGACAACTCCATGTAGCTGTACTTGACCAAGAGGAAGCAAAGTGACAACGAAGTCGCGAAAATACATGTATTCAGCTCAGGGATACAAGCACTCTGCCACTACGAATGGCAATATCAGCGACATGGAACTTGTGTAGAATATGGTACTTCAAGGTCCGCGGCCCAATGAAAAACTGCGGGAGCAAAGATAAAAAGCAAGTACCCAACAGCCCGTGCAAACCTCGCCCTTCACTCAATCCCTGGTCACAGTAGAATATGGCGCCGCCTTTCACCCTAGATGCATGACCCAGTAAAAAGCCCGAACACTGGATTAAGAACATGTCGCATTCCCCTAGCAATGCCATCAGCGTGAACTTGGAGGACGATCCAAGGACGATCCAGTGACGATGCCTTCAGCTATCATAGGCAGTAGCCTCTCATGAAAAGTTGCAATCAGCTCAAGATTTTCCTCAATTAGATCTCGCACATCTTTGACCCACGACTTAAAGGTGTCTGTGATCAACGGATCATCCTTGCTTGAAACAGCTGCGGAGTGGAAGCCTGTTGGGGATTTCGCATTGCACCGAGCTTGCCCCTTGGCAGGGACTGACACGCTCATAACTCGAGCAAACGATTAAGGGTCGCCAGCCGTTGCGCATTCTCTCACGGTAGACCGTTCCCAACAACATTGACTGCGGCGTGACGCCTTCTCCCACGATATTTTGATATTCTTAGCTACCGCAGCAGAGCATCGTCAAGATGGGAAGACCAACAGATTACGCAGACATTCTCAATGGAGTCATGTGGTTTCAAGTAGCTCTTGCTACTATCCTTATTGCGCTACGGTTATACACGCGGCACTACATAGTAAGGAACATTGGCTGGGACGATGTTCTCATGATCGTCAATCTGGTAAGTCTTCGCTCATTGTGCATTGTCGACAGCAGTGTTCTCGCAATGGGCCGAAATGTCAACACTAAGCGTATCGCAGGTCGCCTTCATAGGCTACGTTGGGTGCATATCTGTAGGTGTCACCTACGGCGTTGGAAAGAAGACTGCAGATATACTTCGCCTGGAACTGGACTATTCCAAAGCCATCATGTGGGAAGCAATCGGTCAAGGCGTCTGTATCATGGGCATTGCTGCATCGAAGAGCTCTGTTGCGATCTTTCTGCTGCGTATCGTTCTGAGACGCTGGCACATTGCACTACTGTGGTTCTGCATCATAAGCACAACTGTGCTTTGTATTATCACGACGACACTACTTTTCGTGCAATGCAAGCCCAGCGCCTTCCTCTGGGATCGCACGATCGAAGGCGGTTATTGTTGGCTCAACTTCACCCAAGTTGGCTTGTCCATGGGAGGTACGTACAAAATCCAGCAATGTCTGGCGCGGAACTAACACTCCCTCTAGCATGGTCGGCAGCCATGGATTTTGTACTTGCCATCCTTCGTAAGTTAGGATATTGTGCGCACATTTCGCGGTTCTGACACAACTCAGCTTGGCACGTTGTCATGGGACTCAACATGAAGCGCAAAGAAAAGATCACCATCGCATGTGGACTCTCGCTTGGAATCTTCGCCGGTGCCTGTTCTGTCATTCGCACGATCGAATTGCAATCTCTGTCTTCGATGGAAAACTACGTGTATGATACCGCGAGCATGCTCCTCTGGTCATCTTCCGAAGTCTGCCTTACGATTGTCTGTGCCTGCATACCGGTTCTACGGCCGCTTTATGTTCGCATCAAGTACGGCTCACGCGGCGATTCTTCTGGGAGGAACTCCTACCCACTCAACGAATACTCCAAGTCGAAGTCAAAGAACAGTCGCGGATTGCCGGAAAGTGAGTCAGGAAATAAGATTTACATGGGGCCTGGGGGCAGCATATTGCAGACAACGGTCAGAATGGGCAGTGACACTGCAAGCGAGGAAACGATACTACATGGCGTGAATAACAACACATGGGACAGCGAGGCCGGAATAAAAAGAACACGAGACATTACCGTCACCACAACGGTAGAGTCAAAGGACGATGGCAAGTAGACTCCCCGGATAAAGAGAGGCGATGGAATAACTCGGTCTACTCATCCCAACACAACCTCCAGCAACTAGATCATGTCGCTTTCGATCACATCATAGAAAAAACAACTACGAATCAAGCCACTCGCTCAAATCCTCGCTGGGGTTTTCGAAAATCACGCGCTCAAATGCGCTCATGCATCACGTGAGAAGAAGTCTCAGCATGATGCGGACTAGAGTGTCATATTCCTTTTTCTGTCAGGGCTTCTGGGTAGTGTGGGGAACTTTTCTTTCCAACCACCTCAAACGTACGGAAACGTTTTGATCATCGTCCATCGGCAGCTTAACGTTACCGCACCAATCAAGCTTTGTTCTCCGAAACCTCGGTTGGTAACCTGTAAGATCCAGCGATGCAGCCAATACCTGCACGATGTGGTGTACTCATATTCGAGAACAACTAAAAGACAATTATCGAATTGACCTGAAACACACGGCATGTACGGAATAGTCAATGGCATCATGCCAACGAGCATACATGCCTGCATGAAATATATTGCGCGTTCCGTATTCAGCCTGTTCGACGGATCTGCCGGCAGGGAACCTGCATTCCGCCTACCAAATTCTCCTTCCGCCTCCCCAAAAACTGATGTCAATCGTGAAACACAAAGAAGGATCCAGAAGTTTTACGTGTTCGACTTCTAGCAGAACGGAGTAGCTTGGAGAAAAGTTCTCTTTCCTCTGCCTGATTGCACATACTGCAGGACGTTTTGCATGCCCCTAGGTCTCCGCATATCAACAAAAACAACACCCAGCTCTGCCATATTTCGGCTGAACACCCTGACCACATGGAGAAATGAACAGCGCCTATCCTAGCTACCCAACTGCACACTTATTGCTGCGCACAGACGCAGCATGTGATGCAGTCTCAGGTTGATGCATCCGATTGGACTAAATATGGGGATGCAGAGCCAGTATGTGGTGCCTTCACCGTTGTCAAAAGATAGCTTTTATTATTCACGAACCCACGACCCGCATATCAGGTAACTGTGGGGCCTTTATCCTTTTGCTCAGGCGACATGGCGTTGAAGATGCTGCATATATGCTGTTGCGTCGCTTCGCTTCGCTTGAGGCTTCGGTTCTCGCTTTGTATGTTCGCGATAAGATTTGAAATAATGTGAAGAGATGGAGAACGCAACGGATCCGAGGTTTATACCTTCATTCCCATCAGATTCTGCTCAACACCAGGCTCGCGCATTCGCTGGCGCTACGATTGCGCTTCATGCCGTGGCCTTTATCGCATTCGCTGGGCGGATGTGGTCGCGGTCGAGTCCAGCATTTCAAATGTACTTGGATGATTGGATTTGTATTGTTGCTTATGTAGGTTAACAAAGTTCTTCGCTATACGTGGATAGTAAGCTTACAGAATTGCCCAGATACTAGTCGTCATCAGCTCTATCCTCCTACTCATGACCGTTCCTTATGTCTTCGGTATGGATCCGCAAGCTTTCTTCCTCTCCGACGCACAATTGGCCTTCAAATACGCCATCGTTGCCCAGCCGCTCTGGGCCTGGTCCATGGCAGCGATCAAAGTGTCCTTCGCACTCACACTTCTGCGTATCGAACAAACACTCAGCTGGCGCCGGTTCTTGTGGGTTATGATCGTACTCCAAGTCGTGGTCGGGCTTTACAATACCATCGGAATACTGCTTCAATGCATACCCATCTACAAGGCGTGGGACCTTGTTGGCGCAGTACCTGGATCATGCTGGAGCAAAGGCGCAATATCGACGAGCTCAATCGTAGTCGCTGTCTTCAACGTCATCACGGACTTCGTCTTCGCTGCATTGCCGATCAACTTTCTGAGGAAGATACAACGCCCGCTGCGCGAGCGAGTGATTGTGGGGATTCTCATGGGATTTGGCATCTTCGCAGGCGTGGCATCCATTGTCAAAATTACAGCTGCTGCCCAGTTCGGCCGCACAGGAGACATGATCAATGAGAGCGTAAAAATTGGCATGTGGTCCGTGATCGAAGAACTTATCGGTTTCATCGTCATCTGCGTTCCAAGTCTGCGTTCGCCAGTCCAGCGAGCCGTACAGTCTTTCATCGGTCTCAAAAGTCGGATGCGACAATACGGCCAGACGCGCGGATATGGAAGACACTGGGATCCGAACGAACTAGTGAAAGAGAGCGACCGAAGCAGGAGTCGGCTATCGATTATCATGGAACGTGGAAACGATCTCGGACTCAAGCTGGGAAGCTTACGAACGGACCGGTCGGATAAGAATGTCTCGTGGGACAGCTCAGTACGGAGGCCGTGCGAGATCTGGTGCACGAAGGAAGTCATGGTTGATCATGATCGATTGAGCAGAATGCCATCGAGCGAGTGGCCTGAGGGAGGGCCTGACGCTGTATGGATGAATAACGACTTTTCTTTGCGAGATGTGGAGGCGGGCCGCGCACTTTAGTGGCAGCCGCATGAAACAACGGATAGATCTCTTTCATCATATCACGAATACGATTGATAATGACTTAGATCTTGGCGCATTGCACTGTCTATGGTAATAATGATTGGTATCACAAGTCACCCTCCATGTAGTGCTCACCTGTTCGGGCAGATCGGCCTCACTCTCGACGGCATGCATATTCGAACAATGGAGCGTTATACGATAAGACGAAAAGGCTTGGGGAGGATTCAGTTAGGTGGCTTGAAACTGCGAGTTTAGTAAGGCAGGAAAATGTTGCTCGCATAGCGTGGCAATTGCAAAATGCTAGTGCTTATAAAGGACTGGCCCGGAAGTTATATTAGCAACCACCCTCGTTACCCACTTTGACAGTGACTACTCAAGCATCATAATCACAGGCAACTTTGTGATTCCTGCTCAGCTTTTGCCGAACGTGGGGCATCTCTATCAATCAAAAGTGTGGGAATCAGTGGTCAAAAAGACCAAAAGAGCAGGTCGTACATAACATCATGTTGGTGAAGAGTTTTCTCGCAAACGGGGAAATGAAGTATGACGGTATCATGTCAAATCGCCCCAGCACATGAATGATTTTCGATACGAACAAGATAGCAAGGGTGCATGTGGCCTTGAAGGCCTGGCGACAGTCAATATGGCAGCCATAGCAGCGCGAAACAGTTTGCACGAATCATCATGAAAGGTCAATATCAGGCCGGACTTTTCTACGGACCAGGCGGTGTCCCTGCATCGCGTAGCCGTTTTTACTAATCTGATCTTTCGTATCTTCCCACATGCGCCGCGATTTGAGTTAATACTTCCCATCCCGGCAGTAGAGCCTCTTCCCAATACCAAGCTTCCCCACCTCCTCCAAGGCCAAGACTGCGCTACGAAGCAATTTCTCCGCGAAATATGCAAAGCATAGCAGGGGTAACAGGAAGCGAAGCGGATGATCAGCCGAGCTAGGGCATTGGGCCATAGGGGTCAATTCATGTGTTGTGATTGCCGGGAACACGGTCCCTTTTGAGGGGAAACGGTTATACCCGACCGTTTTACAGGTTTTGACAGCTAGGGAGATCATCTTCATGATTCGAGCTTCACGCCGAGATAACACCGATTGAGTAAGTGACAAGGAAGCGACACGAGGGAAATGAATCATCGCTAGATGCGTCAGTAGCCTAAAGGAGCAGCATGACCGTGTATCCATGAGGGTCACCAATTGCTCTAGCGACTTGCAGGTCGCTTGTAAACCTATAGCGATGAATCTCTGCAAAGGAGTATCTCATCCTCGGACATCAGGCCGAAACAGTTGTGAAGTGCTGCGTCTTGCTTGCTTGGCATCACATTGCAAAGAATTGCTGGCTAGGTCCGTCGAGGGTAACACAAAGGTATAAATACGGTTCCGCGGCGCTCTCTGTGATACCTCACCAGCACAAAATCCGAACCTGCCTCGAACTTTGAACATGAAGACCTCCCTTCTTACTTTTGCTGCTTTCCTAGCACCAGCTCTGTAGGAAGCACGTGTCGAAACAAGTTTGAAATATCTCTAATCTGTCTCGTAGGGCCGCTCCAGCGCCACTACCGCAGCAGGGGCCGTAAGTAGTCTTGCGCTACTCGAGCTAGACACAGTCATGGCTTACATCATGAAAAGTGACGCCTGGTTCCCCGATGTCTGGACTTGTCGTTGCAACAACTCTGCGCAGGATCTTTCAATCGTCCAACCTATCTGCAGCAGCGTCGGAGGTCAAGACCTGACACTTGATTCACCACACCCAACTCTGGGTTATCTTGTTTGGGTAAGTTCCACCGCGGTTTTCAATGCCTATGAGTTGCACTAAAGCGGGTGGATCAGTGCTCCAAGATATCTCTCAAGTCTGCTCAGCGGGAGAACCGACTGGCTGGTGCCTTCAATGACGCCACCTGCGCAAAACAGTTCGGAGCTGGTTTTGTAGCGGAGTGCAAGGTTACAGGCTATGCGCTGTGCTTCGGTGAAGAGGAGTGCCAGTAAATGCTCAGAAGATTTTGAGCTGACAGGCTACGTTGGAGGATGTTATAAACTTGAGTAATGGAACCATACTATTGAACCATGTGCCTAGAGGCAACGATCCATTAAGCAATCATGAATCACCCATGAATACACAGCCCCAAGTAACACAATAATGTTGCATTGTCCACTATGCTCAAGAAGAGCCCTTCGCTTAGTCAAGCTATAACTGAAGTTTAAAGTCATTGCGTTATAAGTAAAGTTGTGTGACTCTGGCAGAACGAGCACTCCAAGCAGATGGGCGTGGCATGTGATGACTGCCCTCTTCTGTGTGCAGCCCCTCACCGACTGCGGTTTTCTCTGGCTTTGCTGCTGCACCCCTACATCATTAACTCTTCTATCTCTTACGCTCATGCTCGAGTCGTCTCCCGAATCTCCCAGCAGCTTCTGTACTACAGAGCCATACACGGCTCCAGGATGCAGGCTGTGGCAGAACACTGGCGACATTAGCTATTTTTATCTTGATGGTAAACACAACTACTCCATTTGGGCGTTGCTGCTCTGTTCCGTTCACGAAAGTAATTATGAAAGATTGTGCTAACATGTACGTCTCTGATAGAGCCACCGACGTCTATGCAGGACTTTGCCGCTAAGTGTAAAGCTAAGCAAGGAGTCGGTTTGGCTGATCCAGCATGCTGTAATAAGGGTACGGGGGAGTGTAAAGTACTGGCTTCTCCTTCGCCCACCCCCGAGCCAACTCCCGAGCCTTCCCCCGAACCAAGTCCCGACCCTCCCAGCAGCTTGTATACTTCAGGGCGATTCATCTATCCAAAATGCTGCAAGCCAGACGGCCGCAGCTCCGCTGTCTGTTCCGCTCTTGATCGTAAGCATGACGACCCCATACTGCGCGTTTTCTACTCTGTTTCCTTCACGGAAGTAATTATGAAAAATCGGCCTGACATGTGCGTTTCTGATAGCGCCGGCGACTTCTGTGGAGGAATTTAAGGCTCAATGCGGCGGAAAGGATCCAAACGGTCTAACATATGCGGCATGTTGTAGAAGGGAGGATTTACCGAGTAGTGATTTCTGTAATAGAGTGTAGACGTCTTAGTGCGGCGTTCAGGGACCAGGAATTGGTGCTGAAGTGCGCATGCTCTGGTCTTTTCACACTGAAGAAGGAGATGCGGAGGGATGGGCGTGGTTGGATGGGATCGAATGATATGCGCCTGCACGGCGTTCTCATAGTCTTAGTGATTTCTCGTGAAGAAATATATATGGAACTTTGCGGTTTGTCATTCATAGTCTATGGTATGCCCGGAGTCCAGCTACGCTACAAGATCTGTCCTCCTCTTTCTCATGCATAGACCATCTGAAAAGGCGTGCTATGGTACATACACACCAGAAAACAACCATCGCCGCAATTTTTGCCCCATGTAGCGTTTGCCTCTTAGTAAAACAGTTGTTCCCGGAATGCTGCGACGGGGACACTGAACATGGGACCCCCATATGCTACCCTGTTTATAAGCCACAGCGCTATTATGCTCTTCCTTATTCACGGATGTAATTTTTAGAAGACTTTGTGCTAAGAGATGGTGTTTGTAGTGGACTTTGAGGCTCGTTGCAAGCAGTATTACTAACAAGCATACCATGGTGTGAATAGGTTCATCGATTGCTATCGTGTAGCAACTGGAGGGGAGAATTTGCTTTCAATGTCGAATATTGTGACGCCAACAACGCTTTGAACCATTACCTCGAGAGTCCTCGTATGACGTCTAACTGGAGTATTGTAGCGGGATGTCATGTACGTTGAAGTTGGTGAAATGTAGAAGGCAAGAACGTGAGCTCGTAGAAAGTCAACTCCTTCAACTTCATCGTCACTGTACCTTTAACGCGCACAAATCACTTTCAACCCAAAACATTTAAAAGGAATGCTGGATGACATCTTATGGGCCTTTAGGTCATATTCCACTAAAATCAAGGATCAATACCTATCTCACAACATGTTGGCATCACTGCACAATGGCCTATACTGACAGGCGGACCATCAATCTCTTCTAAGTTAGTATTCGGGTCCACAACACTTACAATTAAGGATGTTGATCGTTCGCCTACAAACGCCACGTGACCCGCATCCTTCCGTGCACAGCCTGGTTGGTCACTTGCCGTCGCTTAGGTACAGGCATCCCCGCATAAGCCTCGACTCAGCCTGCAAGTTGGATCACTCGGCCTTTTTCTCATTCTGCTTCTATGAGGATCGCTATTTGTATCCAAAAATGCCATGGAGCCTTCGATCGCACCAAAGCCTACGGTATCTGAACATGCGTGCGCGTCCTCCTGCAGAACAGACAGCTCTATTGTTATTGAGAGCTCCAGCTATGAAGAGAAGCCAAAATCCGAGGGCATAAGACTACAGCTAGAGGATTTTATAAAGCTGCTCGACAAAGGACGGTTTGGGCTCAATGAGGGAGCGAATCGAGGCAGTGGGTATACACCAAGCACAGAAATAGTAGTTTGCAGTAAAACAAGTACTGATAGCTATCGCAGTCGAAGACGTACACGATAACCACTCTCAGTTTGTCCCTCTCCTGAACGTCGACGACAACCCCCCTGTCATCCGAAGATTCGGGTCTCTACATACTCGAGTTATGCTCTTCCGCGAGTACGAGCTTCATAACCTCGAGCAAGAACTTCTAGCTCTTGACAGAGCTAAAGATAGACCAAACGACAGCGTGCTCGAACGTAAACTATATGAGGAGCGTTCTTGGGGTGGAAGGACCGACCTGATCAACAGAATCGACGACAAACTGCGGGAATATCACGATGCTGTCCAGCGCGCAAGATCTTTCGCTGCACTTAATAAGCCAGCGGTGCGGAAGTCGAGGTTTTACCCAGCCGATAGTTACCAATCCCTTGCACAACTAGAGGCCAACACATCCTTTGAGGATGGCGACTTCATCTCAGTTTTTGATCGAAACAGTATCCGGTACGACCGGCGACTCCAGATGGCATGGTCTCTGTTCACAGAGTGTATTCCAAGTGTAAGTTAACGCAAAGCGTCCGTGCCCCGAGGCACCATACTGTGTGTTCGTGTGGCTGACACTGGTCGAAGCGATTGTTCATCTTAAAGACCAACCGCCGCGACATGTCCGCGAAGCCAATTATGAGCGCATCTCATATACGGCTCATGGTTGGCTCACTTATAGCCATAACTGCTATTGCGGAGATCGTAATCGCAGCGCTTGTGGCACCTCGCATTCTAGGATCCATGCCAATGCTCATTTCAATGATCTTTCTCTTCAGCATCGGATTCTCTGTGCTCTTCAGCATATTTACGCAGGCCAAAAGACATGAGATCTTCGCTGCAACATCCGCGTAAGTTCAATTCCCACATATTAGAAGCGCTGTCACTTTGCAACGGCGATAGATACTCGGACCTCTCTGTTCTAGTCGGAACATATTTTACCCTTGCAATCTGACTTCCATCGAAGTCCCGCAAATTGGGTACAGCACTTCAAATCGCGTGGCAAACATCATGGATGAATCCTCAGCACCATGGCCCTGTCATCGACTTATGAGATGATACTAACATCTACGTAGATACTGCGCGGTGCTAGTCGTCTTCATTGGCAATACGACCTGAATGCACCAAGATGCAGCACTAGCTGATTGGAAAGATTGATATTACTTTCTCAGACAAGCGCAGAGCCCTACCAAAAGCGTTGGAAGCAATTCGAAACAGATCTTCATTCTTCACAGAAAAGCAATTGGCGTATGACAAAGATTTGCACCTCCCTTGCTTATTGTAACAGCACTGTGGAGTGAGTCAACCTATTAGTCATGTGTATCAAGCAGAGGGTATTCAGGTTGACCGCGAAATGTAACTGGTCGTATCATTCGCGAATTAGATAATGTAAAGCTCGACCACAATCTTCGCACCGTCTATTGGATATCCGCAAAGTCTCTATGAACACCCTCTCTCCTTGTCCTTTTGAGCATCGCACTAAAAAAGAAAGCCCGGCTCTATGTACAAGGCTCCAAAACACGAAATGCCTCATCTCACGCCAGTAGTAGGGAAAGCTATGTTGCCTCATTTATTCGACGGGAGCTCCGATGGCCCAGTCTGCCCGACACCGCCCTCTCTCGACTCACCTCCGAGCTCTGCAGTGTGTGGATGAGATGTTGTCTGAGCAGCTGGTGCACCAGCTTTGGTTTCACCACCGAGTTCGGTCGCGTTGCCTGCGAGTGGAGGTATATACGCGTTCTTGAGATCGTTGCCAAAGTATGACTGCTGAGGCGGTGGACTTATCGGAGGACTGTATGGTGAAGTACCCGCACTGTATTGCGGAGCAGGTGAACCTGGTGCTTCTGTATATGTTTGCTGCGCCGCGTATGCACTTTGGCTGTTCTGACCAAAGACAGGCTGCTGTTGTTGTGTGAACTGCGGCTTTGCGTCTGTTGTGTAGCCGCCCACGCCGACGGGCTGAGATGGGTTTGTGGAAACCATGGCGGCATTACCTTGTTGCGTCTTCTGGTTCTTCCTGCGGCGGAGGCAGAGCCAGACAAGGGAGCAGACAAGGATGAGGCCCACAATGGGCCCGACGACGACTCCAGCAATCCACGCTTTGGAACTCTTCTTCTGGTTTGTGCTTCCGCTAGGCGCAGCGCTACCCGACGAGGCTGCTGCGAGTGCCCTCGATAATGCTGCGATATGTCAGTGCTGTCCTTGTCGATGACCAGAGTGTTTGGAAGACATACATGCGCGCGATGATGCTTCTGTGATCGAAGCAGGAACACTGCGGTAGTACGACCAATTTATGCTCTCTGAACCACAAATGATATCTGTCCTAGGATTTGAATCGCCCATGTTTTCGAAGATGAAAGCTGTGTTGCATATCGAGAGTGCGTTGTCGCCATAGTTCTCAGTGCTGGGATTGTCAGCCATAGCTGCAGAAGCCGCTGCCGCGATAACTTACCAGGCAATGGTTTTGGTTGAAGAGCGGTCTGGATATGGATAGATCATGGAGCCAGACACGCAGGCTGTGGCAGCATAGCAAGAGGCGAGAGTCGCCGCACAGCATTGAGCGTATTTGCCATCTTGGTACCATGTGAGGCCAGGATTACATGTCTCCGAGTACCCTATCGGCCTGTCAATACACGACGTTTCATCTGTAAAAAGAGGTCGAGGAGTCCTTACAGGTTCCACTGTATTCTACCCAGCCAATGAATGAAGCAGGATTTGCACGAGGTAAGATTGCTGGTGCAGTTATAGTTGGATCAGCGGGGACGGCAGCAACCGCAACTACAGACAAGGCCGCGATGGACAACGAGCAGAGTGAATTGCGTCCAGACATGGTCGTGGTCGTGGTTGTGACTTGTGTGATGATAGACTATGGATCACAAGGGAGCACTGAGTCTAATAAGTACGAACGCCCTCGTACACCCCAGACATGCAGTGCCAAAGCCTCCCTCAACCTCATGGCAATTGCGCAGACATCGTATTGCCAGCGTCAACGGATGGACTGTCTCAAACAAGAATCGGGTCATCAAGGCTCGTGCCGGTCAGTGGAATCAGGAACAGGTCTAGCCAGCACAGGTATGGCTACGAGACATCTTGGCGGCTCAGTTGCACGATGACCCTTCAGCTAGGTTTGCTGTTACAAACTACGGGCATCGGGTTGCCTAAGAAGGCTGCTAGTGCGTCGTGATGTACAGCAAAGCCCCAAATATATCTAAGATGTGGCGCTCTTGGCGCGGGCCCTGATGGGTCAGGACCGCGAGCTGAAATGTACACTTGATCGAGTGGAGCAAGTGGAAGCTTTTGCTTTGTGCGTGACAAGCCCAGGGAGATGTATCCGAGGTCAAGCTTTGTCAAAGTGCTACACAAGAACGCCCAGGTAGTGTCAGATGCAACTTGGGCGTTGAACGTGGGCCTGGTCTCTGGTGACCGGAGTGAACGACAGGGTGGCAGCGATCCTGACAGGGATAGGCGATCTGCGGCTATCAAGACCAAATGGTACGAGAGGCTTTCCTCAATTGCGTGCACTAATGCTAGAGGAATTACTCTGCAAGGATCGACATCTGGGTAGGATCTTATCTGCTGTGGGCTAGAAATCAGTGTTGGAGTAAAGGGATCTCGAAGGAGAGCGAAGCCTCGAAGCAAGGGTGGAGCCTGATTCGGCCCGCCGCTTAGGCACTCCACCTCGGAAGGTTCTAAGGAGCCATTCACCGACTCACCACCGTCCACTGCAAGTACCATTCTCGTGTGGACTGCGCCGCACCAGTGGGCAAGTGGATTTTGCAAGACCTTCCTGCCACGAAGTCTAACACCAAGGACAAAGTCACGCACAAGAGCACGGCCACAGCAGAGCTTCTGCACCTACTCACTGGTCTTGTCAACATCCCGCACTTGCTTAATCGATCTTCTTCAGAGCCATCGTAGGCATGATCTAGCTGGCAACACGCTTCATGCTGTCTCTGAGTCGCCGCAAGCCGCCTCCGCAGCGGACTGGGCCGCTCACTTCGTTGACGCAGCTACCCGAGGATGTCCTTATCCTTGTCTGCTCGCAATGTCGAATTGATGAATTGTTTCTCCTGCGACGGACGAGCGCAAAGATACGGCATCTCATTGACGAGTACATTGCCACCATAGCGCCCTCAGTCGCGAGGTCTACGTTCCCGCTAAGCGAGCATCTTTTGGCTCGTGGAAAAAGTGCTCTTCCATCCTACACTCTCAAATGGTTGAAGAGTCTAATACCAGAGCAATTGGCCTCGGTCCTGATCGATAGACATCGCATTGCAGATGAATGGCTTCAATCGCGTTATGGAGTACCAGCAGAGGACCCCTTTGGCGATGCACTCCGTGACCGTGTCGCGAACGGCTGGCGTATCCTACGTGCTCTGTCCGACATCTCGCGTCAGGAATACAGCACGAACCTCAAGGATACACGAATCTCGCCCTCCGATCTCGCGAACAAGGTCTTCCGCCCTGCACTCTTTAAGCTTGAGTCATTAAAACATGTAGAAGACAATATCCTGGTCAAGCGAAAACAATATTTCGCCAAATTGCCGCAGACAGCTGCACAGGACTACAAAATCATGTTCATTCTTCTTTCCTCTGCCTTTAGCACATCCATCTCCAACACTGGCCCAGAACATAAGGTGTGGCCGTTCGACTTTGGTGCCGGAATCGACGGGCAAAGAGAGCTCAGAAAAGGGACATCCTGGCTGTCGTGGTATATTCTCGCACAGGGACCAGATCTCTTCTGGCAGCAGTGGTGGAGCCTGCCTCATGACGACCCAGCGACACGCAACTACATTCGCGATCGTGCAATCGAGGCTTTTGCCAACACACCAGAGAAACTGTCCGATCACCAACGGCCCCTAGCACGCAACTTTCAGGAGTTCGTCAATGTGTGTGCGCGATTGTCAAGCGAGTTCGACCAATCGAATCCAGTGCGATATTTTTCGCAGTATGCAGAGCATCGGCTACGCAGACGAGAGGCTGGTCTGCCTCCTGCAACCGAGATTTTGGGTCACGTTCCGTTCATGGTCAACTTTCGATGCCCCGAAGAAATCGTGAAAAGGCACGAGGCTGTCGAACAGGAACGAAACATCAGCAGAGTCAGCCAGCCACGGTGATGAAGATGCTGTGGGTATACCAAGGCGTCAGTCATACTCGCATTGCAAGCGTTCCCTTTTTAGTACCATAATGCGCGCTGTGGTGATCATCTTATGCTTGAGGCACCGTATTCTCCTCGTTGAGTGCTGCTGTCAGCATTTTGTAAGCACGGTACGCTCTGGCATAGGCTAGCGACAAGGTAGAGCTTTGCCTACCGAAGGAGTCCAGAATAAGCTACACCTCAAACAGCAGAGCGTGAACAAGTCTTCCACATACGAACAGTGGGCATTGTACAAAAAGATGGCCATGTTCGCTATCCCCTTTTCACTTACGCTGACGCTCTGCGTACCCATGCAGGCGGGAAAGCCGCCCGTGGTTTACATGCAGTCATGGCCATAATCAGACAGTGGAGCAAAGTACACCTTGCTGACAGCGAGGCTGCGGGTGCAACGCATATCGTCGACGTGTCGGTGGATGCGACGGTGGAGATTGAAGGGCGTGGTATGTGCCTGTGCTCGCCAAAATCTGCACGAAGCGAATTCCTACTGCGTCTGGAGTGACTGTGCCAGCCTATGGCAGAAAGGCAGAGGTTGCGAACCTCCGGAAACATGAGCCAGAGAGGCAAAGCGTGCCCCGCGTTTCGTACTGGCAGGGTTGCCGCGTCTGCGCACACGAGGCGCCGTTCTAGGGCGATAACCTTCGAATCATTCGCGCGAGCGTCCCAAGACAATGGGCGATTGCGCTGCTCAGCCTCGAGGAGTGCAGATGTGGTTTGAGATTGACAGCGAGGATGCGCACCGATACACAGAGGGTCGCAACAAGGACACTTTGCACGGCGCCCGTGGCCACTCAAAAAGGAGTAATCGGTAGAGATTTTCACAATACGAGCATTTGAGGCAAAGAGTGGGCGACACGTGATGCCGGGGTGCTCTATATATAGTGTTGGTGGTGGATAGGGAGCGGAATGATCAGCTTAGCGGCAAATTCGCATATGATGGCCGACACCGAGCCTGCACCAGTGCGACGCTGATGCAAGTCCATGTAGTAGTTGCATCCCCAATCTCTCGCTGGGAGTTTTGACGCTCCCTAATGTCATGAATTCCCGCCGCGCACTCGAGCGACGCACCGGCATGCCACCGCGATAATATCACCGGAGTGTTAGATCGAGTCCCGCGATCAGCTGAACATCACGGGCAGCAGTCAGATATGGTGGGACACCGCACCGAACAGCACGACGCACGGAACTTGGCCATCCGCACAGATGTCAGAGGCAAAGGCGTGACGTTTGAGGGCAATGACGGGAGAGCTCGAGGGGCGCAGAGTGGAGGACTTGGTGTTGCGCGCAACAGCTCTGAGAGCGACCGCGACGGCGAGGGTGACCAGATAAACACACATCTGTCTGCATCGTCGACCGGAAACACCGACACGATATCTTCGTCCATCTCGGGCTACTCCACGGCCATGACATCGGCCACCACCTACGAGGATCGCCCACCCGCAAAGAGCCCGACCGCCGCCTCGAACCACGCGCACCCCGGCCTTACTGTGCTCGAACTTGTATCCAATTCTGCCTCGTCCTCTGCGCTTCCAGATGGCTTCGATTTCAACGTGTCGAGACGGGGGAGCTTCGTGGTTGTCTACTCGGCATCCAACATCTGGCTGATCAAGGCGGCGCAGCTGCCCAGGTTATGGGCGAGGACGCTGCAGGTTAAGCGCAAACCAGTCGCTGTCGATATCACAGAGGATGGTTTCCTGCTTGCGGTACTATCACGACCATCGCAGGTCGACCTATACGAGATCCATGGCGAGGGCGACAACCAGATCAAGAAGCGACGGACTATAATGCTGGTGCACGAGGCCAGCTCCGTCGTGATCTCGCCCGATGCCCGCATCCTCATCACCGGAAACAAGTTTGGCATCGAAGTCATAGCAGTCGGACCTGATGTGCCGGAGACGACCAGACGCACGCTCTCCGGTCCTGCGGGCGATGCTTTGGAGTTCTCAGATGACGGACGAACGCTCCTCATCACAGGCTATGCACGCAAATCAGACGGCTCCGCATTGTTTGTGCTACCCGGTCTGTACGATGGGCCGCTGACAGAGGAGGGCGAGCCGATACCACAGCCCCCAGAGGCTGCGTGGACGGGCTCTGTGCTCTTTCCAGAGACAGCGAGGATAGCGCGACAGGGTACACTACTTCCTGACGCTGACACGGGTACCTTCAATGAGCTGTTCGCTTTCAACGCAGAGGAGGACTCGTGGGGCATCTACGACATTGCATGTCAGCGTTTCACACAACGGAAGATGTTTCTGCCCGACCACCAGCGGTGGACCCGCTCCGAATTCGTCGACGATGCAATGCCCGCGGTGTCGCCCAACGCTGATCTGGCAGCTGTGGCATTACGAATGCGGGGCACGACCAATATATGGATATACGAGGTACCCGGTTGGGAGTACCAGCCTTCAGATAAGGCCAAGACACAGGCCCCTATCCAACCCTGCTTTTGCATACCCATCCGAAAAGAGGGACCTGATACGCTGCAGGAGATATGTGTCTTGCGGTGGGTGAAGCTGGACGCCAATGTCCAGCGTCTACTTGCAGTCGGAAATTCGAGCATCGTGCCGGACGAAGCTGATGTTCCTGGGGTGCCCATGAGCTCAAAAGGAGTGGTCATCATACTTGACTTTGACAAGAGGAGAACAGCGGACAGTCCTATACCTGCTCCTATGAAGCAGGAGTACGATCTGGATCCTTTGTGTCCAGGAGAAATGCTACCTGAAGGATCGATCGACTTTGACCGCGAGGTAGAGCTTGTGCGGACGAGGACCAGAGTGCAGCGGCAGGCCCAAGATCGAAGAGATGCATCACGCAGGCATTCAAGGGTTGGCTCGACACCTGTTCATCGAGCCAGAACTACTATCACCCGCGAACCTGTACCATCGCCGCCTGTCGCTGATGAGGAGGAATTGACTATGGAAGAAGCTCAAGCGGCTTTCGAAGCGCCCTACGACAATCAGCAGCCAAGGTCACAGATGTCTTTGGCTCGGGCAGCCACTGTCGCAGCTGTGTCACCTGCGAACCGCCGACATCTGCGTGCTCTCCCATTCAGACCTCTGGAGTACCGGCGTGCTGATGGTGGAAGAGAGCTGCCCCACGAAAGTGATGCGGATAACTGGGTGCCGCCACCACCTGCATATACTGCGACCGCTGCAGCTGCTGGAAGTGTCAGTCTCAGCCATCCGACTGCACCGCCTGTGTCACGACGCCAGGGATCCTCGTCATCTGCCATACCTCCAGTACCTGCCCTTCCAGCGACTATTAACCCATCTCAGCTTTCGCCATCGGCACCGTACCACATGCGAGGACAATCTGTGTCATCCACCAACCTGGTATCTGCGCCAGAACGAGAAAGACGCCCGTCATTGCTTCACCCCTCGACCTACCCAAGCCCACAATCATCTGGCTCGATTCGCAGAAGAAGTTCAACCGCTCGATCGCCTTCTGATGAAATGCCTCCACCACAACAAAATTCCCATCAGCCTCCTTCTGCACATCTTAACAATTCATCCTTAAACCCCCTCCGCAGACCCACCTTCCGCCCGCGCCGCGCCGTAGAAAGCACAATCGACCTCCGTCCCCCACCCCTTGTCGACCCCTCCCTTCCTCGCCGCGGTTCCGCCCCCAACGTCCAAATGCCCACACGCCGACCGATCTTCACCTCGCCCTTGGACCGCGTCAACACCGCCGAGTCAATGCAGCCACCCGCTACCCAACCATCGTCATCCAGACGAGGCCTTCTTCCCCGCCTCGTCGCGCCAGAGCAATCTTCAGCGCAACGGTATCCAGTGAGCGCCCCGCCACGGACAGACTCCCTACCGTTTCGCTACACGCCGCAAGACGAGTACGCAGACCAGCCTGTCTACATTCCCGGACCGGGATTGGGTCCCGGAGGGTTTGCGGGCGGGAGAACGAGTCGGATGACGGGGCGCGATGGCGCGAGGACGCCGGGTGGAGATAGGAAGGAGAAGGGAAAGAAGAAGATTGGGTGTGTAGTCATGTGAAGTGATGAAAGTTTTTTAGTTTCATTTGTTTGGATTTAACGCGGCGTTCAACGGCTTTCGTTTTTGGATATATATACCCAATTTGGAGTTCTTTTTAGTAGTCGGTGCGCTCCTGCGAGATTCATTTGAGCGCACTGTAGGATGGGAGGGGAGTGTGGTAGATGGAATTGGTCAGTCGCTTCGGTATAAATAAGCTTTTCTTTCATTCTGTTCATAGATAGATTGAGATGAGGATTCGTAGTCCGTTGAAATCTCATGGTTTTCATCTCCTTGAATATAACACAACACATGTGAGGAGACATCGATCAGTAGTAATCAAGAGGAGCGTGCAATTGCTGTAGTTCGTTCAATAGCGTCATTTAACCATGGCTACTTTACCCGCTCCATTCGATTCGTCAACATCGACGTCGCGCAGCTAACATGTAACGTAACATCTAAACAGTTCTGGAGCCCATTGTATACATTCCACCCATCCATATTTCCGCACCACAAAAAATAATCTAACACGTATACAATAATTCAACATGTCCCATCTCCCCTCCCACTACGGCGGCACATTCACGCCCACAACCCACGCTTCCATCCCTTCCAACATCGACCCCAGCGCCGTAACCTTGCCTTCCCCATTCATCGTCGTCGTGACTGGCGCCGGCAAAGGTCTGGGCTGGCACATTGCGCTCGCATATGTCCAAGCGGGATGTAGCGGGATATGCATCAGTTCACGGACGTCTGGGGACTTGGATAAACTGGAAGAAGAGATTGGGAAAGTAGCTGCCAGACGAAAAGATGCAGGTGGGAAAGTGGAGGTAGAGGTGTTGAAGATGATTTGTGATGTGCAGAGGGATGAGGATGTAGGGAAATTGGAGGAGGGAGTGAGGAGGAAGTGGGGAAGGGTCGATGTCGTGGTTGCGAACGCGGGGATTATATCCAAGTATGTGAAGAGGGAAGATGGGGGGAATTTGCCGATTGGGGTCGTGGAGGATGGGGATTGGGCGAGGGTGTTGGATATTAATCTGATGGGCGTGTGGAGGATTAGTATGTACACTTTTTTGTCTTCCCTTATCCTCACTCAAACTTCCCCGGGGAAATTTCCCTTCTCACATCTCAGGACATGCCAGCAGACTCCTCGATCCATCTTCAGAATGAAAGTAAATTAAAGCACATGACTAATTCTGTATAATAGGCAAAGCATTAACGCCCCTCCTCATCGCAACAAAAGATGGCCCACAGACACTCATCTGCTCCACCAGTCTTGCAGCGCATTCATACACCAGCGCAATGACGCCAATCGCGTACAACGTGAGTAAAATGGCGTGTAACCGATTAATCGAACATATTGCAATTGACCATAAAGACGATGGGATTGTGGCTTATGCTTTGTACGTACATATTTTCTCTTCACTCCCTCTACCTCTACCCCAAACATCCCATCCTCTGCGTCCATTTCTACTTCCTTTTCCCATATCACACATCCTACGCCTGATATGTCGTGCCTGCAGTGGGGCTAACGCAGAAATGTCAGACATCCCGGCGCCGTCCTAACCCCACAGACGCAACACCATGCCGGCGAAGTGTGGGATACGCTATTATCTGACGACCCTGGGCTAGCGGGTGCGATGTGCGTGTGGTTGAGTCGGGAGAAGAGAGCATGGTTGAGCGGGCGGTATGTGAGTTGTAACTGGGATGTAGACGAGCTGGAGGGGATGAAGGAGGATATTGTGGAGGGCGGGAAGTTGGTGTTTAGGATGGTCGTTTAAATGTGCGAATTGGGGAGTGGATGGGAAGAGATGGATTGATAAGATGTAATGCCACGGGACAGTCATGTGGGAGATAAAAGAAACGAGAAGTATATGATGTGAGCAATGATCACGGCGCATGGGTATCTCAACATGGCAATAGAGAGTTGATCAGTTTTAAACCGCATCCAATGCATTGGTTCCAATTCAATAGATACAGCGACCGTCGCACGCAGCACGACCGATACTTCAACCAAGCAAAGCAAGACGACACGTTCCATGTGGTATATACCCTAATTAACACCAGGAGTATCTTCTAAGAAGCGAAGAACAAAGCAGTAGCAATAGCCAACCCAGAGGGTACTCAAAAATGCAGGTCATGACATATAAACATTTCTAAAATAGAGAGCAACCATTCAAAGATGCGGTCCAATTCAGGTTGAAAATGCTTACAACACGAGCGCAAAGACAGCAAGGGCACCAGCGAAGCTGAAGCCAGCCTGGAGGCTGGAGGCGGCACCAGTGCTCTCGGGGAGACCCGAGGACTTGGTGGGCGAGCCAGAAGCAGTAGGCGAGGAGAGGAGCGAGCTGGGCACGCTGAGGGGCTTGCTGGGCTGGATGATGGTGGAGTTGGCAACAGGGTAGCCGGTGCTGTGGACAATGGGGGTGGTCTTGGTGATGATGGTGGTCGAGGCCTTGGAGACGGGGGTCGACTCAGGGTATCCCTTGGAGGAGGAGGCCTTGCTGGACGGGACGGGGGTGCTGACGGGGTAGCCGCCGCCGTAGGGGGTGGAAACGGCGCTGGAGGGAGCGACGCCGTTGCACTCGGGGCCCTTGGAGATACCGAACTGGTTGGAGTACTGGAACTGGCCGGTGACGTCGTCAATGAGCTGGAGACCGTAGTGGGTCACGTCAGCCTCGAGGCCGGACGAGGGAGTCCACTTGTAGGATCCGCTGTTGGTGATGCCGGTGACGATGGTGGAGAGGGGCTTGATGTTCTCGGCAGGGCCACGGAGGAGGACAAGCGAGACAGGGTTGGGGGTGGTTGGCTGCCAGGTGATGGTGAACTCCTTGCATGCAGGGACGATCTGGTGTTGTGCGTTAGCGTCGATTCTTACTAGATGCGCATTTTTGTTTGTTGTTCAACAATAAACATAACAATGCATCTTGCGCGACTCGGGAAAACATACCTGGGTCAAGGGAGCGGTGATGGGGTTGCCGTTGGGCTCACCAACGGGAACATGCTGGGCAGCGGCGATGCCGGCAAAGATAGCAGCGATGGAGGTCTTGGAGAACATTTTTGCGGTGGTGTTTATTATGTGATTAACGCGTAGCGCTGTGATTAGGTATTGCTGAGTGAGCGTGGAGTCTGAATGAGCGACTGTTTAAAAGAAGGGCTGAAGAAATATCTTCGTGTAAGACTTTGCTGTTTGCGGAGCGAGGTGAGAAGGAAAAGGCAGTGAGGGCAGAGGCGGTAGGAATATATCGAATTCCGGTCACGCATGCAAACGGCCCCTTAGCGGGCGGCGAGTATCCAATCTCCTTCTGCTCCACCCAGCCCTGTTCCTGCATTAGCAGTAGCCCTGTGCCCCAGACGACGCCTTGTGGTTGCAAATTGGCCCAGCTAGGCCAATTGTATAGTGCCAAGGGGAGCTGGACGAATGGGCGGCCATGCTGGCAATTTAGCCTCTCCGTATTCAGGGGGTCGGCGTGCTTCAGGAGCCACAGGATCGAGGTACCGGTCAGGTTGGTCTGCAGCACGGCCTATTCTGGGAAATTGCGAGCCGTTATTGCTGTTGGATGCCTGACGGTCGCGAGAAGAAGTCTGCAGCGCGGCGTTACTGGCGACATTCTGAAGGTTGTGGCGTTGGAGAAGCAAAGCAGCGTGCGCGCAATGCGAAAGAAAGCGCAGCGCATGTCGAATGCGCGCGGTGATGGGCCATGTTTCACGGCGCAAACACGAGCTTCTCCAGATCTTCGCATCAATAGGGACTCGATCGGCGGTGTTGTGCACGCTTATTCCTGGCCCCGTCGCGCTGTGACTGGCCCTCTGAACGCAAGGCCCGAGTCGCTGTGGATAGATTTTCTGGGCCGCCAGCACAAGGGAGATGGGCCGACTGGTGCAAGCGAGGACCGCAGCAACCACTCCCCGTCCGTCTTGTCGCACCATGCGCCTGCTGGCCAAGTCTGTTTGTGATGTTCCCAGGCACCAAGCACGAGCTTCGCCACTGACTTAATTGCCTCCTGCCTCGCTGACATTTAAGGTTGTTGCGGCACGGCAGGCGCGAACGGTGCGCGCGCAAATTGGGCCCCATCTGGGCCTGCTCCACCCGCCAACCATCACAGTCATTCACTCATGTCATCGCACGCGGTGTTATGCAACTGTTGTATTCATCTCAGGGTTGCTTTACTATGTTTCACTTAGACCTGCGTACCGGATCGCATCAAACTGCGACCACCGTACCGGCAATGCTTGCTCTACACCAAGCTTGCATATGAACAAAGCGATATGTATACAGCGGGCGACCAAGTCAAGCCCGAATAGCGAGCGAACGCATCGGGGTATCGTCGAAGCGAAGAAAATTCGTTACATCGTTACTTGCGGTGAGAAGGTAGGGCTGAGGGCGGAGCGAATGTTGGGTATGAAGCGCAACCAAGAAGAGTAGGAATACGACGCGGTAAGCAGCCTTGACAAGGTGCTTAGCCACACTGGCCGGGGTCTATTGTTACAGTCAGCATCGTTCTACAGTCGACGTGTCAATGCAAACTTACACTTTCGGCTGGTCAAGGGCTGTGGGAAGAGTCCGTTGGCAAGCAGGTCCTTCATGTCCCACTCTGGTGCACCCTCAGTCTTCCATGTCCAGAAGATCCAGCCAGCAGCCTTCTCGTATGCGTCGAGTTGGGCCTCGATGAAGCGACCGATGTTGTTCTTGTCGGCGCTCGAGAGGGCGGCAACAGAGCCAGTCGACTTGCCAGTACAGTCACCGACCTTGGACGAGCCAGAGAGGGTACCGTCGTAGCGCGCGCCCTTGTTCTTGCCATTGAGCCACTTTGCACAGTCGGTAATGCCACCAGTCCACTCGCCGGCGATGGTGTTCTTGCCAGTGCTCGCCATTTGGTTACCAAAGTCACAGGCCTGCTTGACGTGGCCAGCAAGATTCTGCGAGACCATGCCGTTGTCAAAGATCTCGTAGTGGTGAGTATCCAAGAGGAGGTTCCACATGCCTGAGCCCCAGTTGCCCCACGAGGTCACGCCCTGGAAAGCATCGTGGAAGGCGACAGCTACGTTAGAGTTCTTGAGGTTGCCCCAGCCGTCCATGTAGAACTGACGGACAGTGTTCATGTCCATGTTGGGACCAAGAGGCTCGTTGAGGAGCTGGATGGAAGATACAGCAGGATGCGAGGCATGGTCGTCACGGATTTTGTTGAGCACTTTAAGGGTGTAGGAAACTGAGTCGCCCTGACCCCAGCCAACGCCGCCGTACTTGCCAGAGTTGTCGAATCCGTTCTGCGACTCAGGAGCTGAAAGACGTCAACTTTGCGATATGAATTGATCATTGACATTACTTACCACCGTGCAGATCAATCATAACCTTCAGACCAGCACCTGAGGCCCAGTCGAGAGCTTGGCCGAGCTTTTCATACGCTCCTTGTACGTAAGGATCGCCCTCACGTGGGAGGACGCTCCAGTACCCGATTGGGATTCTCACGTGGTTGAGACCAGCAGCGGCCATTCGGTTGAAATCATCTTGGGTAATCCAAGAGTTCCAGTGCTGCTGTAATTTCGACTTCGCAGCATCCTTGCCGAGCTCCTTTGTGAGGGTATACTCATCCACGGCACCGTTACCCGTGAACATAGAGGGTGTGATCCATGGCTCAAGGACAAACCAACCGCCTGTGTTTACGCCACGAACCTTCTGGCTGCCGTACGCGAAAGATGGTGCGCGTTTTGTGGGTGTACTACACTCATTAGCTTCGATAAGCTGCGCGGAGTTTACAAACACCTACAGAGGAGAAGCGGAGCTCAGTGCCAGCAGGCTCACAGCCGCGGCAGTAAAGTATTGTCCGACCATTGTGTGATGAGTGTGCGATCAAGTCAACGAGTTACAAGTTCATCCAAACAGCTGGTAAGATAAGTTATGGTAGAGATAACAAATGTCTTCCTTCCTATACAACTATCGTCAAAGATGATCACAATTCCCACATTCTGGGGGATCTACGACATTTATAAACCTCACAGCATCCACATATGTCACCAGGATGTTTCGACGAACAACAAGTCATGAGCTCCCTTAGACGATCTTCACGTCTTGCTGTTCCCCGAGAGCTATACCCTTGTTCAAGGCAAGCAAGCAAGCTCCCTCCGCGAGGCGGTGTCAAGGATCATAGCTCCGCAAGGCATCCACTCGGCGCAGGCGACCATCTTTTACCTGTCTCGGCACAACTCCACCACTACGTCGTTCAGCGCTGTTTGCTGAGTGGTGATGAGCTGGCAGCTCCGTTTCCCTCGTGCGTGCTCCACTCGACCAGGGTAAAGGGGGTAGCACAAAGATGACGCAGCACCGAGGGAGAGTCGGGACAAGAGATATTCCCGGCAGCGCCAGCATGTGCTGGTGCACGAGCTTGACCAACAGGGTAAGACAGACCCAGACCCGTGGACCCTGAACTGCCACATGCTAAAGCAAGGAAGAAGCCCTCGCCCAGGCACGCGAGTTTCATTTGTTGGGGCTTCTGTGCGCTGATTGGACGTAGCGGGAGTGGCGATGATGTGGGGATCGGCGGTGCGAAATGATACTCAAGACGGAAGGCGGGAGAGTCATGGTAAGATCTACGAGGCTACCATAGGTGAGATTGGGGAAGTGATGTCTTGATCGTCAGCAGGTGGAGTTTGTTTGTGCTTGGGCTGGGTGAATTTAGTTAGGCACGAGGAACTTTGGTTGGACTAGGTAAAACCATGGAGAGGATTCGAAAATTAAACCAAAGGAACTTATGTAGAATTGCCAATCTTACTCAAGGCTTTCAAGTATCTACACAGTCAATCCTTCGACGGCTGCCTTGAGCAAGACAAGGCTGTGCAACCTCGAACCAAGTCCCAGCTGTATCCCGAGGTGTCAGCCAAATGCTGCACGCGGCTCAAAACCAACATGCATGTAGCATTTTGTGGGGAAACCTCGTCGGTACAAAGCTATACCTCTTTGCCGGTCACTTCGTCCAAACGGTACATGATCTCCCAGACGGCGCGCAATTAGCCGCCATTCTGCCGACACCAAGTCGGTCACTCAGACCTAGACATGAATAAGCAACATGAACTACGAGAGCTTCAAATGCCGCATCTAAGCTTCTTCTTGCTAGATAATTGAGGTATAATGTGCAAATGACCTCGGAGTGCTGTAAGAAGCTACACTGTCCAGCAATTATGCCGCACTGAACCGTCGTGATGTGACTCGAACCACGTCGACGCTTCTCCGTCGCGGAAGTCGGCTACGCAGTATATGCAAGGCTCCATAGCAGCTCCTCCGATGCGCCAAGAGAAGTAAATTAAACAGCGAAGCAGATCATCGCATCACATCAGCCCTATGACTGCCAGCCGTGCGCATGACGGGATAGAAGTTTCTCGAGTGGTGTTCTGGAAAGAACATGAGCTTGTGGCTGGCTCGCTGGCTGATTAGGCTTTTGGGCGTTGCGTTATGTCATCATCGTCATCATCATCGCAGTGTTATTACCCTCCCTTGCTTACCACCTCAGGGTTGGATTATGAGTTACTGGATGCGGAAGGACGTCCGCTGGACTGAGGCTGGTGGTCTTAGCCATGGCGAGAGTTGCCACGCTGGTGGTGAGCTGAGGGATGTTACATGAACTTGAGTAGACTACATGAAGTCTTCCACCAAGGCGTTGTGTATGATGATTGTATCTCATCGTAGTCGGGCCGTTAATCACGACAAAGTACACACGCTGGTACCACGATAGGTGTAGTGGGAACACCGATGCCCATGTCCATCTCGTGGCGCGAATCGCACAAACGCGGGGAAGCTGGAGCGATCGAAGCGGTTACCCTCCGTCTGCGGATCCCGTTCGAGCGGAGCGCGGTGCGAATGTGACGCTGAAGAGAAAAGCTCTGCTGCCAGCGTGAGGCCGTTGATGGATGATCGTGAGATCATGGGGTCATGCGCGCGTTGCTGTTGCTGGGGGTAGATCTGCGCACCGGCGTGAGATGGTTTGTGGGGTAGTGGGGTGGCGAGTCTCGTGATTGAGGATTATCAGATGGAAGATCTGCGAGTCGGTGGTCAATTTGATGGGGAAGATGGATTGGGGATAGGGTGCGGATGAGGGCCGCGGTTGACGAGGAGGTGGAGTTGAGTGCGGAGAGTTGCTCGGAAGTTTTGGTTCATACTGCTCATAACCCATTCTTTACTTTGTACACTTGCGTTAAGCGATGAGATTCTATTGTGTTGCAAACATTAGATAAGTGAGCTTTTGAGTATCGCTGATCTCCCACATTATCTGATGCGAACATTTGCTTTGGAATCGATAAATCTTTCTTACTATGCGGGGGATTTAGGCCTCATAATCTTGGATGACATGTTATGCAATGAGGCTGTCCATCACTTTCGGTCGTACGTATCACATCACGACATGAACTCGCCTGAGGAAGACATCGCACCTGATGAGGTGACATTGGTGGAGGAGCGCAACAGGATCCGGGTGGACAACGAAAGACGCTGCCTGAATACCGCAGTCGCAGTCACGTGAGGTAAGCGATAACCTAGGCAAGCAAGTTCGACCCCACTGCCAGGCGCTGTTTCCCCCATCATACCATGACCTCTAGATGCCAGGAACTTAGTCTACGTACCATAACCAAGATGTATCGATGAACATAAAGCACTAGATTAGCAGTTGTCCAAATCAATTCTGCAAGATCGAGTACAAAAAATTACTGGTACTGTGTTCAGCCTACCGAGCACAGCCTTATTGTTCAGCCTGGCCCAGGGTAACTAATATACGATCGGAAAACTTCTTGCGTAGACTGAACAGCATAACTTCGCTACACAATATGGAGTCTGACACTCATACGGCTACAAATCGCTTGAGAAGCACATTCCGTCACCAGCCACTAGAACACGACAAGCCATCAATCCGCCTGATACACTTGCTACCAGATCTGTCTCCTGACGGCTTGATACAATGTGAAATAGTTCACGAAACTATCGAGGCACCATACACGTGTCTCTCATACAGGTGGGGTGCACCGGATCCGAGCAGCTCAATTCTCATCAACGGCCAGCTGTTCGCAGTGCGACAGAACTTACTCGACTTCCTCGACATGGCTCGTATGAATGGGGCAGCTACCATGACATATTGGATCGATGCTTTGTGTATCGACCAAGACAATATCTTGGAGCGCAACCATCAAGTGGCACAGATGGGAGATATTTTCTCACGAGCGACATGCGTAAATATCTGGTTGGGCGCAACAACAGCTGATAAAGATATTACGCCGGCACTGAGAGTATTGCGAGATCCAGAAAATGCTTCGCCGCAACAATGGGGCCTTGTCTCGGCTGTGAAGCAAGATCTCGAAGACTACATCTGCGGTAATCCGTACTGGGAACGAGCTTGGATCGTCCAAGAAATATTCTTAGCTCGCAAGGTGCTGGTGTGGCTCTCCACAGAGACCATTCCGTTCGAGTATCTTCACTGGGCGACCGACTATTTCTACCTTGGTTGGAGAGGATTTCCGTTCGCCAAGTTCAAGTTGTCCAGTAGAGAGGTTATGGACCCAAAGGTTCTCATCTCCAAGTTTGAAGACGCTAAAAGGCTATATCACGGCACAAACCTACAATCTCTACTGAAGCATTTTTCTGGCATGAAGTGCGAGCACCCTCGGGATCACGTTTTCTCGCTATCATCTTTGTGTTGCGAAGGAACCCAATTTCCAGTTGACTATGGGAGCACGGACAGTACTGTACTCATCGAGGCACTAAGACACTGCTGCCTAACATCCTGTTTGTGTATGCCGAGTATACTTGCCGAAAGTATGGGTTTAGGCGCCAACTTCCGGGACCTCAAAGCAAACAACAATGAAGACCAACCCTACATGGAGGTCGAGATGTCGCTTCAGGGCCTTGGTCATATATTTGATGTCTGTTACGTAGGAGGTGAGCGTTTTGCCATCAGGGCTCTCAACTGGCATCTACCCTTTCAAAAATGGGGACAGTTCGGCCATTGTAACACGCTCGGGAGCCTCGGCACAGAGGTATCGCAGCTACGATACATCACAGATGTCAGTAGCCACTTGGAAGTGACAAGCACATATTCTGGGAGAGAATTTTCTGGGACCCTCAATCCACCAACAGGATATACGCTGTCCTCTTACATTCAGAAGCACGGCGGTATGTGGGTGAGCGTAGGCCGGTACTCGTATATGTATGCAGTCAACAGATTCAGTATCCAGATATGCGATTCCACGCGATGTATGGCCAGTATTCCTTTGTCAGATTTAGTTGACTCTAAATTATGGCCTTCATCTTGCCACGGGGCCATTTCACAAGCAGACAACAATATATCATCGGCAATACCGGAGGCTATCGGTAATCCATCACAGAAAGATTCTGTGAAATGGCGAATCTGTGTCGGGAAGTGGAGTCCCATTTCCGCTTTTTGGGGACGGCTGCACACGCCGGATTACTACGATATGCTATCGTAGACGCGTGTGATGCCGACGTCGAAGTCAACACGTACAGCAAGAATTCAAACAAAAGCTTTTAAAATTGATGGAACTTAACTTTTCAAGGTCAGTGTGGTCTGGATGAGGGCAGCGCCATAGATCGACCATGCGAATCAGGGTATATGTTAAGCTTCGGGACGAGATTTGCTTTGCATACAACCGTACCGAACATATATCATGTTCTGATCACAACAAAGCATCAAGGCCTCTGAAAATCCGCTCTCTGAAAAATCCGCTCGTTCCCTGAGTTTTGTACCTCGTGGTCTTTCTGTTCCGTGGCATAGGATTAAGACTTGACACCGTCCTCGCCAAGAACCCCCTACTTCGACTGAAGCCATACAGCCTGAACGTTCTGGTCAGATCAGTGATACTTCCGACTCCCCAATGAAGGAATTCGTTCGCGGATACGAGATATGATTGCAATCTTATGTGAAACTCAAGGACAGATATTGGAGCATTCGGCCACGAAGACTATCTACAGTCATGCTAGCGTTGGTGATAGTCATGACATTACCCTCAGCGTAAGATTAGAAGATGTGACTGGCTCAGGCGAAAACGGACCAAGTCTCCTGCTCTTGTACGTGCACTGTCCGACTATATCGTTCTTTTTGGCTGAGGCATATGCTGCACCGTGAGGTCTGGACAAGCATGACTCAATGGCTTGCTCAGGCGTTGTAGCGGCTTGTAGCCGGATCGCCGCTCTTACCATAGCCTCACTCAGAGCACGCTCGGGGGGCGCAGATGCTCTAGCGCGCATGGTTGTGACCGCTACAGTTCGAGTATAAGACCCTAGGTTTGCGTTCAGATACAAAGACATGACTAAGAATCTGAATACCTTATGATCCATCTTGTTAGTGATTCACACACAGTGCTCAGCACTTTTGAAACCAGTGAAAGAATCACGTTTCTGGTTCACCAGTCACCTCTCACACATACATAAACAGTATATTCCCTCAATTATACATACGGTCCACAACACGCATGTTGGACGCGTGGCTGTCGTCCTACAGTATATTAGTTCCCTTCGCTACTACTTTCTCTCCAAAATCGCTACACCTTGGACCGCAACACCCACCGAGTACAACTATCCCAACTTCTCCACCATGGCGCCTGACGCCGGGTCAATGCCAGATTACGTTGGCAAAACCTGCAAGCAGCTTCGCGCACTGCTCGCTACGCGCAGGATCCAGCACAAGGACCTCAAGCTCAAAGCCCAGCTGATAGCTGCAGCTCTCAAAAGCGATGCCGTGAAGCGCAAGGCCGAACAAGAGCTCGAAAAGGAGAATTCCAAGAGATTTGAGATTGAGTACGACGTATTGCTCGCGCAGATGCAAGAGCGCGGTCTCGAAGTGGAAGGCACGACGCCGCAGGCGCTGCAGGCTACCCTACAGCACGATGACGAGCGCAAACGAGCTGAAGCTGGGTACGCTCAATAGGATGAACCGAAAAGAAGCACGCGCAACATTTTGGTCACTGTTCAACTTCGAGCTTGTACCAGATATTACACTAGATCCATACATGAGGATATGTTCTACGCCCACATACGTGGCCATCCTCGATCGCTTCCTACGAGGTCTTCGAGATGATATACGATTCGGGTGCAAAGTTCTCAGAGTACTCGATTCGAGCTGTTCCAGTTCCTGTGGTGTCATCCCACAGGGCCTTACTGAGATTGGCTACTCTGCCTTCACACGAGTTTGCAACGTGCTCCTTGGTTGTGAGTCCCTCGCCATACTGAGACTTCCGGTCGTTGAGCAGTACCTGTTTCATGGGCGAGTAGACGGCCTTGGAGTACGTCTTTTTACGTGGCAAGCCCTTGGACAGCCAGGGCTTAGGCAACCTTCAGAAGCTCCTCCGATCTCTTCCAAAATTGCAGGCTGTAAAAATTCGACGTGCTTAAGATGGACAACGAACGTCGTCACATCCCATCAAAAGATGCCATCCCGTTCACGTGTTATGCCTTCACTGGTGTGCGCCGCTACATATTGTGGGTCATTACAAAGACTATACTAGGAGGGACGAAGCTGCAGCTGCCGGGCGGTCAGATCGATGTCAACCTTCAATTGTTCGCCGCCCAGTACGACAAAAAGGCCACTATGCTGTGGACCCAGAGGTTCGACTTGGAGTAGAAGACTTCGAGCAGTGGCTCGAAGAACAGACTCGAAGCCTCAGAGCTCAGAACGGACCCCGAACAAGAAGAAAATGACAAGTGAGGAACGGCTAGTCTGCCTTCATGCCGAGTCACTGAAGGAGCATGTGATGAGTACTAGGTGACGATGTATATGCCTTGCAGTGCGTGTAGCGGATCGGAGGTCCCATGAAGAGATCTCAGATAATTTGAAGAGAGAGTATTAGGGGGGTCAACAATCAATAAACAATGGTCATTGTACATGTACTTCGCCAATCTTTCGAGAGGTAGTCAATATCGTTCCCATACATGCGCTCTCCATGTAGGTTCAGCTCGTTCTTATAACGCAACAGTTCTTCTCAAGCGGAATAAGAGCAAAACATGATGATAGTAGTGTCTTCAGCAATGCGAATCTGCTCGTTAGGTCTAGTCGGTGCGCACATGTTCAGTGAACGACATTCTTGACATGAAGTTCTGGCCAGTCACGTCATCAGCCCTTGCAATTGCCAATTGCCACACTACACAAAACGACCTCCTCGTGGTCGCTAACCCCGCAGCATTCGACGCGTATGACCGAGTTTCGCCCATCTTATCTTTCCCTTGAAGGCTTGCTTCGCTAGATTTTGGCGTTCGATATGTTCTCATCCATGCAGAATGTGGTGTCATCCCAGCCACGATTGGAGCAAAACCTGCGTGGATAGGCCACGATTTAAGCCTCCACATTCTAGACGTGCTTCAGCTTCCCCAGCGTCGGAAGATGAGGCTTTTCTTGCGATTTCGCCAAGTGCACGCGAGATAAGAAACGGCCGACATTTGCTTACCGATACATAGCTCCACCTTGTTTTTAACGCCGAGTGCATGCTAAGTCTTGGTATATCTATCTTGTATATTTCCGCTTCTGGGAAACAGCAGATCAATAGTTGGCTACTGTTCTTCCAACAAAGTCCGCAATGGCGACTACCAAAGAGACCACTGCACCGCCCAGCACATCGTCCTCCACGCCCTCGCGCAGCTGGAAGGGCTGGCTCTGGGACTCAGCCGACGCCTCCAAAGAAGAGCGCAGGTTCCTCTTCAAGCTCGACGCCACTCTCTTGACCTTTGGCACACTTGGCATGCTTATCAAATGGATCGACACCTCGAACATCACCAACGCTTTTGTGTCAGGCATGAAGGAAGACCTGCACCTGTACGGTAACGAATACAATTACATCGTGGTATCTTGGACAGTTGGCTACATTGTTGGACAATGGCCATCGAACATCATCCTGACTCGCGTACCGGCGCATATATGGATTCCGTTCCAGGAAGTGGGGTGGACTGTGTTCACTTTTGCACTTGCTGGGGCGAAGTCATACGAGGCACTCTTGGGGCTGAGATTCGTCGTGGGACTGTTTGAGGCCGGATATTGGCCTGCGTTGTATTATGTGCTTGGGAGTTGGTATAACAAGCGTAAGATCGTTGTGCAGGAGTGATTAAGAGCATGTTGTGCTGACATGAGTGGCTAGGTGAACTTGGTAAACGCAACGGTATTCTACAGTCTGCTGTTTCCATTGCACCTATCTTCAGTGGTTTCTTGCAAGCCGGTATCTACAACGGCATGAACGGTACTGCTGGTCTACCCGGCTGGCGATGGGTAAGTTGCTGATATACAAACTGCACATATGAGACATTACTGACTTCATATGCTCTGGTGTGCAGCTTTTCAGTAAGTCATAGTGCCGCCCCCAATCCTTGATCAGCTAAATTAACCATTTTCTAGTAATCAACGGTGTCATCTCATTCCCAATTGCTGTCTTAGCCTACTTCTTTCTCCCCGACACTCCAGGGACCGCCAAACCAAACTGGATTTTTACCGAGCGTGTAAGTATTTGGAGAACCAGAAAGAGCAAACATACAAGGTAACTGACAGTTCCCGACTAGGACCTAGAAATAGCTCGAGAACGAATGGCGGCAGCTGGTCGCAAGCCCGAAGGCCAACCATACACTATCAAGACATTCCTCGGCTTTCTGACAAGCTGGAAAACACTTCTCTTCACGCTCATCTTCACGATGCAACCATTCGGCTCTCAGCCCTTCACTGCATTCGTATTCTGGCTCAAGGCACACAACAAGAAAGGCAAACCTCTCGTCTACACCGTCGCTCAGATCGTAAGTCTCCCAATCCAATCTTAAGTATATCCACCTTTAACTCCATCATGTTAGAACGAGTATCCAACCATCGGCAACGCCTTCACAGCCGTCTACTCCCTGACCTGTGTCTGGATTTCCGACGGTCCACTGCGCGGTCGCAGATGGCCCATCATCCTCTTCTCCAACATGATCGCCATCATTGTCTTCACTTTGCTCGCCGTGACACCAGTGATGGGTCCATTCTCGCACCGGGCACCACTGTACATAGTCTCCTCGATCGGAGGAAGCATGGTGCCTTTGACGATGGCATGGATGGCTGAACTCATTTCCGACAACGCCGAGCAACGAGCTTTCACAGCGGCTGCGATGAACACGCTTCAATGTCAGTCTTGTTCTTCATATCTAGGCAATTTTGGTACTAATTGATTGATAGATACATCCATGGCCTGGATTCCACTCGTCTGGTTCCAACAGATCCATCAGCCCTTCGTCACACCAGGTAATCGGGCTGCGGCTGTTGTGGCCAGTTTCAACATCATTGTCTTCAGCACAATTGCAATCCTTGCTCATCGAGAGAAACTGGCCAAGAAGCGCAATAACGCGTTGCCGCCTGCATCTGATATATCGGAGCCAGCAACACCTGTCAACGAGAAGGATGTGGCTGTTGGTGTCGTGTCTTTCCCACCAAAGAGCGTCGAGCCGACGACCCAGTAGTGTCGCATAAAGGATCATCAAAGGTGCTCGAACGAGGCTTGGGAGAGGCGGGTGGAAATCACTTCAGATATTATAGTCGCGAATATTAGTATTGATAACATTGCATGGGCTCCTCGACAGCGGAAGTCTATATCTATCCCTACCGCAAATACAATACTCAATGCTCGCTCTTCCTGTACACTATCGCTGCTATAGGGAATCACCCGCAATTTGATCTCGATCTGCAATTTTGGGTCGTCTAGTGAGTCTACTCTGATCAACAATGACTGTCTCAATGTATACGAACGCGATGTAAATGCTTGGTTCTCCATCGTTTCTATCCCTAATAGTGGTGTCAGGTAGCGTTTGAAAGAGACTCGGCTCAAGCCGTTAGCTACAATGAATCGTCAGCTACAGGTCCCGGTCCAGGTACACTCCACCGCTACCCTGAACTATCGAAGCAAGAGTACCATCACCCACTCAATCTTTCTTCCCATGCTGTGCATCAACATGCAACTCCCACAACTTCAACCTAAAAGCCCTCGCCTGCGCCAACTTAACACCAGGACACTTCTGACACCTATACTCAAACTCTGTATCCGAAAGCGCCAGCAATTGCGCACCAGTCTCGCGAGGCGCCAGCACATGTGGCAATATAGCTGTAGAGCCGGACTAAATGTAATCGCCATGTCAGCTCCTCCAAACTCGACAAAATCTCGGGCAGAAAGTATACTTACATTCTTCTCAATCCACTCCCTCACCTGCGCATTATCCCACGTCATCGGCACCGCAGGATCATACTCCGTCTTCCCAACCGGCGGAACAAGCACCCTCAACATCTCCGCAAACCGAAACGTATTCTTGGTCGGTCCCACATCCGCCAGACTCGGGTTGACGCAGGCGATCACGACTGTCTTGCAGGGCCGGGTACTCGCTGGGTCGAAGACGTGCTTGAGGACGCGGGTAAGCGCGCTTTGACGGAAGGGAACGTATGGCACTGTTTTGTCTGGAGACGTAGCGGCTGCGGTGTCGGCTTGTGCGCGGATGCGAATGCAGTCTTTGAGAACCGAGAGGGAGATGTTGATCTCGCGGGTTTCGCGCATGCGGTCTGCGCCATGGGATGCGATGTCGCGGGCTCCTTCAGAACCGGCGAGGTCGATTAGGTAGAGGAGACCGTCTGAATTCGTGGCGGGGTCGCGGATGCGGATGCGACATATGGCGTGTGAGCGGGATGATGCGTCGTTCTTGAAGGTTGCGGCTGTTTGCCTGAAGGAGGTGGCGGAGTGGATGAGGTTGATCATTTCGTCCTTGTCGTGGATAAGATGTTCTTCTGCTCCGACTAGTTGAGTCGTACCCAGAGAGTCTTCGAGAAGGGAGATTGGCTTGCGCTCTGCGAGTAGGTCGAACGCGGCGTTTCCTGCGAGGTCGATGATGGTCATGTAGACTTCTTTCTCGCCCGCAGGATTGTCTTCCATCAAGGCCTCTGCAACGAATTCCTCCAGTCGGCTGACAGTGTACGTTTTGCCTGAGCCTGTTTGTCCATAGGCGAAGAGAGTTCCGATGCCGCCATTCCATGTGAAGGGGACTAAGTCAGTTACAAGGTCCTGGTATATATCCTTGGTCGTTGAGTCTTGTCCATAGAGACGATCGACCTCATAATCGAAAGACTGCATTTCTTTGTCAGAATAGCTGGAATCAAATGCAAGCATACAAGTGCATACCTTGAGTATAGGAATGCCTTTGGGATGATTATAGAGGTCATGAATGTCGACCACATTTTTCTCTATCTTCCGTGGGAAGATGGCAGATGGAAAGTCTTCGTCTTCAGGCAATGGCCTAATCCTAGCACCAACGACCATATTCGGACCCGCTTTGCCCGTAGACACCCGTGGCCTTGGGGTAGGGTCAAGTCTACCCAGCAGCGAGTGGTACTTGGCGACGTTCTCAAGATAGAAGCGGTCCATCGCGCGAAGTCAAGAGGTAATCTGTTGTTACAATTCGGACAAAGCTCTTGATAAGCAAAGCAGAGAGACAATGATTGATGTTGGGAGAGGTATCACTAGCGCCAGTCGCACGGGTCTGACCAGATTTGGACAAAGTGAACGTCTATGGAAGGGACAGGAAGAGTGAATGCCAGCTTCAATAGCGACGTCGAAATGGTAGTGTGTAAGCGCAGGACGTAAGATTACCTAGATAACCATGAATTCTTTCTGATGTTTAGCATCGTGGTAAACAATATAAAGGGGCCATGTTTGTGATGCAGCGGGTTTCACGAATGCCGCTCGCTAAAAGGCCGAGGTGCCCAGCAACAGGCAGCCATATTCCGACCATCTGCATGGTCGCAACTCCCGAATTGTGCCCACGGTGTTGAATGTTTGCGAACTTCATGAAGTAATGATCCTCTGCCGATGCATAGCTATTTCAAACGTTCATGCTTTGCACAAGATCCGGATTACAGCCGAATGAACCTGCCAGACCAGTGTATTCGACTGACGTTTTGCAGTCGCAATCATCCGTCTTCCACCGATGCACATCCGGTCCTGGTCATACGTAGCCATGTTCATGTCGTTTCCAGGGCGAAGGATTTGTGCGCCCAATGCGTGCGCATAAGTAGGGTTTTGATGTGGAACCGGAGGTTCAATCATCTCCCATTACCGCTCATCCTTCGAATTGCTTTCCACCACCAACATCCGTCTCGTTGTTGACATCATACGCATCGTAAAAGCTGGCCAGCTTCACACCCCACGAGTTGTCTGACTCCATATCCGCATCTTCACCGCCATCCCAAATGCCGTCGCCGGCCCATCGGAAAGCAAGCACAGCTCCGTCTTTCAGACTCGCTCCCTTGGGACAGTCACCTCCAGCGGTAGCTGTGTTCTTGGATGGTCCTCCTGCTTTTGCCTTTCCCTTGCCCTTGCCGCCGTCGTCTTCATCCTCCTCAGCAGGCAACTCCCACTCGCCCAGCTGGAATCCCTGTGATGCATCGTTGATGTCTACCGGGCGACCGAGTTGTATGTCTAAATGCGAGTCGGGGAGCGGTATCGACTCGTTCGTCTCTGGATCTTTCAGGCCTGTCTCTTTCAGCGCATCATAGAGGTGTGATTTGATGGTGCTGAAGGTGTGGAGCGGATCAACGTGTAGCAGGACCGTGGTTTTGCGAGACTTGAGACGCAATGTCCAGGTGAGCGGGGTTGGTGTGGTCATGATGTTTGTGGTAGGATGTGTTTATGCACGCAGAAAAAGCACAATGGCTGGATGAGCTGGTGGGCGGAATGCGATGAAGGGTTTGATGGTGCTTTGAAGATTGCGCGTGAGGACCGAGGAACAGGTTTACGGCAGCGGTGATTATTCTGTGGAGACTACTCAGAGTCTCTTTTGAATGTAGAAACGCGTCGAGGTAATGTAGTTGGAGGGGAACGCGGGGTGGAAAGCGCGACTAGATCGTGAATCCTTGGCGTCAAAGCTTCCTTCACAACTCCACTTCCTTCGGTCTTCTGCACCAACACAACTGCACCTATTTTGTGCATTAAGAATAAATACTTGTGGATAAGAATACTCCAAACCAACGAATACACTGCAGCGAGCCTTTAGACCAGCTTCCGAACCAGTTTGTCGAAGATCGCATCTCAAGACACCTCCGCATCACCTCCGCATTCACCAAGAACAGCAGTGTTTTCGCCAAACCTGTCCATTGAGCAACCTCGCATTCTTCTAGCACAAACCAGAGTTTGTCTTCGACAGTACCGATTCGATTACGCACGAGCACGCCCAGCACGCCCTGCCGCATGATCTCCCACCCGACCGCATAGCTCGTCCTATCGTCTCTACATCACGACACCAGCCAAAATGGCAACCACAACACCAGCCGAAGCCTTGGAATCGAGCATTCCTCCAGCTCCAGCTACAGAAGACGCTTCAATGACCCCACCACCCCGCCCCACCCAAACCCTCACCAACTCCCCCCGCCTCGGCATGCCCTTCGACCGCCGCCTCCTCCTCACCACCACGCTCTCCAGCCTCTGCGGCTTCACCCTCGGCAGCACCTCCGCAGGGCGCCTCGCCTCTTTACGTTTCCGCGCCGAGAACGCACACCGCCTCCCCATCTCGCAGCCAGGCTGGTACCTCTACCACAAGTCGAAAAACTACTACAAATGGCGCTTCGGCATCGTCGAGGGCCTGCGCAAAGGCGGCTACCTCGCCGCGTGGTCGAGCGTCTTCTTCATCGTCGAGGAGTCTCTCGATGTGTTTCGCGGGACGTGGCGCGCGGGCCGGACAATGCATGAGATGGAGGGCGTGGATGAGCTGGACATTGGGCGAATTGATCGTGGAGTGGGGAGTTGTAGGGACTTCATCTCGAGTGCGTGTGCGGGCATGGTGACGGGGGGATTGTGGAGTGCGTGGCATGCGTTTCCAATGAGCACCGCGGCGAGGACGATTAGGATGGGGTTGGTGGTGGGCGCGGGGTATGGGGTTTTGCAGGATGGCGTGGGATGGGCAAAGAGGAGGTGGGGTGGGGAGGAGGGAGGAGAGAGTTGGATTTATAAGGGGGCGAGGAATAGGCAGGTGCCGGAGGTGGTGGAGGGGGAGTGAACTTGTCAATGAAGAGGAAAAGGAAAGAAAAATATTCGTTGAGCCAATTGGTATGCGAAGTCCAGGGACCTCGCGAGCTACGTACTGAGTCGTGGTTGAGAATGGGCCAAGACGAGACGATCGCGTGGCCGGACATCATCGAATGGGTGTCGATCACTGCTCGACAAGGCACGGAAGAAAGAATGGAAGGAAGGAATCGGTCCTGAAGAGTGTGTGTAGCAAGTGTTGGCAGATGTAAGCTCAGCGCTTCGAGCTTAAATCGACGAGGAGAAGGGCATAATGGTAGACAATTCTACTTGTTCTGTTCGTATTTGAACTGCATATCATGCTAGCAAATCAAGGTCCATCTATGCGTAGATGTCCCAAACATCTTCTTCCACATATTTTGTGTGCCTCCTCTGTCCCATCTCTACTCCTTATCGAACCTCACAGCCGGTTGTTCCCGAATCCAGCTCAAATCAACCTTGTGTCCCAACAGCTCCCTAATATTGCTGACCCCATACTTCATCATGGTCGGCCTCTCCAAGCTCAGGCCAAAGCCATACACGCGCATATCCTTCGGCAAGCCCATGGGCTCCAACATCTCCGGCCTGAACATGCCCGAGTTGCCAATCTCCAACCACCGCTTAAGGCCCTTGTGGTATCCGAAAATCTCCATCGACGGCTCGGTGTAAGGGTTGTACGCGGGCTTGAAGCGCAGGTTCTCGATGCCCATGTTGCGGAAGAAGTCTTCGAGGAAACGTTGCAGGCCGCCGAGGGTGAGGCCAAAGTCGGCGATGACGCCTTCGATCTGGTGGAACTCTGCAAGATGGGTCGCGTCGACGGTTTCGTTGCGGAAGACGCGGTCGATGGAGAAGTAGCGTGCGGGACGTGGGTCTTCGGCGAGGCGGTGGAGGGCCCAGGTTGAGACGGCGGTGGTGTGTGTGCGCAGGACGAGGCGCAGAGACTCGTCTTCTTGCCATTGGTAGCGGTAGCCTACTGAGCCGAAAGCGCCGTCCTGGTGGACTTTCTTGACGTCGTTCCAGTACTGCTCAAAGTCGCGGGGCTTCTTTTGGCGCTTCTCGCTCTCTTCGGTTGCGAATAAGCGTCTTGATCCGGACTCCATGCGGTCCATGGTAGCTTCGTTCGCTGGGTCAAGGCGTGGCTTGTCGGCTTTGGGTGGGTGTGAGACAAAGAAGGTATCTTGCATGTCGCGTGCTGGATGTTGTTGCGGCACGAAGAGGGCATCGAAATTCCAGAAACCAGTGTCAACGAAGCTGGGTATTGTTAGGATGGATGAGTGATGCTGTAGGTTTACTCACTGTCCTGTGGGCATCTCGACGAAGCCTTGCGAGAAGAAGATATTCCTGAACTCTTGCCTGACCTTGTTCAAAGGATGCAACGCGCCCGCATCCTGGTTCGCACCGAGGGCGGCGAAGTTGTATGGCTTGAAGTTGGCAGTCTCCCAGGCGCCGCTTGCTAGCAGGTCGACAGTCAGGTCGGTGTGCTCGACGGGTATCTCCTTCGCATACTTCGGGCCCTTTGTGACGGTATATGTGATGACTTTGACGACGGTCGCAAGCTTCTTCTTCTTGAGGTCGGCCAGGAGTTTCGCATCGGATACTGATTGTGTCTCTTGTATGCCCTTGAGCATTTCCCGGGTGGTGTCTTTTGGTTCATCTGTAACGAGCAGGACGATGGAGTCACCGTCCTTCTTAATCCACTTGTTCTTGTAGCCATTGCCCACACCTACGCTCGCTGTTTGTTTGCCAACGACGTTCTGCGCCTGATATCAGTTTTATGCCACCAAGCCATGTACAAGATATACGCACAGGCAGTTCCGTGATGGAGATCTTGCCCGCTTCCTTGATCGCTTTCCAGACCTTGAACTCGTGGCTACCTTCTTGGACGATAGCTTCTGACTCGGGCGTCAAAGTGACCTTGTCTGAGTTTGACGACTTGTATTCGACCATAGACCGGCTCGCAAGTCTGTCGAGCGCAGCCTTAATTTCGGCCTGTGGGATAGTGGGGAAGTCTTCATTGGTCTGGAGGGTGTCTTTGGTGTCGAGGAGGTCGAGAATGTCTTGCGTGAGGTTGCGATTTTGCGTTTCGAGCGGGACGGGCACCGGGCCTCGCGTTCCAGGCATGTTGGCGGTTGTGGTTGAGCAATTCACGGTGCAGAGATGTCAAACGTGGGGTCGCGATGAGTCGAATGTGGAAAGTAAATTGGAGGTGCGCGGAAGAGCGCGCCCCGCCATTGGCTGCAGAGCTACCTCTCACCTCGACTTCCGTGTACCCCTCGACTTCTGTGTACAAACACTCAGATTTGGTCACAACAAACTCGGCGTGGACACACTCGGCAAGATGTTGTACATCGACTTACGCTCTGATACATGTTCATCATTCTCTGTCTACTGTATTCGGATCGCATTGCTCTCCCTGACTACTGATCCGGCGCGGTACACAGGAAGCAAGGCTTACCATCTGCTGACCTTTGAGACAAGTAAATGCAGATGCGCGCACACAAAAGAGGCAGCGGGGTACAGAGGGAGTGCTGTGCTTCGAATGACTGATGTCATGAGGCAGAAGCTGCTTTTCTTACATTCCAACGTCCTCGTCCAAGACTTGAGGCTCAATTTTGAACCCACAGCCTTGGATCCTGCGGCAGAACCTGTTACTACCTCAAGATGGTATTGTCAATCGCGCTTCTGCAACGGCATCAAGTCTTCCGGGCTCTGACATCTGAACGGCCGCGATGTGGGGTGCGGCGTCTCTCGGTATGCACAAACCTGATTGTACCTCCAAACAACCTCAAAGCGGATACGCTTCTAAAATTCAGACTGCACGTGAAGCAAGAACTGTCACGACTGCGAGTCGAGCGTGCTTGCTCGATATCGCTCAGACGTCACTGGTGTTGTTGTTTCGTCATTATTGAATGCTCATGGGTTTAAGCGCGCATATACTTCCGTGGAACCACTGCAATATATGCGTGTCGGGAGCGGCGCAAGGGCCCATATTGACGAACATTATGGGCATCCACGATTGGTTAGCCGTGGAAACTTGGCGCAATGCTCTTCCGAGTCGATATGAGCCGCACTAGACCTCAGCTTGCTCCAAAGACAGATAAGGAGATTGTCATCGACATCTTGTTCGTCACCAAGGCGGTCGCTGTTGCGTGTCGATGTTTCGGAGACGTGGAGCATGTATCGACAGCCGTGTATATTTCCGTCAACTTGGGCTGACGACGCGTTAATGCGATCCGCAACACGTTCGGCAGCTCTTACAAGTGCACCCACGCGAGGCTCGCAGGAGGCCCGCCGGCCGGTGTGAAGGGCTTGGCAGTGAAGTCGATTGGCGCGCCCATGGCTGATTGACAAGCGCGTGTCTATCTGGAGGTGGTTGGTGCGATATTGGCTTACCCCGTCTTTGGCAGGACAATTGACTTTTGTGGTTACATCCGAGCTCAACGTGACGGGATCGAACATGGTGAAGCACGATTGGAGCCCGGCGACGTCATTTTCACAGAGCTTCTCCTGGCAGACGGGCCTAGCGCGGAGTGAGAGCGCAAATCCTCGACAGGGTTGACACAGGAGGAGCCGATTCAAGCACAATGCTGCGAACGACTTTTTGCGGACAATTTCTTCAGTGCAAAGAGCACCGACAGCGTCCCAATAACAATGGGAGTCCGCACAGCTAGACAGTTAGCGGCAGCGGTGGCTGCTGTGCGACATCTGCACTGCACAAAGCCTTATTTTGGGAGGGCCGGAGAGCGGCGGCGCTGTAATCTCAGTCGCGGAAAGACGAACCATTCCCAGGGAGGACATGCCAAAAGGCCGCGTCAGCTTCTGGACAGGCTTGGCGGCGTGGTGAACCGACCAGGGGCAAATCACCCAACCGTTGAGAGAACCAGGGGCATCACCCTTTCAGCATCGCGCCGCATCCGCTGCGGACATACTGGGCGTGGAGACGGGGGTGCCGTCAAGGGCTGTCAATTGACGGCGTCAGAACCGCACGCTACTATGTATGGCAGCGATGATAGCGATCTGAGGGGCAGCGGGTGCACCGCAGCTGTGTGCATGCCGTTGTTGAGACGACGGTGCTGTGTCTCTCTCTGGAGCGACTGAAAACGTGATGCTTCCATATGCAGGGTGGCCGGGGGCTAGAGCTGATAGCGAACGCGGCTTGATTTGGGAGCGCCCGCAGAGGGAGAGATAACACCACGGCGCGCTCGACCTCGTCTGTCTTGCACGCATCGCACGTCTATTGATCCTGCTCTCCACGCAATCGCTGCCGTGTGCTTGTGCGACCGCCGAGAATCTTCCATCGGAGAGGCGACGGCACATCTGTGGACTTGGGACGACGCTTGGCCGGGAGCTCCAGTTCTAGTTTTTTGGTGGGTCCGTGGTCCGTTAGCGTTGAGTGGCAGCAGGCAGGAGCGAGCAAGCTAGAGCTGGGGGCCGGTATTACTGCGCAGCCTTCCTACCCGCGACCGACCTGCTTGCCGTCTTCTTTTCTCCCAACGCTTCGCCTCGCGCGCTGACAGTCATCTTGTGTCCCAGGGACAGTACACTCGTTTCACCCACTGTCATAGTCAAGAGCCTACACAGTACGCTCCCTCGCCCACACACTCGCGGCGCCGCGCACACAACATCAGGCCCGCCCAGCACCGACAGCCCCTAACCACACGCCGCCGTAATCCACCACCGCCCGCCGCAGATGCGATAAGCAACACGCATCTGCCCGCACAGCACCGCACTGCACTCCTCTGCACCGTACGCCTCCCCTCTAATTGCAGCCATGCCTTCATCACGCTTCGACCCCGGCAAGCTGTTCATCCGGACGCGCTTCAACTACGAGAAGCTCCCCGGCGCCGACAGCCAGGCCGCCTCACCACTGCCGCTCTTCAGCTCAAAATCATGGGGCCACAAGGCCCGCCAGCCCGCATGGGCGAACCGTCTGCAGCGCCCGCGCATGTCTTTTGCGCGGCTCATCACGCTGGCCGTCACAGTCGTGGTGCTCATTGCCATGCTCACCACGGGCATCGTCAAGAGGCACAAGTGGCGCCAGCAGCTGCGGCACGGTGAGGCCGCGAAGCAGTATCACTGGGAGCACTATCCTCGGTAAGCACGCATCACGCCTGCAGTGTGCGTTCGTGTCACTAATGGATGCAGATTGAACGGCTTCTTCAATGGCGTCCGCACACTCGTCCCGTATGGCGACTGGGTGTCCGAGCAGGACTACGTCAAGTACTCGCAAAGTCCCAATCCCGAGGACAACATCAAGCCCAAGTGGCCGCACATGTCCAAGGACAACAAAGAGCCTCCCATTGACCCCGTCATCTTCGACCCCTACAAGTTCGACTCGGCAGAGTACCTCAAGACCCACGACAAGGTCGAGACGTGCTACCTCGACGAGGACGAGAGGGTCGACCTCCCCGACATCTACGCGTATCCCGGCATCCCCCAGAACATGACTGCCCCTTTCTTCGGCTCATACGAAGAGATTGGCATGGACGACAAGAAGTGCTTCGACCGCTTCGGACGCTTCGGACCTTACGGCTACTCCTACTCGCGCGATGAGGGCGGTCTTGACATGGCCGGCAAGTCCGAGAAGGGTGGCGCTGACAAGATCTGGAACTACGAGAAGAAGGTCGACTACCGCAAGGTCAGCTGGGCCAAGGCTCAGAAGCGGTGCCACGAGAAGAACAAGCACCGCTTCGAGAAGAACGCCACCTCGTCCAGTGACGACGAGCCACCCAAGAAGAAGCTGCCCCGCCACGCCTACATCCTCCGCACATGGACCGGGTACAAGTACAGCGATTACCAGATTCTGACCATCCGCGCCATGATCAACGAGCTCGCTCTCAAGTCTGGCGGCCAGTACGATGTGCACTTCCTCCTTCACGTCAAGGACGACAGCCTCCCCATCTGGTCTTCTGAAGAGATTTACCAAAAGGTCATCGAGGACAACCTCCCTAAGGAATTCTGGGGCATGGCAACGCTTTGGTCTGAGCAGCAAATGCGCATGTACTACCCTGAGCCGTTCCCCAACAATGTCTACAACCATGCAAAGGCTCCTGTGCACTCCGTCTATCGCAGCGCTCATTTCGCTCTCCAGTGGTTCTCGCAGGCCCGCCCCGAGTACGACTTTTACTGGAACTGGGAGATGGACCTCCGTCTCACTGGCTCCTACTACGAATTCCACAACCAGATCGGTGAGTGGGCCAAGAAGCAGCCACGCAAGGGTCTGTGGGAACGATCGTCCCGCTACTATATCCCCGAACTGCACGGCTCGTGGAAGAACTTCACCGAGATGGTTGAAGAGGAACTCTACAACAGCGACGAAAAACCTGTCTGGGGCCCTCCTAAATTTGAGAACACCGGCATGCTTCCCAGCCCTCCTGAGACGCAGCCACCGCATTCATATCTCCAGGACAACTACGAATGGGGAGTTGGTGAGGAAGCCGACATCATCACCTTCAACCCCATCTTCGATCCTGCAAAGACCAACTGGGTTTTCCGCGACGACGTCACTGGATACGACCTCGAGCTTCCGGAGCCGCCACGACGATGCGCCATCATCACTGTGTCGCGTTTGTCCAAGCGGTTATTAGATCTCATGCACCGTGAGACTTACCTCATGAAGCACCACATGTTCCCAGAAATGTGGCCTCCGACTGTCGCTTTCCACCACGGACTGAAAGCAGTCTACGCCGCTCACCCCGTCTACTTCGACCACAACTGGCCACTCGAGGCTATCGATAACACCTTCAACAAGCCCCCGAAGCCCACCGACAGCGTCTTCGGTTGGGGTGAACACAACCAGCTTGGAAACAGCTTCTACTACAACGCAGGCTTCAGTTCCGAGTGGTGGCGCCGCTGGTTGGGCTCCCGCGAAAACGATAAGGGTGGCCCAGCTGCGGAAGAAGCCGGCTCCGGCCGCCTCTGCATGCGTTCGACGCTCTTCCATCCTGTGAAGTATGAGAAGGGTTCAGAATGATTTTCCAGCGCCTTTGGACGATAACATGTTTTAATCTGCGAAACTCACGGCGCCAGAGACGCTCCGATTGAGTTAGACCACCTCCTTTCTGCTCTTCGCATACTCAGCGACCCACATTTTTACACAATCGGCGCTTGCATCATCGGACGGCGTTTGAATTGGCGTTTCTTGCATCCATCATGCATTGGATTTGTACATTGGGGATTTTCCTTACCATCGTTTTTTCTTAAGCTTCAGCAGTATACCTTGTTACTCTACAACACACAAAAGTCGACGGAAGTGTAATTAGCCGGCATCTGGCATCCGCTCTCTTTTCTGCGCGGCGGCGCGCGCGTTTCGCTTCTTAGTATCGACTGGCGCCATACACGATGATATGGCACGGAAACCATGTTGGTAATGGTGGTGAGGGTGTTTCATTCGCTTCGACAAAGGATATCTGGCGTTTTTGATCAGCATGTGGAAATGTGTAGATGAAGGACTCTTGGGGCACAATCTCACTATGCGAGCCCACCAAGGGTAATTGAATAGTGTGCTTGTAGAATTATGATGCAATTGAAGATAATTACAATCACGACATGTCCTTATATTGGTGATGTTCTGCACGTTGGTATTATTCTCTCATTACATGTCGCGAGATCCGATCATCATTGCAAATCACCGCGATTTTACTGCTTACAATGCACATGTAGCGGGTGGTTGAAGTCGATCTTAGCGTCATTTTCGGCCTCTCCGGAGGATATCTGAGACTTCGTACGCACATCATCCCATCTACACAATCTCAAAAGCTATGCCAGGTCAAAGACGCTGATCTATCAGCTCACGAGATAATTTCCTGTTACTGTGATCGTGTGCGAGGATAGTTGCGCAAAAGCCACACAAGATCCAGACGAGTCGAAAAGACCGTTGGATCGTGTCCATTCCATTCCCGGCACAACGGTCGAGGCAAGATCGTGCACATAACCACAAGTACTAGGTACCTGCCGCATGTGACCACTTTCTCTAGCCTACTCCGAAGTCCAAACAACCCATTCCTCCCAGCCTCTCACACGACCTCCTCCCCCATCTGAACTGCCAAGACAACTGTTGGTTTGTCGGCTGAAGCCAGCGAGGTGTTGTGCTCTGAACTCCGCAAGCAGCCTACTGGCGCCGCCACGACACCACCATCGCTCCAAATGCAATCTGTGTACGCCTGCTTCCGCCATGGCCGTTGGACACGATGTCTTTTGCCTTGGCCAATAATTAAGCTTCGATAAGCTATGGAGAGCGAAATCCGGCAGGCCTCTGGGGAGCTTGGTGTGCAACGGGCATGGCGCCGCGAAAGCATGACGAGGCGGACGACGTAAGTCTGGGCGCGCTATTTCACCTCGACGCAGATGGGTTGGAGGCACGCGACACACCGATTCCAAGACATCTCTGGCCAATTCTACTATACATTCTAGGTCGGAAGTAGCAAGTGACTGCTCTATATATATAATTCTCCTCTCCCCGCGATCATCGACCCCGGGGTGAACGAAGGAACCCTCTCTATCTCGAACATGTACCCGCGATAACGCCTCACGACGCGCGAACCCTCCACGATGAAGCTCCTACCGACCTCTCTCCTCCTCTACCTCAATGTCCTCCTCCTTTCCTCTTCCGCCCTCCCTCTGACCCAGCGCTCCGCCCCGTTCCCCTCTCTCATCGGCCTCACGCCTCTCACCCACGACTTCAATCGCCCCGATAACAACCCTTCCTCGACCAAATTCTTCCACGAATCCACCTTCAGCGCGCACTACGATGGGCGCTTTGCGGCCGAAGCCCTGGGCCACTCCACGCGGATTGTCCATCTGCGCCTCATGCTGCGCGCATATACAGTCACCATGGCACGGATAGGCGTGCGCACATGGCTCATGCATGGCGGCCTGCTGGGGTGGTGGTGGGGCGGGCGGCTCATGCCGTGGGATACGGACTTGGACTACATGGTTGATGAGGGGGGCATGGAGACGTTAGGGGGCTGGTGGAACATGAGTGTTCATGAATTCACTGCAAGTGACTTTGGTTTGAGGCTTGGGGACGGTGAGGTGGGTGGGGCAAATGAACTCGATGGCAATGATGGTATTGGCGATATGGACAGGTGGAAAGAGTGGGATGACTTAGGCATCCGCAAGAAAAAGTACCTCTTAGAGGTGAACCCATGCCACACGAATACGTCGACGAAAGATCGCTCGAATAAGATCGACGCGCGGTGGATCGATACTTCGACGGGCTTGTTCATCGACATCACAACCCTCCACACCCAACCCTATTCAACCATCAAACCCCCCAAGAAATCCTCCCACCACCATCCAACCCCAAAACACAGGCCCGTCGCAGACGACGACGACGACAACCCAGACGACCCAGACATCCCCCTCTACACAAAAGACTCACACGCCTACTCCTCCTCCCAACTCTTCCCGCTCCGCCTCACCACCTTCGAAGACACGCTCACGCTCGTGCCCAACGACTACGAGAGCGTGTTGCTGGATGAGTATGGGTCGAATTCGATTACGCAACCGTGGTTCCGGGGGTGGAAGTTTGAGAAGGCGGAAGGTGGGTGGGTGCAGGATGAGGAGAATGGAGGGGCTTGGGATAAAGAGGGGAAGGGGAAGGGGAAGGAAAAGGGAGGGGGTTGATTAGGCTGGTATGGGGTTTTGGGAAGCATAGCATAGCATAGCATAGCATGGCGTTTTGGTGTCTATGGATATTGGAGTTGCTGGGGGGTTTTACGAATATGAATTGCAGGCTTGATCTGCGTCTTTAATTGTAGAGCTTCGAAGTTCTAACATCTACCTTATCCAACCATTGTTTTACCGTTGGAAGCGATCGTCGACATCGGTGAAGCCAAACTCAGCACTGGCAGTCCAGACCGTCGGGACATTCCACGCCGGTCCTCGACCGCATGCGATCCGCGCATGAGACCAGTAGAATCACGTACATCACGGGACCTGCGTGGTGGATATACACTTTCCGGTGAGTAAGTCAGCAGTCAAGCTTGGCTTTAGAATAAATGGCTCGAGGCGAGACGAGTCGAGTCGTGGGATGGGGATATATGATCCTCCACGTCGACTTTCGACACGGCTTGTGAGATAGATCTCGCGACCCAACTCTTCCTCACTCACCCGGATTTCATTACTACTATGAAGCTCTCCATCCTCGTCTCCCTCATCATGACAACAGTCGTCCTCGCTGTGCCAGCAGTACGTGAAACCTTCCCCACCGCTCCTTTACCTTCCTTCCCTTCGAACCCAACGCTGACATCCCACGCTCAATCCAGCTCGTACCAAAAATTTCCTCGCGCACTGTAATCGAGAACGGAGTACTTGTCAAGAGACAGTGCGAGATATGCGTTTGCGAAGGCTGGACGCCGGAGTCTTGTCACTGTAGGGAGAATGGGTGTTGTTTGAATGAAGGATGTGAGTTACACTGATATGTTTGATGGGGCGTTGAGCTGATGGGGGCAGGTACTTGGTTTTGAGGAGGGGAGGGGAGAGTGATGGGGCAATGAGGGATGATGCAGACTACAGAAGAGACGTAAGGCTGGAACACGGACGACTACCGACCAGCTTCTGAGCTAGCGTCAAAGCTCGATGTTGTGCGACGTTGGGAGCGCCGTAACTGTACTTATTCAATGGATAGGTTTGAGTACTTTGACTGACCGGAGCCTGCTGATGTCTTCCCCGGAGGACATGTGCCTACGTCTTTCTTTCCCCACTTTCGCGATAGTATCCATTGGTCTCAACGCTGGTGAAGTTAGTGTTCTCAGCAGCCTAGATTCCCTCGCACCAATCGCAATGATGTGTCAGACACTTCGGTGAGTACACAAGGCGTTCGCTTACTACCCTCGCTGCGTTCTAGTCGTTGAGCGCCGGAGTAAGGTCCAACATGATAGGACTTGACTTACTACAAGATTATTGTCGTGCAAGCGTTAGAATGTAGTGTCATGTTTGCCCTGCGATGTGCCTCGAGGCGATGATTTTGAAAGAGTATTTAAGGTCCATCCGAGCGAATCTTTCCATCACACTCGCCGGACAATCGAACCCAGTGGCTGCATCTTCTCTTGCCATATCTCATCACCACGATGAGACTCACTCTTCTCATATCGCTCATCACAGCGAGTGTTGTCCTCGCCAGCCCAGCTGTACGTAGCAACATCCAACTCCCAGTCGAAATTATTTTGACATACTAAAACAGTTCGTTCCCAAGATGTCCTCGCGCACCATCATCGAGAACGGAATACAGATCGAGAAGAGATGCCAGGAGTGTTGGTGTGAGAACTTCGACCCTGCATCTTGTCACTGCGTGGAAGATGGGTGTTGCTTGGTTGGCGGGCAGAAGTGTGAGTAGTGACGAGAATATGAATGATGCCTAAGTTGATGTGAAACAGGTACTTGGGGATGGTAGAGAGATGGACAATGGAAAGATGTGAAGACGAGGAAGGAGCCAGTACATGCAAGCTGAGGTTGTGATGCGGGCGTGTGGCTATCCATGCTCGAAGTGCCATCTGGGAAGGGCATCTTTAGCGAATGCGAATATGCATGAAGTTAGGCGTCCACCTACTGGATTGTGACGTAGTTCTCAAAATTGTCGCCAGCAAGGCTAAGATTAGAGGCCGTCATGTCCGAACAGATAGGTCGTAAAAGGTACAATTGTCTGTATGCTTTAGTTCCACGTCGAACTTGCGATCGAGAACTTCCCACAGTGCTCGTCGTGTAGTAGTTCAAAGTGATGAGTGTAGTGTAGTCTTCCATGTTACGCTTGCTTAACTCCGAGTTGGGCCAAGCTTAAAGTGGTTGGTAAAGCAAGGCTTAAAGTGGAGATAGTGGGATTTGAACATCTTCTGAGATCCTTTCGTTCGGCGGACAGTCATCCTTAGTGGACATTCGGTTTCCACGGGGGCCATCGTTATTCGATCTGATGCGTACATCCTCGTACATCCAGCCGCTTCTGGCCATGGAGACGAAACGTCAAAACATCATTGGTCGGCGATAGTCTAGAACGGCGTGTCGGTGTTCCTAAATGCTACGCCGCCAACGTGCATCCCCAAATATCGCAGACTGATTGGCTAGGTCAACACAAAATCCGCCTAAATTCCATTCTTTACACTCTAGCGTACAGCATAACATCGAGGAGTTACATTAGCTCCGTGAGACGTCTCTAACTCCATCCGTCTCCGGTATGTGACCAGTGATGTAATTGGGTAATGGACTTCACGACAACACTCAGGCACAGCTTATGTCCACCCTAGACGGGTACAATATATAAGGAACCCTGTGGAAGGTACAATACTCCATCGCAACAACGTTTCAAACATTAATTGCACCGTCATCTGACCTTCTTCGACTCTTCCACATCAAATCCTCAAAGCATACATACAACTACCTCCAAGATGTCAAAGCCCATCGTCGCAATCTTCGGTGCCACTGGCAACCAAGGCAACTCAACCGCACGCTTTGTGCTCTCCAGCCCCACTCTCTCACAGCGCTACACTGTGCGCGCTGTCTCACGCGATGTCACCAATGCAAAGATGCAAGAGCTCAAGTCTCAGGGCGCCGAGCTTGCTCAGGCTGATCTAGAAGACCCTTCATCTCTTCCCGCCGCTCTCAAAGGCGTCGAGTACCTCTTCTTCGTGACAACAACCCAGTACCAGGGCGGTAGCCGGGAGATTGAGACTCGTCAGGCCAAGAACATTTGCAATGCGGCACTCAAAGAAGGTGTCAAATACATCATCTTTAGTTCCATGTCGCATCCTTTCAAGATCTCCAATGGAAAACTAAAGAACGTCGAACATTTCGACGACAAGGCTGAGATTGAGGAGTACATCCGCGGCCTACCAGTCAAATCTGCCTTCTTTGCACCTGGATCATTTTTCCAAAACTTTGCCACCCAATCGAAGCCTCGTCCCAGCCAAAACGGCGACGGCACCTATGTCGTCGCCAACATTCTCAACCCCGACACGCAAGTCCCGCTCATCGACATCACCGACAGCGGGAAATGGGTAGGCGCCATCCTGTCGGATCCGGAGAAGTACGAGGGCAAATTCTTCGCGGCAGCTCAGGACTTTTACACCTGGCCGCAAGTATGCGAGCTGATTTCCAAGCATACTGGGAAGACCGTTACGTACCAGCAACTGCCAGAGGAGGTCTTCAAGGGTTTCTTCCCTGAGAACATGCAGGTCGGTCTATGTGAGATGTTTACCCTGCTCCGCGACTATGGGTATTATGGAAGCGAGATGAAGCAGCAGGTGCAGTGGGCGAAGGAGCAGGCGCAAGGAGAGCTGACGAGCTTCGAGGCGTGGTTGAGGAGAGAGAAGTACACTTTGGAATAGTTTTTAGCGTTCAAGAGAATGGATTTATCTCTTAGTAGCCCATAGAGGGAAACTTTAATTGGAGAGAAACATGTTCCTGCTTTTGCTGTGCCGCTTATGTCGTAAAACCCAAATGGGTTTAGTGCCGAGGCACACCACCTGCTTCTTGCCCTTCGACGCAATCCAGCCTAACCTCCCATTTAACTTCATATCACACGTTACACAAGATATAGCGAGATTGAGGCTACCCGCAAGATCTTCAGCATACATCGTCTTTTTTTTTCCTTCCACACACACACACAAGTTGTGCTAACTGCGCCCTGCCCTCCAGGCTATGCTTGAACAAGGCTGAGAGCATGCGTTGACTGAACATCCGTGTTAGCCCTAAATCAGCCTCACCAGCAAACCTGCGCGATTGAACGCGTTGTACAACTTTTTTCTTGACCCGCCATCTTATCTCGGCTGCTACGAAGTATTGTCTCAAAAGAAAAGGACGATGCGACTTATCAACACAACGACGCTCGAGATCGAGGAGTTCCTCAGCGAGGACAAGATTCCACCCTTTGCGATCCTCTCTCATACATGGGAAGAAGAGGAATGTACCCTCCAGCAGATGCAGAATGCCGAAGCATCTATAGTGAAAGAGCGGAAGGGGTACCAAAAGATCCGAAAATACTGCGAGCAATCCTTGAAAGATGGCCTTCTGTGGGCATGGGTCGATACGTATGTGTTGTTCAAAAAGGTTAGTAGCGACCAAGAGGACTAACCTCCTTTCCAATTGATAAGACTTCCACCGCCGAGCTTTCGGGTATTTTGTACCCCTTCACTAACAGAATGCTCACTAATACATGTTTTAGAAGCCATAAACTCGATGTTTCGCTGGTATCAGATGGCAGACGTATGCTATGCCTTTTTATCTGATGTTTCTACACTAGCTTCGCTGCCAAAGAGCCGATGGTTCTCAAGAGGCTGGACGTTGCAAGAGTTGGTCGCCCCCAGAAACGTGCGCTTCTACAACTGTGCATGGAAGTTTGTCGGCTCGAAGCTTGACCTCAGAAAAGAGTTGCACGCCATAACTACAATCGAGGAAGCAGTCCTGGAGACTGGTAAATTTGAGATGATCAGTATCGGAAGAAGAATGTCATGGGCCGCTGGTCGACAAACAACCAGGATCGAAGATCGCGCTTACAGTCTCATGGGAATCTTCGACGTCAACATGCCGCTTTTATATGGAGAAGGCCACAAAGCATTCACAAGGCTTCAGGAAGAGATCATGAAGATCTCGGACGACCAGTCACTCTTTGCATGGGGTCTTCCTGCGGAAATTAAAACAGTTCACGAGTTTCGTGACAATCTCGCTGGTCTCAGCGTCGATGGGATGCGTGGTATATTTGCTGAGTCGCCAGACGAGTTCAAGTTTAGCGAACGCATTCACGTTCTGCAGGATCTCCGGTTTTCGATCCCACCCATCGTGTCCAATAACGGCGTGCGTATCGAGCTCCAAGTATACCGTCCAACGGGTCATCGTATACAATTCGCTGCCCTCTACTGTACGATCCATGGCAATTATAGGTACTTTCTAGGCTTTCCAATCATCAGATGGGCAGGAAGATGGGTCGCACGGTATGGCGAGCTTGTTATGATCCCTGTGCGTGCCTTGGTGGATGCATCTTCAGAAACGCCATATACAAACCCGGAGGTTCTCTTGTTGAAGGCGCCAATTGTGCTTCCAAAGGAACGTGAACCGCTCAACAGCATAAGACTCGGGTGGATTACCGGCACACACGACAAGGAATACAAGATGGAAGTGCACTGTGCGAAGCACGCCGCGTATTCAGAGCGCACAAGGGCTCTTACTTTGACGCAAAACGTCGACACTATACACGCTGCATTCATCTTCTCACGCATGGAGATAGACCCCACCACCCTCTTCGACGGACTGAAGAGGCCCGGTCCCAAAAGAGGCCATGACGATGAAGTTTGGCATAAGAGCTCTTTCGTAATCACGGCCAAGGCTTATAATTCAAGCCATCGCTATACCGCAGCGTTTCCTACCTTCGCTATCCTAGTCGGCGGTCCAATTGCAAGTCCCTGGGTAGAAATCATCGTCGTTCTCGACGACCACGACTCAGGTGTTCAATTCCAGAAACTACACACCGTCAAGGAACAGCCCATTCAAAGATGCACTGAGAAGGCAAAACTACTTGCTCTCTTGGAAGATGACACGAATATAGGGCCGCTTGGTGGCAAACGTGTACAAGCCAATGAGCAGGTGATTATGCTGTGGGAAGAGGCTCAGGCATCGCGTTTTGGTCTCATCAAAAAGACAGGCCAGGGGCGATTGTCAGTGAGGACGCAGCTGCAAATGATGTCGACGAATCTCGTTGAGAAAGGCCTCATATTGTTTGTTACGATTGCTCCTCCAGGCCACTGGGCGCATGAGGTGAAGCTGAGGTGGTGGTAAGAAAGCGCAATAGATACGCAGGTCATATCTTCGGATTAATTTATCAAGATGCTGACGCAGTCAATGCATTCCGATTGAGAGGTGAACGATTTATAACCCCGACCCTATCAGACGTCGGTCTCGCAACGATACTCGAGAGGAATCTGCAATCACGAAATTAGACTAATATATCATATCCAGCATCCTGGCTGTATTCGAAGCACTTTCACGTGGTACACTCGCACGTACAAGGCCTTGTAGGCCTCTGCGATACTCCAAGACAGAGGCAACGGAATCAACAAATTATATGGAGGCTTGAGTGGCTTATACGTACAAAACCAGCAGGCAGACTGTCTTTGTTTCAGCAAAAGTTCGCGACTCTACACGTATAACGAGTTGTAGGTCTTCAGGATATATAAGAGAGCGGTTTCATTGGTGGTTCATTACGACCAAGATCAGCTGAATGCCTAGCTTCATTACAGATCTTGCTTTTCTTCGTCGATGACTGGCATTAGGAGTTAGATTCCATTATCTAGAGTTCTGTTCCATATCTACATGAGCGGAGACTGTTTAAAAAGGGCGGGGATCGACGCGAAGGAGATCCCATGACATGAAGCTTTGATCAGGCTGAATAGAGATGAAAGACATAAAGGCTGATAGAGGTCATTTGGACAGACAGCACTCGTATTTCATCCCATCCATGACGCGAACCTCCCTCTGACCCTTAGGCATTTCTGGCAGTATTTGAGGTTCGAACTCAATATCTGGATCGCTCGCTACCTCGAAATAAGGATATTTTAGTGCCTCTTAGGCAGTGGCCGTCTCTGGTGATCGACCACGAGAAGAGATTCAATGAAAAGCGATAACCGTTACATGGTTGGGATAATGTCAGGAGCGTGATTATGTATATATAAAGAGGAACTGTCAACTACTGAGTAATAACACCATCAGTCATCAACTCCTCCTCCAATCCAACCCAGAACTTAATCCAGTTGAAAATAGCCTTGTGCCACAACAAGCTATTATCCCTGTTCGTAACCCAATGGCCCTCATTCGGGAAATGCAAGAAGCGACTCGGCACACCCAGCGTCTGCAGCACATTGAAAGTCTGAAGCGGTTCCGAAATAACCACGCGGTAATCCAAGTCATTGCCAACAACAAACTCAGGCGTGCTGAAGTTCTTGGCATGGTAGAGCGGGTCCCACTTCTCGTAGTTGGCGCGGTCGTTCCATATGGTGCCGTTGTTGTCGCGCTGGATGAACCAGATCTCGTCGGTGGCGTAGGAGCCGACGTTGGTCATCTTGCCGTCGTGGCAGACGAGGGCTTTGAACTCGCGGCCGAGGTCGTGGCCTTGGATCCAGTTCATCATATAGCAGCCAAACGAGGCGCCGGCGGCGATGGCGTGCTCAGTGTCGACGTAGTCAACGTTGTCGCGCAGATGCTCGAAAACCTTGACAAGGTCCGTGTACGGTGTACCACCCCAGTTGTTTTGGATCTGTGCTATATGTTAGCAATGTGACGATGGTAATTGTACAGGAAAATTACCTTGTCCGTGAAGTTTTGACCATAACTGGCTGTTCCAGTAAATTGCGTAGTTGTGACAATGAATCCCTGCTCTGCCCACAGACGTAGGTTCCAGCGAACACTCCAAGCATCGCCTTGTGTAGATTGGGGACCACCGTGGACAACGAATGCCAAGGGGTACTTCTTGGATGGATCAAAGTCCGAAGGGTAGAACATGAAGGTCTGGATCATGTCGCCATCGTCATTCTTAATCCAAAAGTTGGAAACATCCTTAGGACCAAGACCCTTTAGTTCGGGATCGACCTCATTTGCGGTGAACAGGATCTTCTTGTCCTTGCCAGGGTACTGGCTGTAGAAGATGCGACTGCTCCAGCTGGAAGCTGCGGAGACAAAGGCAGACCCATCGGGGAGCACACCGAAGGCGGCGAGAGTGGTGTCTGGCCCTGTGAAGTTGACCGGCTTGAAGTCTGCAGCGGCATCTTGGGGCACAAGCCAGAGGCGTGTGGATGCGTGTAGTTCGGAAGTGACCCAGAGATCAGCGTCATCCGGGCTCCATGCAAGACCTGAAGGCGACGAGTCCCAGTTTTCAGCAACGGTCCGAACCTTGGAGTTGAGGCCCTCGATGTCGGCAACGTACAACTTGTAGCGGTCAGACTCGTAGAAGATGCCGCTTTGCTGGCCATATGCGACCTTCTTGCTATCGTGAGACCAGGTTGGGTAGCCAGAAGCGCCTTGGGCAGTCTTGGGAGCTGTTGTTCCAGGGCCATTGACGGCAACGGCGACTTCGGAGCCATCATGTGGCACAACGTAGATGTAGCTGGCCGTGTAGTTTGCCTTGGCAAGTTCTGGAGCCTTGCTGCGGAAAGCAACAGTGCTGCCGTCAGGGGAAAGGGAGTAGTCGGCCGGGTCGCTAGAGGATCCTTGGACAGGACATTCTGGGCGAGTCACGGTGTAGTTCATGCCGTTGAGCAGATTCTTCAACTCGCCTCCAAACGAGTAGCTACCATTTCCACCAGTTAAAGATCCAGCAAAGACAGAGTATCGTTCCTGAGCGATGTAATAATTCCAGTGGCGTACAAAGTTTGACGAGTACAGCTGACCCGTGGTCTTTGGCTTGGTAACCAACTCTGGGTTGTAGGCGGACCCATTGTTTCCATAGGCCAGAGAGTTTACCACGAAATTGATGTCACCCGACTCTGTCTTGACGGCTTTGAGGCCGGAGAAGGGGGCACCCAAAGATGCAACTAGCTTTCTGCAATGCTTTAGCCAGACTCAAGTCAAATCCTTCGTAAAACATACGGTGTAAACTTCTCTGCACCAAGATCGGCGGTGTACAGTGTCACGCCACCGGGGATCTGCTCGTTGGTGGAGTTGATGTACAAAATGCTGTCTTCACTGTCACCGACCCACACAACCTCGGACACCGCGCTGTTAAAAGGTGCCTTGGTTGTGTTGCCAGTCTTGGTGTCCAAGAAGTACCAGGTAGTGGTTGTTTTGGCCGAAGTCCAATTGTACTTGGCCTCGGAAAACAATGCTTTGTCCTAGCACTAAATCAGCCCATGTACGACAGATTAGGCATCTTCAACTTACACCCTTTGCATTCAATTGACCCGCGCTTCGCCTTGGAGCAGCAAGCATTCCCTCTGTTGTGAATGCATTGGCAGACCCCAGCATTAGGCCAGCGGCCAACACGACAGACTTCATCGCCATGGCTATGGATTGAAAAGCAGCAACAGCGACAACAACAGAATGCAGACATGACGTTCGACTTTAAATATGGGCCCAGGGACTCGGATGGCGGTACCGCAGCATCTCTGGCAGCAATCGTTTGCCAAGGCTAGACATGTCCGAACAGGCAGGAGCCAAGCAAAGCTTTCTGCGGCTTGTCCGCCTTGCGATTGAGCCGGGGCTCGGCAGACCGTTAGTACTAGAGAACCCGCTCGTGATTGTCGTGTTACGCTTCTTGACCTGCCGTTTGAGGGATGAGCCGGAGGTCGATTGTGCGCTTGGAGGAAGATGGAAGCGGTGGGGAATGCGCGATGGAAGGCTCTGGTGGTATGCCGTGCCGCTTGCTGACGATATGAGCTCGATCATCACATGTTGCGCATGGTCTGGAACCCAGGGAATGGTTCAGGAACAGGGCCGTTGTGAGACCTGATCTTGGTAATTGATTGATGGTGTGGTTGTGGTTCGTACCATCGAAATTGTATTGCGACGTCACCGCGAATCTGATTGGGCCAGAGTCTTACACACTCAGGCGAGTTCCATTTTGCTACCACTCCATATGTTCACTCACAAACTAGACAGTACATGCTCTAAACCGATTGCGAATACTCTAAAACTGTACTGCGAACATTCATACGTAGCGTAAAATGGTCTGATGAGTATTTGTGCGGAGAACACACGCCATAGTCTAGCATCTTGTTGTGTAAGTTATGGCATGCATATGACAGAACCCCGAGCTTGGTCGTGGCACTTCAATAGGCGTGGAAAGTCGTACACAGTGCGACGTCAAGATGACATGCGGTGCTTGTGGCTGTCACGATGAAAGAATGATAGTATGCTTGCGCACTAAATTTTCCATGATGCTCAACTTCGTGGCTTGCATCCTCTATTATATAGACGCCTGATGCAGGATATACGTGTGCTGCTCTTATGCGACGAATTTATTTGCAACTCGAGCTATGATTCGACACGCTGTCATCGGACGTATAATAATCGGAGGGTTCCCCAGTCGACATCGCTATGGTGTTGGGACGCCCGGGGGCCGCTGAAACATGGTGAGGTGCAGGGTCGATCGACGGCGCAGCGGAATTAGCTCTAAGACACAGCCACAAAGCTCGTTCCGGGCGTCTCAACACACGAGACACGGACGATCATGTCACTTCTCAGCCGCAAATCAATATTGAATCTCTTCGTGAGGTTGCCGACAATGGCATCTATGAGCGATCTGCCTGAGGTAGTGGTTGTCATGGCTAAGGTCGACTGACCGGCGATGACAGCATGTAGCGAACGTTGCGGATGTGGCGGCGTTGCAGCACGACACCCGCACGTATTTCTTAAATTAGCTCTGGGCAGCACCAATCAGCGCAGTTCGCTGGCAGCCCGAGGAGCAGCGGGAAAAGTCTCGCAGGCGTCAGTGATTACGCTGCAGGCGGATCGCGATGGGTGGTGAACTGGCCCAGCTCTTGTCTGCCATTGCTCGTTCCTGTTCTACAGACAGTTTTCTAGCGCTCTGCGATGACGTTGTAGAACGTGGTTGATGGTTATAGTACATAGCTTATCGCTACTAGGATACTGTCCTGCTTTATCGCAAGAACCACGCCTCGCCTGACGGAGGTCCATCTGCCGAGCGACGGGCAATTCACTCCAGCAACTCGGCCCTAGTCAACACGACAGACCCGCGTCGACGTGCGCTGCCTGTGCCGACTGCAGACGAGTTGCAGCTAAAAGTCGCGCTTGCTGAGCTACAGCTGCACCCCGCCACCTCAGGAGTTTCACCCGTCGTCTTGGTGGGCCTGAGCATCCTGGCACCTCTCCGCGACTTCAATTCTTACATTCGCTTGAACGACGACGTTATGAGTTTTGCTTCCTAGGTGCCCCTGCCAACGCATCATCGCACCTATACTGCCGCGGCGCTCGTGTCTCACCTTGCCCACGACTCTCCACCCGCCGCACATCCGCTGCACCACCTGAGCGCGCCCCGTTACTTTCACCCTCGCCGTCGCCCGAGTCTCCTCGATTTCCGCCATCCGCAAACAAACGTCATCTCCGTACAGCCTGCGCATGCGACCGAACAGTGCCGACTGCACCCAATCACCGCGACCCGAATCCCGCGACCGCCTTGCCGCCGGATAGCGTAGACGACATGACGGTGGAAGCAGCAGGCACATAATGGCAGTCACTTCACCGCGCAACGGCGCCCGACTCTCACAGAGCGGCCCACGACTCGACCCCGATATACCGTCCCTCCAGCCCTCGCCGCCCCCGCCCAAGTCGCGCCGGAGACGATGCGCCGTGCCGTCGGTATGCGGGCTCCCGATGCTCCTGGTCCTCTTCGTCTTCACCTCTTTCCTCCCGCTCGCGAGCGCCGTATTTGTCAATTTCGACAACTGTCTCGAGAAGTTCTATTGGCAGGATGCGGCAAAGTCGTCGTATCTCCAATTCAATCCCAAGTTCGTATGGGCCTCCTTCGACACCGAGACCGCCGACCATACGCTGAGCATCACCGTGTACGGGAACGTCTCTGGTCAGGCCTCGATCGGACCCTACCCGAGCCCCAGCAACGAGAGCTGGAAGGATCCAAATGATCCTTTCGGCAAGATTGTCGACTTGGAACCGCCCAACAGATTGTATACAACGCTATTTGCCGACTACAAGGTGCTCACATTCGCAGCGAGCGACCAGGTGACCCAGCAGTTCTGTAACACCACTGTTAACACCACCTGCCCCATCGCTCCAGCCTTTACGGCCAATTCCAGTATTCCCACCGATTTTCCCGCCTTTCGCACCTCACAAAACTTCAACAGCACATATTCCTTCGCAACCTGGGCTATGAAGCTGCAGATTGTTGCCGGGAATGCGGGCAAGTCACAGTACGGTTGTATAGCAGCCAACATCACCCCCGATCTCGGCCACACGCTTTCTGACACACTACGTTATCTCCCCGCCGCTATTCTCGCCCTCGTGGGCATCGCAACCATCTTTGCCGCGACATGCAGTCCATGGGGAACGTCGAACGTGTTTCGCTGGTCCAGCAACTATGGCCGAGATGAAGACCTCCTTCGTTTGGTCACCCCTGGTTTCGGCGACTGCCTCCAGTATATCCAATTCATCGTCCTGGCGGGTAGCCTGAGTCTGAACTATCCTGGCTACTACCAGCCAGTTGTCAGCCAGGCCAGCTGGTCGCTCCTACTATTCAATGAAAGTTTTGTGAGTCATGGGAACGGATCTCAAAGCCTCGTGGATGGCATTTATTTTGCCAACGGCACCTATGGGCTCTCCCGCCTCGGTGAATATGTCGGCATGTCTAAGGACCAGGACATCTGGGCATGCATGGCCGTGTTCTTGCTCGTTCTTATTGGCATCATCGTTGCCATCACGCAGCTTGGCTTCCTAGGGCGGTGGCTGTATCGACAAATCACCCATACACAGGGCGGCGATCTCACTGGCAAGAATTGGCCCTTTACAGCCGGAAACGTTGTCCGAATTGTCTTCAATTTTTTTATGCTTCCAATAATCTGCCTATCCTTATTCCAGCTGGTAGTAGCCCCGCGCTCACCAGGCTCCGTGGTGGCCACTGCAGTCATTCTCCTCATTGTCGTAGCCGGATCCGCCACCTTGATATTCTGGTCTATATTTACTACGCGGCCTCGAGCACATCTTTTTGACGACCTTCCTACCGTTCTGATGTACGGTCCCCTTTACAACACATATTCCGACGACGCAGCGCCCTTTGCTTTCATTCCTGTACTCCTCACCATCATACGTGGTATCGCTATTGGCGCTATTCAGCCTTCCGGCATTGCGCAGATTATTATGCTTGCGATCTGCGAAGTAATACTAATCCTAACTCTCCATGCTTTCAAGCCTTTTCAATCGAACACGTCGATGAACGCCTATCACACGTTCTTCTCGGCAATCCGCTTGACCTGCATTCTACTTTCAGTAGCTTTCGTCCCCTCCTTGGGCGTTGAAGAAGCACCCAAGGGCTGGATCGGCTACATCATTCTGCTTTTGCACGCTATTGTGCTCATATTCGGGTTCTTCCTCAACGCCTTGCAAACCATCATCGAGGTCAGCGCAAGGCTTGCTGGTGCTGGAGCAGATCAACGTGGTGGACTCACCAAGGTCTTTGGAAAACGTCAGCTCTCGAAGCGTGTTCACCGACAGCAGCGCAGTAGTATGAACTCAAATGCTGCAATGCTCCACCACGACGAAAACAAGAATATCCAGCTCATGGACAGTCGTTCAAGGAGTATGTCTGCCAGCTCGGCCGTCCTGCTCAACGGACCGTACGATAGAGACAGTCAACGTGCGAGCATGGGTTTTGAAGGGTTCAGTCAAGGCGACTACAGCGCTACAGGCGGGACTAGTCCAAATACTCCAGGCGTCAACTCGGTGCCATTCAACTTCCTAGGCGGCAGTTCAACGCAGAGCTCGAGACGGCCCACGATGGGCACGACATTGGACGCTGCGGATCCTTACTATCGACCTCCAAGACCCCGCAAACATACCATGGACTCACTCGGACCTGGGACGTCAGGGCGACCCTCCATCACCGCTGACATCACAAATGCGCCGTATTCTGATAATCTCGATCTTGAAGCAGGTGATCTTGGAGAAGGGCCATCGAGAGGGTCGGGTACACCAGCGCCAGCTTATTTGAGAACGCACAAAGACGATTCCGATCCGAACCTTGATCGACGAAACAATACAGACTACTCCGTTCGAGAGTCCGACTTTTACTATGGCCTCCGTGGACCCGCTCTGTCCTCACAACCGACTCGAAAGCTGAAGACCGGACCGGCAGATCCAATGAGTCCAGTATCGTCCGCCACCGGATGGTTTAAGAGCCTCAATCTGTTAGGTGGGCGCAAGAAGGAGAAGAGCAAGGGATTTGAGGTTGTCCGAAGCACTCGCATGCCGCCTCAGATGATGGCGGTCGAAGAGGACAATGAGGCTTCAGAGGCACCACAAGAACCGTATCGTGACAGTCCTGATTCACCTCCACGCAACAAGGCTATCCCGGGAGTCCGTGACAGTCCTGAGTCACCTCCACGTAACAAGGCCATCCCGGGAGTCGCATCGGCTGGCGTGTTGGCTGGTGAGAGAAGAAGATCATCCGACAGCTACTCATCTGCAAGCGACGTGGAATTCGAGCGAGTTCACAGGATCTCTGCCATCGCGCCTACCCTCGGGCCCATCGAGACGGGCGGTGGTATTGAATTGCCAAGCAGAATAGGTTCGCGCGCATCCCGTGCCACGCATAGTCGAGAACAACCAAGCCGAGCCCCAACTATACCTCGCAAGAATTCGCGGCGGACACGTTCGACCGACGCTGCGGTACTCCCGGACCGGCTGTCGACTGTGATGGATACTTCATCACCGCCAACGCCCGGTTATCCATCAGCGCAATCGAATCAGCATCTGCAACCCACGGCCAGTGGAATGCCAATTCGTCTGCCGTTCGGGTCGACAGAGCCTTCACCATCACCTGAGCGATCTCCTGGCCACTCTGCGGCATCAAGCCTCTACCCCAACGACGGCATCAGCGATTTCAACGCACCGCCACCAACGATTGGGGCACAGGGCGATCGACCGCTGAGCACTGGGTACGTGCAGCATCACATGACAAAGGATAGCCTGCAAAGCGATGTGCACGATGCTGGCAGTCATCTCGAAGCGTCGGCCGAATTTGTAGACCGCAGTCGAAGCATGAGCACGCAACGAAGCGCGCGCAGTCAGTACTCGAAATAGGAAGACTGAACATATTATTTCTTTCAGTACATCAGCGGACCATATATACCCTTTTTCTATAATCATGGATTCCGTTCTTTACGAATTTCATTATCGTGTACAGAGTGCATTTTTTCACCAAAAGTAGTCTTTGTTGGCATTTCTATAGTAGATGGGGCTGGGAGCATGGCAAGGGCGTAGATGGGTTGATGGGTTGAACATGTCTCTTCTGTAAGCTAGTGATGATAGGAGCGTTGAAATATATTAGTAATACGAGGACACTGAACAAACCTTTACCTGTCTGAAGTTGTTAGAAGTAAAATGAAGTGAAACCAAATGGGAGGATAGGCGTGGGCTCTAGTAATGATGTTGGTGAGATTAGCCCATCGCGTGGTTGGCTAGCGCCCGAGGCCCGCGATAGACTGCCGCATCGACGCCTAAGGCACGAGACATTCCTCCAAGCAGCCGAGCTTCAGTCTCCAGCGGGCTTGGAGTACTGGCATCTGCGACAACATTGACCGCACACTTCGGTCCTCTTTTGGCGGTTTTCTACATCTGCGCGCTGTACAGGTCGATCGCCTCTCCCCCGCGGCGGACCCATGACAACAGTGGGGACCCACGTTTGGCGTCACGCGAAGCTCTGGACGGCGAGCGAGAAGGCTACGGGGAGCCGTGGAACAGGCGACTGAAGGAAAGACATAGTTGTCTCGCCGCTGAATTAGTCAACAAGTGTAGACAGCGATAGAAGCAGGCTGGTGGCGACATATCGCTGTAAACATCCAACTGCATACCTCCACGCACCGCTATCGCCTCCGCAGCGCATCCCTTCGACAGCTCACTCGTCGGCTCCGCTGCCTTTACTACGAAACGTGGTCACCGTTGAGCGGCATATCAACCTACCATGGCGCCAAATATTACCACGCCATACTCTGGGCCATACCCGCCACGCCATTCATCCTTTCAGGCCCCGAGAGATAACGCCCACGATGGCACAGTGGCCATGGGAGAAGGAGATAGTGGAAGTGAAGGACACGGCCACTCAAGTTATCCGCACGGGATTGTGGCATCACACTTTCTGGCACAGCAGCCGCCGGACGGGCGTGAAGGGGAGACATGGATGGACTTCCTGGCCGACCCCGACATGAACCATCAACCACGGACCGCTACTGCTACCGCTGCTGATATCAACGCACCCCTCCCACCGCTGCCCCCGCACGCCTCGTCTTCACGATACACGCTTCCCGCCCGCCCGCCACGCACCGATTCGTCTTCATCGCGCAGCTCGGACCGCAAGCGACGACTGACCACGGCCGACTCGCCCATGAGACGGCCATCGAGCATAAGAATGCACTCGAGCAACCCAGGCACAACTTCTTCGGACCCTATCGTACTAGACTCCCCGCCCGTTCCCACGCGTACCAATACCGAGCCGTCGAGACGGGGCAGCGACCTGGTGCTGCCCCCGTGGCAGCCAGACTCGGACGTGTCCCAGTGCCCAGTATGCGGAAAGAACTTCACATTTTTGTATAGGAAACATCACTGCAGGAAGTGCGGCCGAGTCGTGTGTGCCCAATGCTCACCGCATCGCATCACCATACCCCGCCAGTTCATCGTACATCCGCCCTCGGACGTCAACTCACTAATCGATCTGACTGGCGATGACGAGAATGGCTTGTCTCCTTTCGGGCCCCTTCGCAATCCAGCACTGGGCGGTGGGGAAGAAGTGCGAGTGTGCAACCCCTGTGTTCCTGATCCAAACTATGGGCCACCTCCGCAGTATGTCCCCAACATGCCTTCTCGGCATGCAAGTCAGTCATCAGCTTCGTCGCGGCCCTACTTCCCACCAGGTGTGCCACCCCACCCACGTGCCCACCGCTCATCGTCTAGCGTGCACGATGCTCAACGACATACTGGCCATGGACAAACACATCACACAAACGACTTTGCTGCCGACAACAGGCGGATCAGCTACCACGGCGGCTCTGTATCCGGCGAGCGCTGGCTGCCACCTCTGCCTTCAAGCCACACACATATATCCTCATTCAGGCCGGCAGCAAACAGCTCATCTATATCTCGCTTCACCACACCCGGCCACATCCCATTTAATATGGGCCAAGGCCATCAGTCCGTAGCAAACATGTTCCCCCGCTCTTCGTCCACAGCCGTGCCTTCGCATCCGCCTCGTCCACGCCGCCAAATCGCGGAGGAAGACGAGTGTCCCATCTGCGGAAACGAACTCCCACCCAAGGGACCTGACAACGACGACTCTGATCGCACGCAACATATCGAAGAATGCATCGCGCTGCACTCTGCCTCTCCCCGCCCTATTCCACTCACACAGCAAACGTCCGCCAGCCTGCCCGCCCAACGCACCCGTGGCATGAGCAGTGCGGGTGCAGGCGAAGGATCCAGCAATCGCATGAGCCACGCCGCGCGGGGGATGTATTACTTCACCGCGACGGAAAAGGACTGCATCGACGCCGAGGGGAACGAAGAGGAATGTATCATTTGCTTTGAGGAGTATGAGGCGGGCGATAAGATGGCGAGGTTGGTTTGTTGGTGCAAGTTTCATGAGGTATGTGTGAACCTTTCTCGAAAGAAAAAACGGGGAGATATATGCTGACCATGTATATAGAAATGCATCAAAGACTGGTGGGAGAAGAAGGGGCGAGGCGCGTGTCCGACGCATCAGTTACATGAGTAAATGAATTTTCACTTCACAGAAGGAAAGAGATGAGCGGAACGTCAACACGTCGATTCGATTCCGTTGCTGCGCTCAAGTTGAGCATCGGATTTTAGCTGGGTAGATGAGATCTTGTTCTGGGAAAGGTGTCTTGGATAATGGATATGGATCTGAATTGGGATATTCGCTATTTTGGGGTCATCATATTTGGGATTCTTTTACTCGGCATATTGGCATATACCCCCCTTCGTTAATTTTTCACGACCCACATTGATAGAATATGCAAATGCAAATCAACCTGCTCAACAGTGTAGCATCAACATGAATTTGATGTAGTAGCTACCATCAATATTTCAGATGCATGATCACCGTCTCCTAGCCATGGATATGGAAAATTCGGTTCCCAGGACTTTGCAGACTCTTTCGCATGAGGCGTAGTATGAGGTTGGGGAAGTATGATCGGATATGGTCAGTATCCGCAAACGCCTTGTTCCATACGGACCAGTCCTTTAGGCTAATACCCCGAACGCCTCGGCTCAGATACTTCGTAGATTCAGTTACCTTAATAGTAAGTATCCAGCGAACTTACTTTCAAATCAGGCGTCCCAATGTGTCTTGGCATAGATAATTTTAGTTAGGTCGGTTAGCATAACGGGAAGTGCTACGTCATATTGTGACTGCTTGTGATCAACTTTGGGACTGTGATGTTGTTATTGGTACAGTGCATACATGGCAGGCAATATTTTAGCAGATCGTTCTTATAACAGCCATTTACCCAAGTCGAAGCTGCGGGAAAGCAACTGCGCCACAGGAGCCTTGCTCTTGGCTAAGTTCATGGCTAGAGAACGTGCCGAGTCCCGAGTCTTAGGACAGGACGCCTTGCATTGAAGAGAGTCCGAAGTATGACGCAGTGCTCTTTCGAAGGAAATGCTTAGGCTTTCAATATGTGATTAGATCCGCAATGTAGGCTGCGATGTTTTCGTGGTCAACACAGAACTACACTTACACATTTTGTGCTTCAAGAAGAAACGCATTAATTCAGTCAAAAGGGAACGGCATTGCTATAAGCAGCAGCTACGTCCATCCGTGATGAAGCTTGCTTGGGCCACCGCTACGCTCGTAGCTCTGCTCTCTCGTCCATATGGCACCCACGCCCAGTCCAACGACGAGTTTGTCTCCCTTTCTCCGAAAACACTCCAAGAAATCCCATCTAACGACTCTTAGCTACAATCAAAACATAACTCTTCGCTTCTTTACAAGCAGCCAGACCGATACATGCGACTATGGCAACTCCAGCACCGCCCTAACCTTCACCACCTCCAGCTTCCCCGTCGTCGGCAAATGCTTCAACGTCGCCGACCTCTTCGGCGGCAACGCCACGACCGGCTACGTCAACCAAACCCGCAACGTCCTCGGCTCAGCGCGCAAAGACAACCCTGGAATCCACTGGCTTCTCGAGAACAAGGACGCATACGACCCAAGCGCAAACTACTCCTCCATGCTCTACCGCCAGCACGTGCAGAATCCAGCAAGTGACGCGTACAAGCCCGGCCACTTCGCGAATCGCTGGATAACAGTCTACGGCGGGGTGAATTGTTCTGAACTTGATCCGACGGCGAAGAAAGATGAGAAGAAGCCCCTGCTGCCGTGGTTTGGGTGGAGTTGTTTTAGTGAGGGACAGGGAAGTTGTGGGGATACGCCGTATAATATTGCGAGTTTTTATGTTAATCCCGTGGAGAATAGCAGGAGCGGGACGTGTTGGGATTTTGCGTACATGGGGGCTGCGGCGAGTATCAGGGTGGGTTCGGGGGTGGTGATGGGGGCTTTGGCGGGTGTGGTGGTGGCGGTTTGGGGGGTGCTGTAGAGACGGAAAGATCATGATCTACTTGTGTTCCATCGACGAGAGACATTGAGGATTTAGAACTGTTGATACCGTTTTCTCATTCGTTGCACCTGATTTGCCTTGCTCTGAAATTGGCAAAATGTGAGTGTTGGTGGTATTGAGAGTCTTGGTAGGTTTTGATTTCTGACATAAGAGCGAGATTCGCTCGAGACTAATGATCAGTTCAATCGTCAAGAACACACAAGTACTGCAACTTAAGCGCAAGCACTGCCTCAAGAGACTTGCTGATCTGTTGTTCTTGTGTTGCCGTTGGAGAGGTTTCTCCTATCCGCCCCCCACAGACGTAACGATGAGGGAAATCGGCCTTCGCCCTGGAGCCTGAATGTTGTGCTGGGACTGCCACAAAGCTCGTGATATGAAATACAAAAAGGTTTCGAAGTCTTTGAGTTACAGTTCCTAAAGTTCATCAGATTAAACCTTCCACAATCCATCACCAGCAATCATCATCAACCAATTTGACATATCCATCCAGCATGTATTTCCTCACCACCATCCTCACCCTCGCATCCGCAGCCTCAGCAATCGACATATTCTTCCATGCCAACTCAGACTGCACAGGCCCATCCAAGCTCGGCTGCTACGCCCAGAACCCCAACGTAAGTCCTCCTTGCCCTCCACTCTCCGCCTCGTTACACCTCTCTCACACCTCCACTCCCAGGCCTGCTGCTCCGACAACGGCGTGACAGGCTCCTACGACTCAGTCGGTTTTTACGGCATCCCTGTAGATTGGAACATTGTGATTGGGGGTTACACGGAAAAAGAGGGCACAGATAACTGCCCAACTGAGTTGACGCGGGTCAGTACAAGAGGACGGACATATTACTGCTTATCGCACCCTGTTGGATTCACGGGGGCGAGGTGGAGGTTTGCGTCGAAGAAGCGCGATGTGGGGGAAGAGGAGAATGTGAGGGAGGAGAGCATGGAGCGTGATGTGTTGGATCGGGTTGGTGGCGAGGAATAGAATGCTTTCAGTATGGACGAGGTTTTGCGTGATGTAGTGCTGGCGTATGCGGAAGATGGGGGTGTTACGGATGTCCCTGAGCTTTTCATGGCCTGGGGGAGGGATGAGTAAGGATCAGGGCCAATGAGGCAGTGTAGAGCGTTAAGCAACTAAGCAATCGATTGCATTTCTGCCAGTATACTTAATCTTGCGAAGATTCAGAGCGAGTTGGTTCAGAACAGTCGTGTTCTTTGTCAGATCCGCCTGCTACCTCTCGTGCCGAGTCCATCCTGGCCTTTCTTTTGAGCTTACTACTCATAGGTTAGCAGCGAACGCGCCCAAGATTGTGATACACTTACACCATGTTCTAGACGCATCTGGCAATGCTTTGCTCATGCGCCAGTCGAACACATCTACTGGAACCTTGGGAATTTGCTGTTCTGCTAGTGCGAGATTGACAGAGTTCATTGTCTCGGCTTGGATGCTACTCGGTACTGCTCTCCACCTCGCATATCTTGGATCTTGCTTCACTAAGTAGGCAGCAGCTTCGTGAGTGATCCTCTATCTATATTAGCGCCTGCCATATAAATGCTGCATATGCTGATGACCAACGCGAAAAGCTTGCCATTGAAAGTAGTCGTACCCTGATGCTTTCTGGGCTTGGGGTACAGTCGCGCGCTTACCGAGGGCGAAGGGTAACATTGCTCCAAGCGCGTGATGCGTGTCTCAGCCGTGGTCGTTGTTGCAACAGTAGAAAGAGCGGGGCCTTTAAGGACTCTTCCTCCCAGACGTTACACAATTCCCCGACCACCCCACTTTCGACCGACCAATCGCCGGTGTATGTATCCTTGTAGCGTTGAAGCAGCCTTTGTGCTACTGTGGCTTACATGACCTGCAAGAAGTCGAAAAGAGCTCCTGACAGGCGAGTCGAGACTCCAAGATGACCCTGTTGGATACGGCTCTCCTTCCAAACTCCGCGAACGAGTAGACTGGTGTGTGTCTCAAGGTTGTGCTTAGCCGGAAACAAAACAACAATGACAACGTAGTGATACTAGTCGTAGGTTGCATTACTCTACTTGTTGGGCACTAATCCCCGTCGACGATCACCATAATGATTTTCATCATTCTCTTGCCTGTGCCAGTCACAAGTCTCCAATTGCGGCAGTCTTGAACGGCGTCTATTCTTAGAAAGCTAGAGCTACGTGAATTCCTAAGGCAACAGATCGAGGGCAATCCGGCTCCCATATGTCACCAATGCTGCATAATCTTGGAAGATATGAACATTCTGTGAGAAGAGTGCTCAGTGAAACGCTCACAACGCAGATATTTTCACCGCGTATCTGGATGAGCGTCTCCGGCGACAATCGAGTCCAATTCGGTGGACAAGATATCTGTTCCTGCTTCAGATACGAAGTATCACCAAGAATGTCAGCCAAGGGAAGTGTAAGTCTCTTAGCGTTGCCGTGGTGTGCCTTAATCATACTTAGATCAAGATGTGAATATAAAGTAGCAGCCAAATGTGAGACCCAATGGCCCACACAACCAGGCCACCAACCTTTGTAAGGATCAGGACCGGGGGATGATTCGAGCTTCCAATTTCCTTGTTCGTCTTCGAAATCCGAATGTACAAGTGTGATACTTCCCGTTGTCTCAATGACTAGTTTGACGTCAACTAGCTCAATCCTGAGACGCGACTCACGGGTAGTGGCGAGTGGATCGATCTGACCGAGACCTAAATTGCTGGCTACGACGCGAGCAGAGCAGATGCACAATTTCTCTTGATGAGCTCTCAGCGTAAGATAAGCGAGTAAGGATCGGGAAAGATCATAGTTGACCACCACATCTGCGCCATCATTACACAGAGCGAGTAGAGAGAACACACGATCGTGTACAAGGCTGCATCCTTTCTCCTGAAATCGGTCCAGTAGTGTCAGAAGCGACTTATTGCGAAATTCCACGGTACCTTCCCCATCGAAAGCAAATTGCTCGAAATGTGTACCCGCCCAGTTGAGACAGAACGATCGGATGTTCTGAATAAGTTGTGTGAATGGAAATCGCTCAGTGTCCAACGACACTTCCACAAGCTTGGCGAGCACGATTTCTTGGACAACCCAGGCACGAGTCCAATATTCATTCTTGAAGACGTGTTCTTCAAGAAATGCCATATCCTGGCGAACGAAAGACGACCATGTCCCTAGACTCATGCTCTCTCCGGGACCTTCCACCAGCCGGCGAATTCGTTCAGCACCTGGCGTCTTCCCCAGCCACACGTGGACATAGTCCGCTTTCGAGAAAATCGATCCCATCTGTGCCACTTGATGATTTCTTTCCAGTAGATTCAATTGGTCGATACACAAGGCGTCTATCCAATAGCCTATTTCTGGGTCGAAAATAGGATCTTCTCGTGGTGCTGTGGATTGCATAATGTGCAGGAAATCGAGAAGGTTTCGTCGAATTGGAAATAATTTTCCGTCCATCAAGATCGATTGTTCGTGCTCTGCATCGTCCTCGCCCCATCTGTAGGAGAGGCACACATAGCGTGAAGTAGTGTTGGCATGACGTATCGAGCATTGGATGCGACCATCGCTGGAGAGGTTAGGGAGAATATGTACAATTCGAAGCGACTGAATTGTACGATCGAGTGGAGTATGCTCGAATGCGCCCATCGCCAAGCTGGTGTAAGACCTTGAAGAGATGCTGATGGTGTTCTTGACAACAATATTGCTGCAGATCCAGGAATTTGTGTACACACGACGTTGGGCGTTTCGATTACAAGATTGGGCTGTTGAGGAATAATTGAAGATGAGGGCCAGATCATAGTGGTAGATGTAGGCAGAGGTCGAGGTTGTGGCTGTGCGGCGAGGCTATGGCGGGGTGTGCATGTCCAGCACGCCACCAAACGCCTCAGGCAGAGCTGCCCGTATGACAATCGTGACGACAGTGGTCCTTAGACACACAGACTTGATCCAACCCCAGATTTCGAAAGCACTGCGGTGCGCGGTCTTGTCTGTCAAGCTCCAGGTCAAATTCGAAAGCAAGCTATACATTGCTCTTAGGCGGCGCGTATACAACCCTGAGATGCCGTAGCGAACCTTGATCCTCATAAGCCAGATGGCCATTATCATCGCATAGACTCGTCACATCGTAGAACAGATCTGGTAGCGCTTGAAATGCAATCTGCACAAGGCAAATGTTGGCCTTTTGATCCAGCACATCAACACTAAAGCCCGGCGCAATTTCTATGCCGCTGCCAGTGGCTGAGGTGGCGAACTGTTGTGATTCTCGTATGAACGACTTCATGATCCGAGATAGCTCAACCTCTCTTCTTCTGGTATTGAAAGCCCTCCAGTCGTGCCATCGCTCGGAGTGGTGAATCGCAAGCCGTGTATTGTCGCAAAGGGCTTGCTTCACTTTGGCCAACCCAAGTGTCTCGCACATTGGCCCAGTATTCGTCAAGCCAGAGGACCCTGTCGACTCTTGAATCCTGGAAATTCTCTGGCCCATTGGTGAACCGTTCGGCAATACATTGGCCGAGATTATGTTCCGGCTATCGTTGACGAATATTCTGTACTCTCGCGAGCCAGCGTGGCCGTTCTCGTAAGTCAGGGGTTGTATGGATAGATCGGCAATTTCAAACTCGAGATAGATACCAGAATGAGTTCGTGCGGCCTTGGAAAGGATCCCGTCATGAGTCTCGGATTCAAGGTCCATACCCAGGCTTCTTGCCACAATAGTCGCAGAGCAGAAGCAAGATTCGCGGGGCGAAGTACGGGAATTCATGGTCGATTTCATGATTTGATTCGCCAATAGATCCTTCGACATGTTGTAATCAACCCGAATCGATCCATCGACGTTGGAACACAGCGAAAGCAACGAGAAGACCCGATCCTGGGGTAGGGTGCATTTCCTGTTCTGGAAGTGGTCGAGCAAATCTACCAGACTGCGGTTCGAAAGATCAATGGTACCACTCCTGATGCCGACGAACTGGTCAAAATGAGTGTGTCGCCACGGGATGTCTAGCAACGAGAGTAGATCCACAAGTTCAGGAAACCCGTAGAGCAAGTCGTCGACCAAGACCGAGACCGATTGAGCGAGCGCAATTTCTTGGGTAATCCAGGCTCGATTCCAGTACTCATTGCGGATGATGCGGCGACCAACAATCCTTCTATCATGAAGATACGTGCCTCCTCTTTCGGTGCTTCCAGTTTCGCTAGGTCCGCCCCCTGATGGTGCTAGATCAAGTAGATTCCTCACTTTATTCTTCGCGGCAGTTGCCAGACCTAGCCAGACGACGACTTCTTCCGCTTCGGAATATATGGTTCCCATGTGGCCTACTTGGTGATTTCTTTCGAGAGTATTTTGCTGGTCGATGCACAGGGCGTCTATCCACCATACGCCTGCAGCCCACGTGCCAAGAATGGTATTGTATCCAAAGTTTGACCAAAGTATTCGCAGGAAGTCGTGCAAGTTCTTGCGAACGGTGAAGGATGCCCCATTGATCTCGATTTCCCTCGAAGTCGCAGCATTTGGCTCGCCCCATTGGTAGGACAGGCAACGATACACAGTCTCAGAACCGATGGTTGTGTGGGATACTTCGCAACGGATACGACCATCTGCTGTTAATTGCGGGAGAACCTTGATGAATCGAATGGAGGGCTTGCTGTGATCGAGGGGCTCGTGTTGGAAACATCCCGGTTGCGGGGGAGCGTTGCTCATCTGAACTACATCCATCTCATATCAACTGCGCGGGTTGACACGCTGAGATAGGGTATTCACGACTAGTAAACGCAGCTTGAAATGCTTCGAGTAAACGCCCGCAAAAGTTATGATTACAGGTTGTGGCAGCGCCTGCTTTACAGGTAGAAGTTGGCAAGGCGGCTGTGCAGCAAAGCCATGGTGGGGCAGGCAAGCTGAAGGACGCATAATGTGGCTGTTGCAACCTCGCTGCCTCGCGGCTCGGCGGCGCAGCTATCCATGTTGAGGTCTTTCGGGTAACTCATTGGACTGTGTTGGAGCTTTCGCTATTTCGATACACAGCAGCTCGTTTTGGGTCACGTACGTAGTAAGCAGCACCTAGATGCCTAGTATCTAGGGTTGCAATCTTGCCAAGGAGTACCACATCCTGTTCTTACTCTATAGAGCACTGTCAATCAGCCCTTGAGGCATTACAATGCTATTTATGAGAATGTTACCTATTGTTCAACTTGCTGTAAAGAGAGCCGGATCTGGTAAGCTGAACTACACACAATGCAAGCTCATTGGTCCTGCAGCATTTCTCATGCTTCGTACAGGCTCACAAGTGCCTACTCCCACGCGGAGGCGAGTTAAGCAAGGCAATAGGAGATAAGTTATAACCCACGAAGCATGCTATGGTACAGACCGTCTATTATGGAGATTCGATCTTCCGATCTCTAGAAGCTCTTACTCGGGCCCTCCGCATCAAAACGTCATACGCGGAGATAAGCCTAACCCAAATCGCTTACCTCCAACAAAGACCCGCTGATGTAATGCCCCTCCTTCCAAAGCTTAATCTCTCTAAGCCACGGGAGCTATCTATGGTCTCGACAAGGTCCTGTATGCTAAGGTCGCCGATCTTGGTGTAGGTTCTACAGTCCCCGGATACAGCTGAAATACTTGCTTGGATCCAGTCGGTGCTAACGGCATTAGCGACCAGCAACATGCAAGGCCGCCATACTACGCCCGGTGTATCCGATAGGCGCACTGCAGCGCATCGCAGGTTATCGTCAGATGTAGTCTAGAACAGACTTGAAAACAGGTACGGAGGTAAGACGTGCATATATCGTGGAGAAAGAGCAAGCCAGTATATATAAAGGGCTGAATTCAGCCTTACTTGTATCGACTGTCAGCTTTACAATCTCACCTCTTCCTTGCCTAATTTACGGTACCTGGTCTTCTTACTTGGGCCCTTTGTTGTGATACCCAAAATCATCTCAGAGTTCAGCTCTCGCATATCGCGTCACCGCAACGTCTACGACTAAAATCACGACTACAAACACATCCAGATACAAAATGGCATCCAAACTTCCCCTCGCCAACAAAACCGCTTTGATCACCGGCGCATCCAAAGGCATCGGCGCCGCGACCGCGCTCCTCCTCTCCTCCCTCGGCGCCCGCGTCGTAATCAACTACTCCTCCGACTCCGGACCCGCTGATGCACTCGTTCAAAAAATTGGCTCTGACAAAGCCATCGCGATCCGCGCTAACGCCGGAGACGTCAAGGATCTCGAGCGCCTCGTCAAAGAAACCGCTGCATGGAGCTCCAATGGCAAAATCGACATCTTGATCCCAAACGCCGCGACTTCGATTATGAACACAGTCGAGCAAACGACAGAAGAGAATTTCGATTTGACATACAATCTGAACGTCAAGGGGCCGTATTTCTTGGTGCAGAAGGCATTGCCGTACATGGAGAAGGGCGGACATGTTGTGTTGCTGAGTACGAGTCTGTGTGCTAGTAGCACGATTACGCCAAACTACCTCCTCTACACCAGCTCCAAGGGCGCGATTGAGCAGATGACGAGGATATTGGCCAAGGATCTTGGGACGAAGGGGATTACTGTGTAAGTGCAGCCCGCTCATTGATTTCATTGCATGTTGCTAATATGAGTTTCAGTAACGCGGTTGCCCCTGGCCCAACAGGCACAGATCTCTTCTACAAAGGCAAGTCTCAGGAATTGGTTGATCGGATCGCGAGCTCGAATCCATTTGCACGACTGGGTGAGCCAGATGAGATTGCGCGGGCGATTGCGTTCTTGTCGGGCAATGGGGGCAGTTGGGTGAATGGGCAGATTTTGAGGGTGAATGGTGGAATGACAGTTGGACCGAATTGAGGAAATGATTTGATGGGTTTTGTTGTGTGGATGCTGATGCATAGGGGCACAGCTTTGAAGGTATAGAGTCATGTTCTAAATAATTCTGATCAAGTAGTGCCATATCTCTTGGTTCCGCCAGCTATGGAGCAAACTCCACTTGTCATCATGTCCAAGGACTTTCCACAACGCCGCAATCCCTTTCTAAAACCCAGTATAACTCTGCAAGTTCGGATCTGTCGCCGGATAACTCCACATCACTGCGTCAGGTATGAACAACGCAGAGAGATCTGCATCTGATCCAGTCCCAAGATCAAACTGCGTGAAGTCGAAGTTGAGGTCGAAGTTCGCCTGAGGAATGGCCATCGGATCCGGGTTCTGTGCAGCTATACCGGGGTACCAATTCTGCTGCATAGGTTGTTGTGCACGATGTGCAGCTTGAAGTGCAGCTTGAGCTTGTGCCTGTGACCGTGCGAGTGCCTGATTTTGTTGTTGTTGTTGTTGTTGTGACGAAGGTGTGTTGGTGCTACCCATTGCAACCTCCGACAGCAAATGTAGTGGTGTTTGGTTGTTCGAAGACTGTCGCGACGAGCGCCTTTGCGCTTCTTCGGATTGACGACGGGAAGTGTAGTCTGATTCACCCTGATCAGTCGCCTTGGTGCCTTCTTTGATGTGGACAAATCGTTCTTGTAGTCGTTTAGCCACGAAATAGAACTTTCCGTGTGGAGACTGCGCGTCGCGTGCGACGATGGCATTAAACATTGCCACTAGTTGTTCGGTATATGTTTCAATTTGAAGATCCTCCTTCTTGATGATGCTGCTGACCTCCTTGGAGCTCGTCACCGAAACCCACATTTTCATGAGGCAGACAATGGCGTAAATTGCTCGAACACCTGGCGCCTTTGTCAGTTACCACTTAGCAACATGAAACATAATGGTCTTACAGAATATTACAGGTAGCGTGAGAAGAGTGTCCAGCTGTATGCTCAGTATGGTGTCAAGGATACCATGTGTCGCTGTAAGACACTCGCCCAAGGCACCGATATGCGCGGGGCCAATAGGCACATTCCCCTTGACCTCGGTCGTCACAGACTCCTCGGTGAAAGGAGGCTGCAGGTCAGCAGCGCCTTGGTCTTTATGCAATGCAATCTCGTGAAGATAGAGATTTGTGACATGCTCCGTTAACCGAAGGGTAGCTGGAATGCTGTTAGTTGACCGCGATGAAGAGCACAACCTGAACTTACGATCAACTTCTCCCAACCTCGCGTTGTCATCGCGCAGCTGCTGAAGTTCGTTCTCGAAGATCTTCATGGCATATATCACCTTCGGTTCGGATATCGCGACCTCGACCGATGGATCATCCATGCAGAACTGAACGGAAATGTTTTCGCCAATGTGCGCCATCTTTACCTGTTGGCACAGTAGCTTGTCAGACGGTAGTGCATCTGGCGATGTCTCGAGGATCTTGACGCTCTCCTCCATGTACTTGGTCCAGCGCAATAGGATCGGACGACGCAGTATCATGGTGATACTCATACACAGATAGTAGCACACTAGAAAAGTGCGACGCGCCTCAATGCTGCTAGAGTTCGGATGGTATCGTTTGAATGGTCCAATGGAAAGCCTCATGACGTTGGGCGTCGCCTTTCTGCCTAGACCCAGGTCCAGAGCCATAACGGCGGCGCAATTTACCATCATGTAGAAGTTGTGTTGCTCGAAGTGCAATGGCGGCCGGTACCACAGGACAGCAATCTGCAGAGCTTGCACGATTTCGAGCGACTTCTCTCCGTTCCGCCAGATGATGTCTGCGAGCTGGTCTTTTAACAGCTTCGTCAACTCTCGCTGCACTTCTTGCGACACTAGCTGTTCAGCACTACCATGTGACGAGCCAGCAAGTAGCGACAGGAACAGCAGGGGCTTCTTGTCGCGAAGCTCTTGGGCGGTCGTACCCGGCGGGAATGGCACTGCTGGGAAGTGAGGACATATCTCATTGACATAACGCAGGAACACGCGTTCGGCAAGATCCGGACTCATCAAGCCATCGATCAAGGCGTTGATATGTGAATGGTCGGTATGGATTCTGCTCTTGCCGTTGCGCTTCATCTCGGGGTGCTCAGCAAGATCACGGTGAATAGCGTCCATATCCTCTGGGATCGTGGCATGGCTGTTGCCATCGAGCTTCCGGCGTTTGGCTTCTGGGCCACGGTGCAAGTCCTGTGCCTCTCCATAGCCCGGAGGCACCGCTGGAGCGTACCCGCTGGTCGCAGGGTCCGACCAGTCGTGGTTGATGCCGCCGAAGCGGAAAGCGCCCTCCGCCATGACACTGGTAGGATTGTTGGTTTCATGCTGCGGCATGCCCCCAAGCCGTCTGATCTCGGGGCCGTCTGATTTCTGCGCATGGAGCGTCGCCGTGAGGGCATCGATCTTGCGCTCGAGCTCTGCGACGCGACTATCGGCTTTCTTCTGGCGCTTTCGTGTTGGCGGGGTCGTGATGCTGCCTGCCGTCAGTAAGTTGTATCGTGTTATTGACTGGGACGCTGGTACCATGGCCTTCCTGCCTTTGCGCATCGCTTGCACGAAACGTCTGGACGTTCTTGATCGCATCGGACCTACTGGTGGTCAGCAGAGTCCTCTGGGCGCATACATGCCAGATGATACTGCTGGCTAGACGTACTTTTAATCCGCGACACGAATCGCAGGCGCGGGGGCGCTTGGCTTCGCCTGGAGATTTGGCAGAGCCTGGTGTTGCGTGCGTGCTGTTTGTCTGCGTCAGTCGCGTACTTCATAGTCGCGTCATCGCATCCTGCTGCTGCTGCTGACGACAGCGCCCAACATACCCGTCGTGATCTCCCCCATCGTCACGCTCATCCTCTTCCTCGGGCGACGCTGGCCCGGTCGGTGACGTCTGCTCGAGTGCCGGGTCAAGCGCAGCGCCCAGCGGGGCTGCATGCGACAGGTGTGGGGGCTGCTGCTGGTGTGCAGACGCAGACAGATAGTAGGGCTGGCCGGTGGTGTTTGGCGGCGCGGCGGTATATGGCTGGCTTCGCGGTGGCAGCGACGAAGCGTACAGCCTTGGATCAATTGGGTCAGCCATAGACAATTCGTTTCAACGTCTTCCAAGGTTCGGCACGTCGGTGGTCTGAGAGGCCGTGTGGAGAATAATCTGCCGCGACCACCGCGGGAGTGAGTCGGCGGGCGCTAGTGCTCCGTGCAGTGCAGCTCGAGCAGCAGTTAGATATTCGCGACTGAGCGATTGAGTTGAGTTATAGTGATTATAGCGGTGGATTAGGTGAGTTGAGGATGCAGACGGGCGCCTGGCTGTCATAGTCTCTCAGCTTGTTCCTTCTCCAATACTTGGCTTGGCATTCTCACATAAAGACTCACACACACATCAACGTTTTGCGCCGAAACAATCAAGTGGCATTGAAGGGATATTAGAAAACAGGGCGGAACCCGTGAATGGTATCATTACATCATTAAGTCTGCACTACTAAAGGTGTATGGCCCACTGTGCAAGCCGGCAGCTCCAGACTTCAACGGCAGGCTCACCCACCGTGTCCTGGACACGCCGTCTTTCAAAAGACGACCGCAAAATTCCCAAGCTCCTCTCACCCAGAGCTTACTGGCGGTATGATGGCCACTTCATCGCCCTCACAGATCTCCTTGTCGAGGTCGGCTCCGTCCGCATCGTCGATATCGACATAGTCAAGGTTCACCGTGACAGCGCAACTGGAGAGAACCTTGCTCTTGATGCCTGGATACCGCTCCTCGAGCCGAGCAAACAGATCGCCCGCCTTGAGCGGCGCCGGGAGGTGCTCGCTTCCCTTCTTCGTGAACGTCGAGGCCGCCGCGAAGTACAGGATGGAGAAGTGGCCTGCGGGAGCCTTGCCTGGCGCCATCGTGCCTGATGCTTTCCATTAGCAGGGAACGGCAAGGATGTGCGTGGAGTAGTGGCGCATTGCATATTCGATCAGGTATAAGAAAAGGCTCCGCAGTGCCACCGAAGTGGCAGTCAGATAATACATGCTATAGATATGATAACATCATAGAAAGGGGTTGACGAGGAAAGATTATGGTGCATACCTTGAGATGTTGTGTAGTGAGGAGAAGAAGACGGCGGCGGACAATCAGAAATGATATCGGCGCAGCACGGTCCGTGGCACTTAGTCAGCGAATAGTCAGTCCTAACCTTGGAAGTCGGTCGAAGCTGTGGAACGTCTGAAAAGCAACAGCGAGCTTGGTGCATAAGATCAATTAGACGCTTCACTCTTGGCCAGAGATACCCATACAGGGACCGCTCGTTGTGTGCCAATATCGTAGGTGAAATGTGTTTGAGCATGTGACTTCGCGACAAAGTTTAGATTTAGCGGAGCGCGACTTCTATCCGCGCTCGGCGGGAAAAGTTGTGGTTGACCTCACCACTCGACATCTGCCTGGTTATGCATCCGCGTTCGCTATGGGCACAAGGCAATGTCTGCTGGCGTTGCCAATGGCGCCTGCGGAAACAGTCTGTGAACGTTCGCCATTTACATATTAGTAGCAGAGAATGTACAAGCAAACTTCTGTCGCCGCCACGAAGAGCGCTGCACCTGACGACCCGAGTATGTAATCCCTCCGTAACGCAACCAGCTGCAACTAACACTGTGCAGCTGTCCCAAGGCACTGCAATTGTAGCAAGTCCCACAAGCACAGCACCCCCAGACGACCCTACTCTCGTCCCTCGCCCCGCCAAAGTTGCCGTTCGCGCGCATCTCGCACAATGGCAAGAAGAGCACGGCAAACCCACGGAAGATGCGCTTTCTGCATTTGGTAACCATCCACTGCATGATGTGATCCAGAATGGCCTCTCCAAGCTTAACGCGACCTCGAGGGCGGCCGCGGACGACACCGCGAGCTCCAGGGAATGGGGCACCATGCATGGAGCTGAAGGTGACGATATGATCACCATCGGCCTCTTTATGAAGCCGGGCGACGTTGTCGAATTGGTACAGCCTGATAGGGAGCCGGTTCTTGCCGTCTTTGTCCAGCAACTCGACAATTGCAGTCAATTCTTTTCCGTCAATGGGAGATGGGCCCACTCCATCATAGCACGCGTCGCTTTTGCAATCACGGGCTGCATCGACCCTGCACTCGTCCAGCCTCTCGTCCCGTATCTCCCCACAGACCCGTTTGCGGTGAGCCCTAAAGGCGAGATACAAGTCCCAGTACACCTTGCCGCTCCCGTAACAGATATCCTCGAACGCATGACCAGCGAAGCGGAGCAGATATATCGCACAAACGCCTCTGTTCTTGACACTGCTTATTCGTCGCTTGCAGACCAAAAGCGGACCCGCATGATGACTTTGGGACAAATAGCCAAGACGTTGTTGGCCAAGAACGATCCCACTTGGAAAGCGTCACCGGCAGCCCTTCTCGCCGTGCGCAAAGCACTCAACCATAATGAGTTTCGCTTTAAAACAGATCGCCGAAGTCATCGACTGACCAATGTGTTTTCGATTCGACCCAAAGACGATGTGCACGTTGTCGAGACTGTACATGGGTGGATGCGCGAATATTCCGAGTATCAAGCAATGTCGGCCAATACAACAGGAACTCCCCGGAAGCCATCCGCGGGGGCAACCTGCATCATCGAATTCCTTTCCAAAGCCCGGAGACTGGTAGCCGCCAGTCGGAAAGATCGCGACCCTAATATTGGCAGTCTTGGGCCCAGTAAAGTTGGTATGTCAAGATCAACAAAACGTGAAGGCATGCAGGTCGTCTGGGATGAACCATTCACAAACACCGACAAGCAGATCATTCAATTCCTACAAGCATGGGTACTCACCAATCAGTTCGTCAATATCCATGGGCTTGTATCGGCCTGCAATGATCTTATTCGGGCCACGGCATGCTACGGAGAAGGTGTCGTACATAATGCGGAGGGCATAGGTCCTTTCACGGTACTGGAAATAAAAAACAGCACCGGTGCGCTTTTCTTGCAAGAGATTGGAGTCATCTCGCCGTTCGAGAATCGAACGCTATACGATGAGCAACTTATGCTCCCAACGGTGAAGCTATCGCGGAACCTCGAGATCCTCAGTTCAAAAGCCGAGCAGACCCGCCTCAAGCCAGATTTCCAGGACTCCATGGAAGACCTGCGACGCGATTGGGGCTCAACAACAATATACTGTGTTGACGACGCTGATGCACAGGAAATTGATGACGGAATTTCCATTGAAAGAGTCCAAGGAGCCGCCTCCGAATTTTGGGTTCATGTTCATGTGGCCAACCCAACCGCCTTCTTTGACAAGACCCACACATTGTCCGGCCTTGCTGCTCATATGACTGAGACTGTCTACTTGCCAGAACGTACATATCCAATGCTGCCCTCGTGGGCTTCGCAGGGCTACTTCAGTTTAGATCGAAACCGCGCAATTCTCACCTTCAGCTCGAGGGTTGACAAGGATGGTAACGTGCTTGAAACAAAAATACAGCCGGGCATTGCACGGGAAATAGTCAAACTGACTCCGACTGAGGTGTCCATGCTGCTGGGTCATGAGTCGACACCTGAGACCAAGGGCTTCACGGTCGGAGGGCATATTCCAGATCGCGATGAAAGAAGACAGCCAACACTATCTGCAGCACAGCTCCAGGATCTTCAAGATATGAACATTGTTGCACAACGACTTTGGATTAAACGCAAAAATGCCGGCGGTATGTACTTTAACAGCAGAGCCATTCGTGTGTCTGTTTTCGAGAGTCCTAGCCGACCGGGCTTGACTTGGAATCCGCCATCCACAGATCGCTCACGCCGTGTGCAAGGAGATCCTATAATCAAGGTCACAAACCCTGTGCTTCAGGGGTTTGTCCACTATGAATACACACCTGCTAGGATTGTGGAAGAGATGATGCTCCTTGCCTGTTCGTCGGCCGCGTCATGGTGCACCGAACGAAACATACCCGTCATGTATCGAGGTACAATCGATATTCCTAACGCAGATAAAACCGCTTCGAGCAAAGAGATTCTGACCAAGCTGGTGCGCCCACAATTGGAGAAGTACGGCAAGGTCCCGCATAACGTAGCACTGCATTTCCTGGATTCACTAAGTCGAGCCATCCTGCATTTTGCTCCTATACCCCACAATTTACTTGGACTCCCAGGTTATGTGAGAGTAACGAGTCCACTGCGGCGGTTTGGCGACATGATCGCGCATTGGCAGATCGAAGCTGCTTTACGCTACGAAGCTCAGCACGGTAAAAAGTTCCCCAAGTCCTCGTCTTCGAGTCATAGCCAGCTGCCGTTCAGCCAACGCCAGATTACTGACTCGATTGTCACGCTTTCTCCGCGAGAGGGACTCATCAAAGCAACATCGTCAGCTTCCTCCTCGTTTTGGAGCATAACAGCACTCCATCGGGCATTATATTACAAAGAAGCTTCGCTCCCCGATACGTTCAGATGCGTAGTCAGAGCTTATGATGCGTCCAAGACTCCCTTCGCCAAGATGAAGGGTGCATCTGGACTTCTGGTCGATTATGGCTACGATGTTGTAATACTCGAATCAGAGGATTTGAAGCCTGGAGACGAATTGGACGTTCGGATCGAGGTAATTGATCTGTTCTACCGATTAATCACCGTAAAGCCCCTTCGATTATTACACCGGGATGAGGATTTACCGTGAACATCTCACCGATCTAACGCGGACGATGCTTACGGCTTGGTTTCGAGTGCAAAAGCAGATACTGCGTGCCAATGGTGACATAAGCACTGTGTCGTCCGCCACACGTCTCTTTAATCATGTCCATATATATCATGTGGATCGAGACAGAAAAGACGCCGCAATTGCTACAGTATGATCGGGACCATGTTTGGCAAAATCGTAGTCGATATGGTGGCCTATGCGATTCGACCCTGTTTGTACGCCGAAAGCAAGGGTTGCGGGAATGTGCGCTGTTCCAAAATCGCGGTACGTGGCGTTCAGTGTAACGGCACGGCACGAGGCATGGATATTTGCAAGGTTATTGCAGGTCGCGTAAATGGATTCCAAATTGTACATCGGCGCGGCAATGTCAACAATGCTGCATGGCGAATGATTAGCGGCAAAGCACCTTTTCTCTAGAGCGGCAGAGAGCTACCAAATTTCGGTGTGGATAAGCAAAGCACTCGACAGGCGCCACTGCAAGCCACTGACAAGCCATGCGCGCACTAGCGACGAAGGACGATCCAACAGGGGTCCGAGGGGTTTTGTGGAAACTAAGGCGCTCCTCGATCGGTTCTCGAAGCGAATAATGAAAAGGACGGTAAGCGATCCGGTTGGTACAAGGTCGTGGATCTAGGGATCGGCCCGTGGTGAGTGCGTCAGATCTGTGTACGGTGTCAAGTAGTGTCTATTCTTCCGACATCCCTTCTCCCTGCTTGGCGATATTATTGTACTACTGTGCTTTGAATTCCTGAGGGCGACTAGGCCAAACACAATACAGCCCAGTTGCTCCAGTCGTTAGACCTCGGTGCATCTAGTATGCTTGAGCAATGCCCATATTGAGCGGCCCCATCCACTTCCAATTCAGCGAAGCATCCCGGAAATGAGGCTTTGAGTGTGCCCACATCGATCAGGCGAATTATCTTCACTACACAACTACGGATTGACAGCTCTACGTCCTACTGCATCGCGAAAACTACAAGCATCACAAGACAGGGCCCGGCCTTGAACTCCTTTGATATAGTGTTCAAGTCGTTCGATCGCATCTCCGAGAGTCCGTCGTTTTTTTCTCTCATTCCTCTACTCTTGACCAATGTCCACTTACGGCCCAGCTCGGTGATCCCTCCGGAACTTCTTTCTAACATGCCGGACTACTCCGGTGATCGTACACACACACCTAATGATCAGATCGCTGGCGTGCCATCGACCAAGAGGAAACAGCCGTCGCAGCAGACTCGCCAGCTGCTGTCTTGCACCAAATGTCGAGAGCGCAAGGTCAAGGTAGGCTCCCTTTTTCTGTTCCATTTCAACTCTAGACAATGGTCCGCGCGCTCTCGAGACAAGAGAAAAGCTGACATGTGCAAAGTGCGACCGCACCAAGCCTTGCTCGGCATGTTGTGCTCGCGGTCAGCCCAAGGATTGCCAGTTCATCGCAGAAGGAGGAGACTATGCACCCATCCAGCAGTCGTATGAATTACGGAAGCTTCGCGCCGAAAATCTCCGCTTAAAAGAACGTTTACGCGCGGGCAGGATCTCCATTGAAGATGAAGACTCCGACTTCGCAGCGTCTCCTGAATCACACTTGGGCGATCGATCTGGGTCTGCGCAAAGGCGGCGCACCGCGAAACAAAAGAGGTTCCAGGGATCAGAATGGCAGGACAGTATTTACTTTGGCTCGCCAGGCTTGGCCAGCGTGGTCGCTGATGTGAGTGATGCACCCTGCTGCTGCTCAGAGTGCTGATGAATGGAAAGTTCGCCGCTGTCAACATTAGACCTACATCGGCATCCATGGCCTACCTTCTACCTCGAGGTCAAGATATGTACACGCCTAAAAGTCCGCCACCATACCCCTTTCCGACCTTCTTTCCGGCTACGCCTGAAGAATGTATTCCCGAGTTGCTAAAGTGTCTTCCACAACGCGATGAGTTGTTCGAATGCCTCAAGGCATTTGAAAATCGAGTCCATGTATGCTCGTTCCCACATGTGCCGTTGGAAATCACCAAGAGCGAAGTCGAACGCTTTCTCGACGACCCTCGAAGGAATGCACAAATGTGTCCAGATATGCTTGCTCTTTTGTTCGCAGCCATAGCTCTCGGTGGGCAGCACTCGGTATGGGACCGGTCCGGTGGTCAATGGGGCGCAGATGCCATGCATTTCGAGGTCGCGAAGGGCAATGTTTATAGTGAGCTTCAGAGATTAGGACGGGGAGGCATTTGCTAACATTCGTAGTTGCTGCCGCAAAGCAAGCACTGCGCTTAGCTTCTTTCATGCACAAACCGTCTCTTCTTGGCATACAAGCTCTACTAATGATCGGACCGTACCTTACCAACAGTGGCCGTTTTCTTGATGCATGGACGCTGTTTGGCACGACGATTCGGTTAGCGCATTCTATTGGCCTCCATCGCCACCCAAAATATCTCAATCCTGCGCCTCCAACACAACGAGAGTGTTCCATGCGACAGACTCTTTGGTGGTGGATGCTTCATATGGACGAACAGTACTCCATGACCTTGGGACGCCCACTTGGTATCAGCGGTCTTGGAGATTGCCCGCCACCGCACGAGCTCACAACCGATCCTCAAATGCTCCGCTTTAGCGAGTTTATCAATTACTTCACAATTCTTGCACGACAGATTTTGAGCAATGACCGCTTGAACAATGGGAAAATAGACGAGTTCACAGATTCACTTAGGGGATTACTCGAAACAGTGCCAGAGATGTTACAGTTCGACAAGTCTTGGCTCTTGGAGGAAACTAAGATTCCAGAATGGCCATTGAGTGCCATGGCCGCAGGCACGTCTCATGCGATTACAACGAAATACCTGCTGACTGGCAATAGTATACTACTGTAAAGCACACACATATCTCATTCTGCTCAATCGCCAAAGACTGGACAAGTACACAACACAATTTCCGGGCTCGAATGCTAAAACGTATCCGCTCGCGTTCAGAACAGTCAACGGGAGCTCCTCGTCACAAGCATCACCAACAGCAACAGCAAATGCTTCACTTCGTGGGCGCGCGCTTGTTCTTGCCTCATCCAAAGATCTTTTAGACGCATTTCTCTTCTTCTATCTACGAGTTCCAGCGGCTTTGATCTCGTGGACCATGGCGCAACAAGCCTTCAATGCTTGTATGATCCTCCTTCTGGACGCCTTGGAGCGCAGGTCTGTGACACTCGGCGCAATGAAGGCAGAAAAGGCCTACGTAGTGTTCCAGGATCTCCAAAATGTTCACTCGCTGGCCAGCTTAGCTGTGGACAGGATCAGCTGGGGACTGAAAAAGTTGCACGACGTGACGCAGTCTGCGGCAGGGGCGCCCGGACCAAGAGAAACTTCCTGTAACGATGCTGATATGCAGGAGGCCTGGCGTGATGCACTGCATGGTCCGCACGCTATGTGTGATGATACGGTCATGAACGCGACTGGTATGTTTCTTCTTGAGGATCCAGGTTTGCAAGGCTTCGTTCCTGAAGCTTTCGCCCCAATTTCATGGAATCTTGGTGGTATCGAGCCACCAATGCCGTTTGAGCTCAAGACCGAAGGGCGAGGTGCGCGAGGGGTGAGACCGGTCGATTCGCCATTGTCCGACGACGATATCAATGACTTCCGATCCACAGGGCTTATGCAGGGCATGCGGAGATCGACGACCTTGCGCTCGGCGCCCACGAGATATGCGACACCGACTTTGGACGATCGACCGCCACCCAGTGTCACAGCTCCGACATCGGTTACCGACTCTACGGGTTCATTGCAGCATCATGCTGATTCTCAATCGAATTTGCCCAAGAATCACCGTCTGGATCATCCGCCTCACTTAACAGATGGTCAGTTGTGTAGCCATAGCAAGAACGGTTGGGAACACCCCGCGGTGGCGACCTCAACTGACCAGAGGCCGTCACCCTATCGAGGGGGGCCGCCTGGGCTGCATCGAGATTCTGCGGTGCAGATGAGACACAACTCTTGTCCTACGCTCCATGATGCCGCGAACACGACAACCTTGCAACGACCTACATATTCTTCGCCGGCTGCACCTAGGGCGCAAACCTCGACGAAGACTCGGACCTTACCAGGATCTCTGGGCATCTCTGATCAAGCCCACTTTGACGAGTTCCTCAATGGTCTCTCACACTTCACAAGCCCCGAGACAGCTTCCGGCGTCAACGCCTCTTGGGCCCTGCGGCCTGCGGAGCGAACCGCTATCACACACTTACAAGATGCAGCGCTTGACTGTATGCTGCCGTTGCATATTGGCTCAGCCGCTCCTGACCCCTTGCAGGGGGCGGCTCGGGACCAGATGACAACCTCTGCTTATCCCGTACAGTTCTCAGAAGCAGCACTCATGGATACGCCACTAGGTACCGAACACATGTCTCTAGATGAATGGAGGCACTGGATTGGTAGCAGTGCCGCTGGATAGATTGGGTTCCAACAACGAAGATCTGTGTCTGCTCGCTATTGGAGGTCGGTTAGCATAGTTGCTCGTATTTCTCCCTTGCCAATAAACCTTTCAAATAGAGATGTCCAATACGATGCAATGTCACTAACGTTGTGTAAGATGGAATGCATTTTACCAAGTCTGTCTGCACAAGCAGTGTGGAGAATTCTGTCGCGAATAGTGGCACCTGCCTATGACTAGGTCCTTCGTCAGCAAAAATCCAATCTAAACCCAACGCATGCCTTCCATCCCTTGTCCATCAACGTTGTCACATCACCAGCCTCTTGGATTTCCATCTGTCCTGTCAGAGCACGGCTAGTACGTAAATTCAATTATCTAAGTTAGTCATATCGCACGAGTCCATATGCTTGTTTTCGATGCCAGCCATCGATCAGCATTCGTAGCCTCACAGCACGAGGACTCGCATCCATGACAATATTGTTGATATGATGAGGCTGCGTGTACGCTCCACACGTGGGATGTCGCTTTCAACATGGCCTAGATGAATTGACACTCCCACGAGGGACGCCACGAGCGGAACTCCGCCGACCCCCTACGGTGCACAGGTGTCTTCCCGTGCAGCCACTGGTGGCACTAGTTGCCCATCGTCGATGCAAAGATCGCGTCAGCCCGCATACACGCTAAAGACCCGTTCCGAGAGCCTGGGGTGACAGGCGGTCGGATACGAACTGGACGGCGAAAGCAACCAAAAGCAAGCACAAGAATATCGGCGGGAGCGTGCGACATGACACAACAGCAGCACCTTCTCACGCAGCTGGGACACAATTTTAAGTCAGGACCCGCTGCCACCAATATTACAGGCCGTGCGGGCATATTGTGTTCCGAGTCCGAAAGCTAGATGTCGGCGTCTAAAATGAAGCTTGCAACCGCAGATTAGCGAGTAGATCGCCCGAGACGATTAAGTTTACCAGGATTTGGCTATGTGCCATGCACGTTGAGCCTCACTCTTGGGACGATCTCTTTCGCCTTCAGGGCAAGGAACCCGAACGGAATTTGAAATCGGTTAAAGGAACGGTCCATGTATATGTCGATCGTCGACCACGTTAGAAGTCTTGCCTTCCTGATCGCCCGTCGATCTAACCGGACCAAGCACCACCACGAGGCACCTTTCACGCGACGGAGGCCACGAGGACGAGCGGAACCTCGATCACTAATCCCGGCAGCATGGGGCCGATACGAGTCACAACTCAGCGTACGCAGCGCGTATTGCTTCTGTGGTCTGGGTGATCCACCGAAGTGGACTTGACTTTCACAACATGTCAGGGTCTACGCCTTTCGCTTATCGCGACGCATCTCGGGGACGACGACTGACAGTTGCAGAGCACCTCACCGACGAGGTGCCAAGCGGCCGAATGCGATGTCTCGTATTACTCTTGGAGCGTTGTGTAACCTCAATCTCGCTCTTGCCGCACGATCCGGGCTGGGAAATCTGCGCGAGCATGCGCATGACGTGGAACCGACTTGTATCCGTATCATTTTTGATGAATCACCACATTCGACTGAAGAGGTCTGACATTCACCAAGGTAGCAGGCGCTTTCGCCAACGACACCAAGACTGGGTCTCTGTCTTGACTATGCAAGAGCAAACTGAGCACGCACGCTATGTGGTCGTTGGATGAGCTGGGCATGCAGCTAGCCGCTTGGAACGTCCGATCGGAGTGCTGTGCCAGATCGCGGGTACGGGACTGCGGTATGCTAGCGGTCTCAAGCACTTTCGGAGCCCCATTGTAGCTATTCGCTATTCGACAGTGCGAACCAACTGTCTCCGACATCGAGCCGACCAGCGTTCATCCACCTGATCAGCATCGAGCACTCCAACCCCAATTACTGCCCTAGAACCAGCCTGGACAGTAGTCCCACGTGTTCGTAGTCAGGAACGCGTGTCCAGCTGGCAAAAAGAACCCTTCGCACCATGGAACCACATCGTTCGAGCAGCAGTAGCAGCAGCTCTCAACCCCAGTGTCGTGACACTACCTTGCCTTGCAAAACGACAACGATCTCGTACATCACCTGCATCCCATCCCAGCACAACGGAAATGTGACCCTACCAACCACACAACAACCGCCCCGTCCACTTCCCCACCCAACCCAAACCCCTACATAACATACGTGTAGTCACCCCTTCACCGCCCCATCAACAAGCATCATCCCTCAAAAACTCATAAACGAAGCAAACGTGACGATTGCCAACGCAGTGACGCACACGCACGCAATCATGTGTGTGCAGCTGATATAGCGCACCTCAACTGTCGGTGTCCCGACGCGCAGGACCCCTGGGCGTAGCGGTTGCGCAGCGTAAGTGCGTTGTTTAGGCTGAATGGGCAGTGTGGGAGTACGACGTTGGGAACTGCAAGGGGAGGGAGGGGTAGGGCTTGTCAATTGTGTGGGTAAGGGGAAGGTAGAGGGGCAGGCATGGCATGACATGGTATGGGGGTTGGAATGGATTGGCAGGGTAGAGTATGGTAGGGTGTGAGAATGAGGCGATGGAGATGGGCGCGCGGGGCAGGGGTGGGTTGGAAGAGGGGGTTGAGCACGGAGTAAGATGCCGGCGTGCAGGTACTTTGCTCGCGCTGTTTTCCGTTGACTGCATTTAGTTGTCGCGCGATCAGATGGATCTGATTAGGTGCGGAAGATGTTTTGTCGTCTGCGGGTTTGTTCATTTCACTGCCCTGCAAGGGCGGTTTCGACATTTTGTTCAATACACGCAAGGTACATGAAGTCGACTTTTTCATCATAGCATAAGGTTTGTTCCTCGACAGTCTATCTGGAAAGTCTACATGCCGTTGCGTGTCGCAATCTCTTCTTCACATGCAACATTTTTGTAGGTATGTATGGGACGCGACATTCATTCCCGACCAAGGGGCCATGACCTTTACTCTTTTTTAACGTTAATTTCGAACATCTTCCTTTGTCTTTGTTGTGCTCAATTTTCTTGCCTAACATGGTCACGTAGTAGTTCATGCTCATCTCCCTATCTTTACCTTTCCTCTTCTATCCAAACAGTCGCAACATCCTCATGGCGCAACCAAAAAAAGCTCAGAGGTCATGGTCAGATTTTGGGCTCTTTTAGCATAGCAGCAAGGCCCAAAGTTACCCAACTTCTGTGCTGATAATCTCCACTACCATGTAGGTAAAATGTGGTATTGCGACCATAGAGGTGTAGCATCATCTTTTAAGCATTAATTTTCTCATAAAATCTTCCCTTCCAAAGGTTCACCACAACTCCTGTACTATTCACGTGCATTTCCTCACATTTCCATGGGTTCATCGGGCGTCGCAGAAACGTGTTCCTATTGGAGCTTGGCGCACGACTTCAGAGTGGGCAACACCAAGCTTTCCTGGCGCGCATAATGTAGGATCACTTCGAATAGTCTGGAGGGCCTCAAGTATAGAGGGTGAGCAACTGCAGCGATGGCAATTCGTCACTATTGTCTAAGTTTGTCTTCTGATAATGGGCAAGAAGGTGAAGGCGATGGTATCTGCCGGGAAGGATGGAATAGGCAACTATGCCCGTAACAACCGTCGTGATGCCAAGAGAGCAAGGACAGCGAGGATGAAGAAGCGTACAGCGGGGACGGTACTGGGACGCCAGGCTAGGGATATAGTGCGCGAAAGCTTGGGTACGTGTTGAGTTGGTGCGATATGTCGAACGTCCGCGGGCTGTTAGAATGCCCGTTAGCAGGCACACGGGTCGCAAGTTTGATGGCAGGATTGGGAGGCTAATAGATGTAGTAGATAAGATGGAAGTTGTAGATGATATAGAAAGTGTAGATGAGATGGGAGAGGTAGATGACATGGAAGGGGTAGATGACATAGAAGGGGTAGATGACATGGAAGGGGTAGATGACATGGAAGGGGTAGAGGTGACAGAAGTGGCAAACAAGCTGGAAAAGCTAGAGGTGGTGGAGATGGCAGATAAGATGGAACGGGTAAAGGAGTGGGCCGCAGGGGTAGTTTCTGACGATGGGCAACTTTCTTGCAGTCGTTGTGGAAGACGCCGGGGGCGTGCGGAGATTTGGCAAGGGGATTTTTGCGATCGTTGCGAATCGGTGTTCCGGTGGTTGCGAACCGGTGTTCCGTGGTTGTTTGGAACTGAGTAATTACAAGAACGTGTTACGCATCTAGTCACGTAATTGAAGACGTAGAACAAGTAATTGTAATTACATTTAGAGATATGGGTTCTCAAGATTTGAAGCAAGGGTCTATCCTGCTGGTTACCGTAAGACGGTCGCGAGATACGCATCCACCCGGATCTCCAGTTACGGAACGGCGGTGGCGATTACGAGAGTGCCACTTTGCGATAGTCATCGAGGTGCACATACATATCCAGATCAAGAGCCACCTTAGCAATTATGATGTTGCAAGTAGAAGCGTTGTGATTCTCTATATGCCACAGACTTACCTCTTCAATCAACGTGTATCTTTAACCTCGCACAGAGACCCGTAATTTCCTACGCAGGTTTACACACCAAGAAAATGTTGCACGCAAATGTAGCTCCACAGAAGTCCGTGAATGAATCCTGCTCTTTAAAGCAATCCAACTTGAACACACCACCTCCTCCACCGCTCCTAAGCCCAATGACACTTCCCGTCAACGTGCCTGGCTCCGCATTTTCGTCGCAATCAGACGTCGGTTGGTACTAAACAATGTCTCGTAAGCTTCTCGAACCATGTCCCTGCCAAGAAAGAGTGAACCCACCTCGCCCGACCCTAGCGGTGAATCAATGGTGCCCTCTGAACAGGCGCCCGAGATCACAGTAGTTCTATCGTTGCAGTTGCCTTGCTCGTCCTCATTGCCCCAGTGAACGTAGTTGTTTTGGGTGCATACTGGGGCTCCGCTGCCGGTTGGGACGCAGTTGTTGCAGATGGCGAACTTGCCTACATTTTGGGCTGAGACGGTGGTCGCGCCGAAGACCGATAGCAAGGCAGGAATGAATGAATAACGCATCGTGGGTTTTTAGGATCTGAAATTTGAGATTAATGTGATTTTGAAGCCATTGAAACCAAGTACTGCTGTCTTTTAAACCTCAGGATTCAATACTGCTATGGGACCATGTATATCGATATCCACCTTTTGTAGTGCCGGTATTCCGCCTTGGTGTCCGACGAAGCCCATTTTCACATACCCAAAAACCTTCTTAGAGCTGGACGCCTCGTTTATGACCAGAAAGGGTTACAGTTTGATGAAACACGTACCTTGTGCTGCGTTGTCCTCCACACTACCCCACAAATTATGCCTTGACCAAGGTAGCCTAGTGACTAAACGGGGCTGTACCCCCACAAGATCAAGACTTTAGTCTTGGGGAAGCCCCGGATGACGTCAAGCTCTGTTAATAGTAGGTTGTGTGGAAGTTAAGCTCTTGTTGGGTCGGAGCTGGTATCTGCATCGATCGAATGGCACTGTTCGAACTATGTCTGGGCCATGCACCGTCAAGCCCACATCAGCCCATAATCAAAATCTTCCAATGGATTTATGACCTGTATTCCCGTGCTTAAACGGGGCTGGCTAGAAAGATGGGAATATACGTCCCTGGATGAGTGAACATCATTTGCCTTGTTCTGTCACTCAACCACCACGAAGCTCACGCCTTGAGCAAGACCGTCCTCACCAACGCATCTGCTCTTCATCCTCGTCATACTAAAGCTACTCCAAACAAGCACCTGTGTAAGTTTACTAGGGTCGAGTCCACGAGCTGGTATACCTATTGAGCGTACGTTGCTGTCTTCTCGCCATTCGTGCTAAATCTGCTTGTCTCGCCAATGAGCTCGTCATATTTCATTAAATTCACATCTGAGACACGTTCAGCCCGGCCAAGACTCGCGATAGGCATATGTGGACTCTGGGTGCAAATTGTCTCGCGTATGATGTGCATCATCATTCGCTGAGGTATCTCAAAAGTCTCCAGCACAAGCATATTCCCTTCGCCTGTGTGGTCGGGCGTAATCTCACATACATCAACGCTCGAACTACACCACGAATATTGTGCAATGATCTAGGCATCCCGTGCTTAGCACCCATCAATTTCAACCGCGAACATCGGCTTCAACCGCGAACATCGGCTTCGACTGCACGCATGATTCATTTTGGGGGCTCCGTGTCCGATTGGACTACAACCAACCTGCGTGCAGCTTCATCACAGCAGAGGTATAAAAAGCCCCCCAATTCAAAAAATTCGGATACTCAAGCCTTGCCATCATTCAGCCACCTACCCAATATCCCTTAAAACAATGAAGCTCTCCCTCATCCTCTCATGTCTCTCTGCCTCCACAGTTCTAGCCACTCCACTCGTACGTCCTGAAGCCAGCCCTCCAACCTCGTTATCCTCAATCTACCCCTAAGCATCTCTCACACACCCAGTTCGGACCCAACTTGCCATCAGACTCTGGCGTCGAGATGGCTAAGCGTAGCTGTATCATGTGCGAGTGCAGCGGCTGGGACCCTAATGATTGTAAATGCAGGGACTGGGGGTGTTGCACGATTAAGCCAAAGACATGTGAGCTGGGCTAACGTGGTGATTCGATCGAATGCTGATTGACGTGGCAGGTCATTGGTAGTTCTGGCGCGATGAGTTAATGTGTGGGAAATGGGCGATGTCGAAGTTAAGTTCTTGGTTGATCGGAGTCAGTATTTGTTCAATGAAATATTTCGAAATATGTCTAAACCATGCAACATCAGCCTCACATCAACCCATAATCGTTATCGTCCATCGGTACTGGTTCTACCATCATCAGCTCACCCATTTCACTCCCACTGTCGTCCTCGCAAAAGTCAATCTCGCTCTCCGTAGCATCAGATCCCTCGCGCCCAACAACCACCACCTCTGCAACTGTGACCGCAGGCTGAGTCTTCAAAGAGTCACCGGACGCTTTCGTGGGTACCACAACCTGGGTTGTGTCCACCATGTTGATGGTACCAGTTTCCTTGGCTCTGCTATCCTTTGCGACCTTTGGCGGAACACGAACTGGTTGATGCTGCGCTGCAGGATCCGCAATCTGGCTCGAAGGTATTTGGCGATGTGGTAGTGCAGATGCCGTCGGAAATGTTGCCTTCCTGACCGTGGGCTCGGATGTGTCAACAACTTCCGTGGCACCTAATGGATCGAGAGTGGATGCAGAAGGTGTTGCGGAGGATCGCTGAAGGTCAGGCGTTGGCCTCACAGTTGCCAAGGGCTTCTGTCGCATTGGCTGTTGTTTTGATCCGCTTTGCGTGTACATAGCTTGTTGGGGACGTGGTCGTGGTGCTTCTGCAGTAGGTGTAGAACGGAGTTGTTGGGGTGTAGGATCTTCAGAGATGTCGATCAGGCTTGGCGATGAAGGTTTCGCGGATACTTGGGTATTTGCGTTGGAAGCCTTCTCCGCTTCGGTCTTTTTAGACTGCTCTTTGGCACGCTGCTTCTTCCTCTCCGCAAGCTCTAGAGAACGTTCTTGCTCGGCAACTTTGTCGAAATTGACGTCGCCGAATCCGATGTTAACGAGGATTTTGCCAGCAAGATATCGATATTTGTCATGGCCGTTGACAAGCTTGCTCATGTCCATATTCTCGATACCATACACATTGCTGACTTTGTCTAGTCCAGCAACACCAAACTCGAGCTTGGCAGAGCGATATAGATAGCCCAAGACGTAGTCTTCGGTGCTATACACATTCACCACACGAGCAGAGACGACGGATCGAATTTGTCTCCACTGGTTGCTGTCTGACGGGGCTGGTGTACCCATAAGCACAACGGACTCGACCAGTCCAAAAGCATGCTGCTCTGCAAGCTCGAGGAGACACGCGTATATAACACGCGCACCGACGGAATAGCCCATCAGAGTTACCGGTCGCTTTCCTTGGACTCCATCGATGAGCGCATGTGCCAGAACCTTGCCAGCCTTATCTGCACGCGCAAGTGCAACGCTAAATGGGTTGTCGAGTACACTGACAAGCTTCATGAGCCCAAGAGGCCATAGCCCGGCATATAAAGCTCCTAGCATCGTGCGGCTCATAACAGTATAGGTGAGGCCATCCCAGGCATAGTTGAACAATACGTCCTGCAAAGAGTTGCCAAGGCGAAGCATGGCATCAAGTTCGAAGCGTAATGCGAAGGGCTCAGTCGTCTCAGCATCGATGACTTCCCACGGCTTGTACACGTCTGGCGATGAGCTGAGCCAGCCACTAATGCCGATCGCCACGCGCAGGCGATGCTGTTCACGTTTGGCTGGGTCACGGGCATCCTGTTCGTCAGCCCATTCGTGATTCCGTTGCAGTGATGGCCGCTCAGGGTCTGTCAGACATTAGTAAAACCGAGATGTGCGAATAACCATGAACATACCTTGAACCGGAATGAACTCGAAGTCTTGAACCTCGCGGGCATACTGCTCCATCAATTTGCCCGTCATTTTTGCGCCATATGCCCCAAACAAAGAGCCTACAAGAACGGAGCTGCCAGCAAGGGCCCCCAAATAGGTTGACACAACACCAAGACCTAGTCCACCCATTACTGTCCCAAGTCCAGCTGCCAGAAGAGGCGCTGCGAGACCTCCGGTCACACCAATAAGAACAGCACCGCCCACTGCTGCGAGCCCGACTTTCCACTTTCGCGATGCCGCGTCGTTCGATGCTTGTTTCGTAGCAGTCGCATCTGCATCCATTTGTGACGCGGCTGTGGCAAGTAAGCCCTGTGCGACTGACTTCTCGTGCTCAGCCAGTACATCTGTCTCGAGCTCGAAGCTGCTGGCGAGATGTAGCAGCAAGACCCGCGAGTGTGCTGGGTAGTGCTCTAGGCTCAATAACAGCAGCAAGAGACAGTGTAGTATCAGAACGCGTTTTGACTCCTCGAATGCCACGAGTTTGGTGCCAATTGGTTTGTAATGGTTGTGCTGTTGTTCCCTCTCACGAGTGGTAGGGGTTGCAAAGGGGTCTTCATCAAAGTCTATCAACGATGATATACCCTGGCTTTGCTTCTCCGATGCCTCCAGCATTTGTTTCCTCTTGGCTTTGGCCTGCCGGACGGTGTCACCACGGACAGCAAGAACATCGCAAATGCGAGCCATCACTTGCCCTCTCCATTTGTCGAAGAATGTCAGAGCACTTCTCCTAAGCGCCTGCATCTGCATGGAATCTAGTTCATGCTGTCGAGTATCCGGGCTGACATTGTCAGTCGCCCTCGTGTCGCGTTGTGGTTCGTCGAAGCTTATAAGATCGTTTGTAGGCTTTTTGGGGCCGAGTGATGGTCGGACTATGTTCGAGGGTTTCGTGTCGTGCGTCTGGTTCGAATCGAAGGTAGAGAGCAAATCGTTGCGCATAGAATCTATACAGAGTAGTACCAGGAGCCCTAATTCCACGCGTAGAGCGGGCGTCTCCAACACTGAGCTGAGTGAAGCTCCTTCGTCTTTCTTCTGCCTCTCCGCTCCTGCGCCGGAGATGGCGCCAGCGGCCTTGGAAAACATGCCGCGGGACTGCTGTCGAACTCTGTATTGTCAGTTGAGCAGGATGAGTAGTGATCAAAACTTATTGCACAGCAGGCAACTGAGCTGCGCCTGGTGGGGCGCCTTAAGGGTACAGAGTCACGGCCCCCAAATCCATCTCGGCGTTGACCTATAGCAACCATGGTGGAATACGAATTCTAGACGGTGAGATGCGGACTCCCCTGTAGACATATCGAGCAGGATGGAGAAAGCAGATAGGAGGAACACAAGTCAAAGGGCCGGATTGGACACATCTCCTGCTGAACCCTGAGATCTGGAAGCCCCACTCCGAGGACCTGCATGACAAGGTCGGCATCACGCGACAACACGCGCGCAAAGATACTTATCACGGAATAAGAAAGGGTCCAGCAAAGCTTTAACCACTTGTTCGAGTTATAGACCGGTACCCCGCCTGAACGATGGTGCCAGGCTCACCGCTCGCCCACCCGAGCCTCGAATTGCCTAACCCCTCTCGGCTTCATTTAACCGAATCAAACCGGGGTCCTTTCTGCCATCGCGAAACAGCGATCTCGTTGCACGCGACATGGCACGATTGACGCACTGCATGATACGACCAGTTCACTACCATCTTCGACAAGCCGTGAGGGACTATGAAGAGGGTCAACGCTCTTCTGAGCCGTTCCGTCCCGAGCAAGCCTGAGCCCAACCATTCGCCGACTGAGACTAGGTCTTTTGTGCACAAACCGTTGGATGAGACAAGATCCTCCTTGCGTCTCGTCACTATCTCTTCCGAGCTCTCGACGGATGGGGTAATACAATGTTACGTTAGCCATTCGGCGCTCGAAAGAGCATCCTACGTCTGCCTCTCATATCGGTGGGGCGACCCAGGAGATAACGTTCGAATCAACATCAACGGGGCGCCGTTCTACGTCCGGCGGAATGTCTATGATTTCCTCGATCTGATGCGGCGTATGCCGATGACATTTTACTGGATTGATGTCATATGTATCGACCAGACAAATATCTCCGAGCGCAGCCAGCAGGTCTCGCAAATGGGTCGCATCTTCTCTGGAGCTTTTCTGGTTTATCTGTGGCTTGGAAAAATGCCTTTGATGACGCCCTGGATGCAGTATCTGAGGAATGAGAAGACACAGCAAGCCTATAACACGTTGGCGTGGGCCGTTATCCTCGAAGCCCAGCAAACGGTCAATAATTGCGTATTCAACAACGAATATTGGACTCGGGCCTGGGTGAGTGCTAGAAATGGGATGTAGTTGGCGGGATGCTAATCTACCACCCGTAGGCGTTACAAGAGATCGTTCTTGCCAGAAGCATCGTCGTGCTTCTTTGCCGAGAGTCCTTCAAATTCCCTGATCTTATCAAAACTGTGCACAAATTCAACAATGTCGACCTTGGAAGCTTTCGTGAGTGCGCCATGGCACAATTCGCAGATTTTGTTGGTGATCGAAGGCCACACTCCTTGATCCACCTTCTCGATAGGTTTCGAGACCACGGTTGCGAGATCCCTCGCGACCGCATCTACTCACTTTTAGCACTTAGTTCGGACACCCAGCTGCCGAGAGTGGACTACAATCAGCCAAGTGAGGATGTTGCCTACGAAGTATTGAGGCGTTCCGACGACCCTCTCTGCATATGCTCAGCCTTGCTGGTAGGGCAGCTCCTCGGACTTTCTTCAGAGCAACGAAAACGCGAAAATTCCAATTCCCGGGCACAGTCCGCAACACTTATAGAGTTTAATGTCAAGGGACTCAGGTTTGCAAGACATTGCATGTTAGCCAACGACGAGATACAGTCCTGGGCGCACTACAAGCTGATGGGAACGGATATGTTTGGGCACGATTACGTCTTTTCCGGCTTCTGTCCCGCATTCGAGGCTGTGATAGACGGTTTACAGTCTCGCGCAATGCACCTGGATATCACGGACACATCAAAATTGGAGGATACAGCTCCAGTACGCCCAAGCACACCACTCCTCCTCAAGACAATGGACAAGACACACCGCTTGGCGCTGCAAAATGGATTTGGACCCGCCGTAACGATATATGCGCCGAATGCAAGCCTCGACGTCAGCACTGTACAAGTCGCGCTTGAGCTTATGGTGGATCTTGTGCCACAGTCAATCAAGCTTTGCTCGCGACTTGCGCCTCGGAAGGAGATTGCTAAGCCCAGGAAAAGCGAGGAACTGTTATCATCCCACGAGCGAGAAACGATAGTGAACCAAGCGAGTGTGACGCAGCGACGTGCTTCTGAGATGAGCCCCAGAAATGCAGATTTTCACCGGGTTGACTCCGCAAATCCAAGTAAAGGACAGGAAGAAGAAGGACCCATCTCGCGATTGCGAGTATGGAGAACACAGTTCACGACATGATGCGCTTCTCAAGGTCTACATATCAGTATCACGGGACGAACGAAACGCCAACTACGAGCAGCTAAGGTCTTGAAATCCTTGCCTTGCACCCACCCTTCCATTGGAAGTATGTTCGACAGAGAGTATCGCCCTGGCACTGCGTGCGGAGAACGCGACATGGAACCTCCACGACCCTACTCACATAGCAAGCATGTTCGAAACTTCAACACGTTTGCGATCTCGTTTGAAAAGGACTGAAGTTTGTACATTAGATGCGAGAACCACGCACTTCATCTGGGTAAAAGGCATACCGCGGCTATGAGCGAGTACAGGAAGTCGCAGTGGAGATGTATCAACAAGCATGGGTCATGCTAGGGAGCCAGAAGCCAGTGTTGGAGATATTCAAGGAGACCTCGCCATTGATGTGGCCCAGGTCTGACACGTATGCGACATACTCGTGGCATGTGTCAGTGTTCGCCACTTAGTGCCACGGCCTTGTTATGAATAGGTCCACAGGACTGAAAGTGTTCTCTGCGATAGGCACTACGCATCTATACGTGCATTTTTGAAGTACAACGTATAGTCCAGAACATAAACAATACAACAAGCAACATGAACGCGGCATCTAGTATGCATACTTCCTCTTCGCTTTCCAGATTTTTGTTAAACCTACCTAAACATACTTCCTAAATGGGATGCGAAATATCGTAACACGACTATGGTACGCCGTACGCTACCCAGATTCCCACGCTAACAAAGCGGTGAACATCCTAGCCACAGCCTTCGTCTCCACACCACAACATGACACGCAGCATCTGTAGAACTTTCGCATTTCGCATTTCATTCCCATACTAGCACATCGAGTGTTCGCCGGACTCTATCCAGCAAGTACCGAACACGCGTAGCGCCCCCCACCACCATGCCGTGTTTCGACCAAGTCAGCTACTCCGAAAGCGCCTGTATCGCAGCAATCACCAACTACTACAAGTTCCTCATCTCCATGTATCTCGAAGAATCATCTGTCGAGTGGCCCCCAGAAGGCGGCTGGCCCGAGATTACTCCTGAAGCATTTGAAGGGATGCATAAATCAGACGGGGTGATTTCGCTGCTGCGGCAGATACCATATCTTCGCGAGTCGAACGACTGGGAAGAATGGGAGCAGCCGCACGGTGTCCCGCATGACAATTTCTGCAATTGGAAGAATGAAGCAGGACATGAAGGAAGGCAAGATTTTGATGGCCTGAAGATCATGACCGAGGGGTATTTTTCCGAGGGCACTACGGAGCACATGATTGGATTGATGATGGGGGCTCGGAATAGCACGCATGCCATACTCGATACTCAGTATGGCGTAGTGTATTGGCCAGATTGTGCCGACGAGATCAAAGACGACACGCGGCACGAGGAAGTATGGGGCGAGCCTGAAGAGATTGGATCTAAGAAGGAAGAGAATTTGCGCTGCGAGCCTGCTTGGGCCATTGATGACTTCTTTGCCATGCTCAAGGAGCAATTTGTACGTCTCAATTGGATACCGATCAACTCGAGACAGGTTGTCGAGTCGTACTCGTCCTGGGTCGAGGATGAGGAAATGCAGCCGATATTGAAGGGGATTTATCGAGGCCATGGCTGGCCTGACGTGGAGAAGTATAAGAAAGAGGAATGCATATTTATGGTGGAGAAGGCAATGGATGAACGGTATCCGGACTTCTCTCTGGTATGAAGGTGAAGATGGGAAGCGCCCAGCGCATGACCATTACCTCTCAACTAGATGTCGTTATGACGCTCGCACATAAGCAAATCGGTGTCAAGTTCCACGCTCCAATTACGTATACATTCTCTGCGGTAGCTGAGGCGTATCAGAAATGGTTGCGGAGGAGGAAGATTGTGATGGAACACAATATCGAACCACGTGGGGTATGAAAGCTACAGCGCCTAGTCCCTCTTATCCAGATAGGTAGTATACTCCAAGTGTTTCTGCTAAATATTGTATTACGTACGTATCAAAGCAGATCGTACCACACCATTAGTATACTGCAGCATAAGGACTCCGCACACTAACCTAAGTTAGAATCTACTCCCGCTGTCGTGGTATTTAAGCCTTGTTAGCTCTTACTTTTCATACACCCTCTTAAAGTGCTACCAACGCATTATGCATCGATGCGGAGCCAATGAACCTCCATTTGGATATTTGCCTAAGCGGTCGCCATAGAGGGATAACAATGGTGTGAATCTTGCCTACTTTCGTCGGGTTCCATAGTATCCTGGCTGATTCTGATCCAAGCTGATTTGGCGAGGAAGCGCTGACAGTGGCTTACTCATGCGAATACTTGAAAAGGACAAGGGGTGCCATCGCCTCGGGACTACGCCAGCACACCATGATTGTAGAATTCTCAATTGCTCACCGTTTAGACATGGACTACTATGGGAGTTTTCTTGCGAGTACATCTATGACTATAAGTATGAGTCTAGATGGATCAGTCTCCCATATCCTGATACATCCCTGGCAAAATGGGCCAGCCAGTGAACCTGATCGTAGTCGCGATACTGATTGGAGCCTCTTACCTTTTCTATTCAGCCTATAAATTTGGAAGCCGTGATGCGCGGTACGCCGTTGGATTTGAGTAAACATATTTTCCATCGCTAATATTCGTAGCCTTCCTCCGGGCCCGCCAACGATCCCAATCCTTGGGAATGCCCATCTGCTTACAGGAAAAGGGTTGGAAAAGAAGTGAGCTAGTATTTCACGATCCATGAAGCAACACTCAACACTTCGCAGGTTCAAAAAGTGGGCAGAAGAGTATGGCAGTATCTTGTCCCTAAAAGTCGGGGCTGGTACTATGATACTGCTGAACGACAAGCGCACCGTACACGATCTACTGGACAAAAGAAGTGCGATATATTCGGAGCGACCACTTGACCATCAGATGACCACGGCGCTGAAAGAGAATTTCGCTTTCATGGATGCCAACCATATGTGGAGAGCGTCTAGGAAGATAGCTTCGCATTTCGTTGCACCGAAGAATCTTGACGAGAATGTGATGGCGATTCAGGAAGCCGAGTGAGTCCAACATTGGAGTTGGCTATCCAAGACAGGCGCTAAAGATCATCAGGACCAGCCAGCTCATATACGACCTAAGCAACAGCCCGGAGAACTTCGCCGACCACATCAAGAGAACAACGTCATCGGTCGCCAGCATCGTGATCTTTGGCTTTCGAGCAGCTACTGTGGATAGTTTCTGGGCGACTGTGAGTACTTAGGTTTTCTGCAACGAGGCATAGGAATAACGCTGATACCTTTTAGTGCGTCTACGAGGCCATCGATCAAGTAAGTTGTCTGAATCTCATTGATCAGAGTCAACGCGCTGATTGTCTTCACCTATCGTAGATCAATCTTGCAAGTAGGTCAACATTTCAGATGACGTCTGTACGAAGCAGTTGGTTTTGGTGGCGCAGCGCATATGAAATCTCACAATTAAACCGGGAGGACTACAATATGACCCATCTATGAGAAAAGCACGAATCTCAATAGACAGCTCTGTTGTGACTTGAACTACATTGATTGTAGTTGTAGGTGACTATGATGCGTTGTAGTCCTGCTGGAAGAAGGGTGGGGTTTCAGGTGGTAGCGACCGCGGTGCATCGCTAACACCAGGCTCCTTCGTATACCAACATATCTCAACGCTCGCTGACAATGCTAAACTCCAGCCACACCGGGATCATACCTCCCCATCGACCAGTTCCCATTCCTGAAATATGTACCTTCGTTCCTCGTTCCATCTAAGGCACGTGCGACCGAGTGTTTCGACACGGTCAGCGCCATTTGGAGTGAAGCGCGATCACAAGTCGTAGCCCGACGGCTGAAAGGCGATCATCGAGAATCACTTGCTGATAGACTTATTGGTGGTGATATCAAGAGCGACAAAGAGATGACAACATCTCTAGAAAGTAACTTTCTGGGAACGATGCACCAAGGAGCTGCAGATACGACATCTAGCATGCTGTTAACGTCAGTCTTGTACATGGCCAAGTATCCATGGGTACAGAAGAAAGCGCAAGCTGAGCTAGATCGCGTATGTGGGGATGCCAGGGTGCCGACGTGGCAGGATTTCAAGGACTTGCCCTACATCAACTGCATAGTCAAAGAGGCATTGAGAGTCAAACCTGTGTCAGTGGCCTTCTCTTTGGAGTCATGATCAACAATGGTTGCAAGCGGATGGCGCATCGTACTCACCATAACTAGACTTCCTACTGGCGTGCCTGTCCGCGCGTTACGCGATGACTACTTCGACGGATACCTGATCCCTAAAGACGCTACTGTCGTTTGTCCAGCATACAGCATCCATTACGACCCTAAGATTTATCCCGAACCGTCAAAATACGACCCAGACCGCTACCTCGACCGTCCTCTTCTCGCAATGGCCTACGCTGGATCTCCAGACTACGAGAATCGTGACCACTACGCCTATGGCGCCGGTCGACGAATTTGTGTGGGCATCCATCTAGCTGAGCGAACCCAGTGGCGTATCACCGCACGTATATTGTGGGCGTTTGACATAAAGCCCGCTCTTGATGAGAATGGAGACGAAATTGAACTGGATACAGATGCCTTCGAGGATGGCTTGTTGATCCAACCGAAGAAGTACAGGGTCAGATTTTTGCCCAGAAGTGAGAAGCATCTAGAAGTCATTCGAAAGGAATATGCGGCCGTTGAGAAGTTTTTGAAGCGTTGGGAGTAAGATCGTGGGCTATATCAGCGTGAACCATTCTAGTCGGTTGTTCTGAAGGGATTTATCCTGGACATGTTGACGAATGTTCTCTACTTAGTAGCAATACATGCTTTGTGTGTGAAAACTCTTTCTCTAATGACAGTAGACAAAGACGGCGGCATAAATGGTATGTTTGCGGCGACAACGCCTTTCTAAGCTGCGGCGCTGGACCAACTGATCGGACCTCGGGAAGTGGACCCCCACGTGGGGCCGCCCTGGGTACCAACGAGTTACGCAACCACGACTCCTGACTTCACTTTGACGAAGCGATGAGCGTGATGACACCTGGGCCTGCATCTCATACTCTTTGTCTCAGCTATCCCTATTTTTGACGGTAAGAGCCTGTACATCTCCAGGAAGACATGATTCCAAAGCGGAGCAGCATTGCAGCCAAGTCTAGGACGCTTTTCGCACTACAAAGATCGTATAATGGAGTCAATTCGGTGGCGACATAGCAAGGTTTTTGACATCATTGACCCGCTGAGAGAGCTCACAGGAGCTCGGTGCCCTTCCAATATGCCTCACAAACACTAAAGACTTGCTCCGAGGCCCGGTCTGACTCTGTTGATGACACGCAATCGCGCTGGAAAGGTGAGATGATATGCTCCATGTCCTAACCGCAAACTGCGCTTGAACGTCAGAGGCGCGACGTAACCAGGTAACTTCTGGTTCGCCTACCGAGATTCTGGAGTACAATTGCCATATTTGCGTATATGGCATCCGCTTGCCTTGGAACCGGCATGTACCTGATGTGCACGTACACCTCATGAGCGGTCATCGATTTCTACCCCACAAAGACAGAACGGGACCAGCCTGCATAAGCGGAATCTCATGCACGATCGATCCCACCGCTTCTCCATATGATGATGTTCCTGAACCAATTGTCAGGGTCGCTAGCTCCGACCTGCGACGTGCATGATTTTGTCATGACATCAAGACCGTTAGTGCCTCAAGGGTTCCCATGGGAATTTGCAACATTACGATCGAAGAACCATTAGTATCTAAGATCGATTTCCGCTTTCGCTTAGACTGACGCCAGCTAGCTCCGATCCACGAGATCTAGATATCGTGTTGCATCATGTTCCTGAACCTTATTGCTGTTCGTTCACTAAGTGGCCCCTACGCGGTCGCGAAATCAACGCGTCAGTTGCACAAAGACGCGCTTTCACTTAGAGGTCATGTATTGAGGTCATGAGCTGACGTCGTTGGAAGAATGAGGAGGTTGGGTGAGGTTTGTTGATGTATAAGTAGCAAGCACTTTTCGCTGTCAACAAAGCATCAACTCATCCACAATCATCACAACAACAAGTTCATCACTTTTCAAGCACACTTCCCACCCAATCCACCAACCAATCAACTACCATCAACATGTCCGACCAGTACAAGCCCACTGGTAAGCTCAATTTCTCTTCAACTTCCATTACCACAATCTGACCACTCCACAGAGCATGACGGATTGAAGCAGGACGGCACCCCCGACAAGCGCGTCGGTACTGGCGAGTTTGCCCAGGGCAAGGTCGACCCTCATGAGGCTGGAAAGCAGGGTGGTCACACCTCTGGCTCTGGATCTACCGGCTCCGATGGAGGCTCCTCAGGATCTGGCGGCAGCGCCAAGGGCCGTGAGTTATTATTGCCTCTTTGACGAAGTACTTCACTGATACTCAAACAGAATTTGCTCACGGCAAGGTTGACCCCGTCGAGGCTGGCAAGAAGGGTGGCAACTCTTAGAGAGTAATGTCGGCATACCCAAATCATGGTATACACGCCATGTTTTGTGCGGTAGTTGTCTCATACGCTTGCTATGTAGCCAACAATGAATGAAATAATTTCAGAAATAATCTTCGCGCAGTGCTCTTTCTTATGCCAATCAACTAACCGTTGGAGTTTTGATTTTGTGCGCCCTCAAGTCCTGAATCTGAGCTCCTCATATTCTTCTCATGTTTATAGCAGGCTTCATAAATTTAAAGCTCCACATCGTCATGGAGTAGTGAAACTGTTAGCCGCATTTCAAGCAAGATGAAGGTTGCGCCATATGAGTGGACCGATTTGCGCGAAAACTTACGATAATATATTTTACGAAGAAGCTTTATTCTGATACGCTGCGCAGTGATCAGCACCAGGACATGGATGTTTACAAGTCTTACCCAGGAGTACTACAAATTACTCCCAATCTATATAGCTGTATTGATGAGCTCCTGAGACACTGCAGAACTAGGTATAATAATCACCTGTCAATTCTGTTTTGGAAAGGAAATACAATTGTACGAAATTGGATTGTGCGATTATACGTCACCCAAAACAAGCGCCTTTGTATACCCCAAACACCATCAATGTACCTAAGCTGAAGACAACGCTCTCATTGGCCACAATTGCAATATTGATTAGCCGAGTAATTATTTTTGACTGCGCCGCATTCGTGAACCTCAACGTTCTGTCCTACATCTCAAAGCTGAAAGAAAAGCCCAGCAACCACGACACTCCCTAAGTTGCCATCTTTCCTGTGCAGTCACACGTCACCTTGTTACACGTGCCATACTTGACGCACCTTAAAGCTCAGTCAAGACACATAACAAACACTCCGCTTGTGAACTCACTACTGGTCTGACCTTTGCTACAACGATCACGAAGAAATCTTATGGAGTGGAAGCATGCCCAGCAAGATGAAGATGTTCGCCACATCACACGTCCGCGTTCATACGGCACCATATCACTGCTCGTCTACATTTTTCGCGTGCTAGTCCTGGTCCTGATTATTATCTTGGATCTTCTTCTTGCTCGAAGTTTCGCGTCGTGGAATGTCATTATGCACCCTGTTCCTCAGACGACGTACTTGAAGACCAAATTGCATCCAACCTTGAGGTATGCACGTGAATAGGGCGAAGTCGGGAAAAGTTTTGGGAATGACGTAAGGTGATTTATCTGCACAGTGAAATGGGTTCTTGCTGATCATCTTCCTCTAAGGCTGACGTGGGAAGTTGTGGCAGAGAGAACTGGATCGACCGAGGACAATCTCCTGCGCCTGAAGTAAGTAGCAACCAGGGAATAGTCTGTCTTATAGTATCGTAGTGTAGTTCGACTTATTATTGGCTGTTGGAAAACAACGTTAAAAGCCTTGTATGAAGTCTCAATTGTAGAGGGCAATTACCACCGTTTCTCATTGGAGCTCTTCTTCTTTTAGTGAGCTTTCTCTTCAACCACAACCCACACTGAACACAGTCACCATCAACGGAACGTGATATATTTGTAATCGTATCTATTCATCATCAAAACCGCTCATCCCTCTGCCCTCCATCCATATCATCTACAACTTCCCCTTGCCCTCCTCTCCAATCCTAAACACATACTTAACCCCACTCGCCTTACCCTCTTTCAAATTCCTCAACCCCTGCTCCACGCCCCCCAATCCACCAGGGACCACCTCATGCGGATGCGGGCTAAAGAATCCTTCCGCACACCCCCTGGCAAACCACCTAAAGAAAATATAGGCAAAGTCCTTGTCTCCCTTATGCGCCTCTCCGACGGACGTAATCGTCTGCTTCACACTGTCCGGAATGCCTTCGTACTTCTTGCCCGGAAGCACAAGCGTGAGATTGCCATCGGCCTCGAGGGCCTGCACGATGTTGGTGTAGCTGTTGTGTTCGGATGTAGCATCGTATGCGTAGCGTAATTTCTTGCCTTTCAACGCGTCCTTGATGCCCGAGACGACGGCGTCGTCACCTGTGCGGTAGTCGACGATGGCGTCGCCTTTTGAGCGGTCGATGAGGCCTTCGACGAATTTCTCGCCACGGCCCGCAACTGCAATAATCGGATGGATATTCGCAAGTCGCGCGAGCTTGATCACATATGCGCCGACCGCGCTCGCACCGCCATATACAACTAGCGGCTCTTCGTCGCCGTCTTTCTTGGGGGTCCATGGATCAGGCAGGCCGAGGCGCTGGTGCAGGCCGATTGCGGCGGTCATTGCGGCCAAAGGCAACGTAGCTGCTTCTTCGAAAGAGAGGGACGAAGGGATATGGAATGTGCTCCATGACCAGCCCACGGCGTATTCAGCAAAGCTACCGTGAGGCGACATCATCTCGTGGAAAGACGCGACGCGGTCGCCAGGCTTGAATTCCCAGACGGATGAGCCGACGCTGTGCACAATGCCCGCAATGTCGTCGCCCGAGTTGCCATTGTAGTCTGGGACCCATTCTGGGATTTTCCTGGAAAGTCATCAGTATTTCTACGGAATGGTTATGTGTGCAGTTGGAGCATATCGTCTTCTGTGGAAGATTGCATCATGGTGAAAGGAGAGGTGAATGGTACGCACCAATCCTTAGGATTACTTCCACTAACAACCACCTTGATAACAACCTGATCCGCCTTGGGTTCAGGAATCGGCACATCCTGAATTGTCACTTTTGGGCCCTTGGCCACAACAGCCTCTTTCATCGTCGACGGCATCTTTTCCGACTCTAACTCTTACTGTTACTTTTGTATGTCAAGTATTTACTGTTCAAGGCCTGCAAGCCGCAAGTACTCAATCTTTGAAACTTAAATTGTATTTGTAAAGGGTTTCGATGACGTTTGCCTCCCGCGGGGTCACCATCGACTTTATATCTATAAATCCACGGGCCCCTCCCCTCTCCATTCGCAGAGAGCCATGTCTAGAATTCGTCCGTACGTCACGCAATCCCTAGGTTATCTGCAACATTAATAATGACGAATGTGGGGTAGTGGGTACAATCGACTCGACATTTCGATGATGGTTGTTCGAATCGCATTTCATTAGCCGGGAGTGTAGCCGAATTTCACCGAGCCGACATGTGTAACCAATGTCGACATGAACGATAGATGGAAGGCCAATAGAGCACAGGGGATGTCGAAATGACTAAGAGCAAGAAGAGTGAAGAAGAGCGTCATCATAAAAGTAGCTATGCACCTCGAAAAACATTATCAATACACCAACTCCGCGCAGGAATGTGAGACAGCAAGAAACACCAACCTGAACCGCGCAACGCCATAACCGAACTGCCATGGGCAGAATATCCAAACACAAGCCGGCCGTTGAATGCTTTGAAGATTTTCCATGATTTGCGATGAGAAAAAGGGACGTCCAACAACGCCTCCATGCTGATGATGGTTTGCTCGCAACGCCAAAGCCAATATTTCCTAAAAGTCCTGAACCAGAATCAAGAAGACATTCAAAATTTCCAGCTTCCTGCAAGCTAGTCAGCAAGCAGGTCTCAACGCCAGACGCTCTTAGTTCCAGGCGCCAGACTACCTCTGCTGCTGCCGTTGGAACCATTGCTAGTGATCCGAACAGGTGCCCGGGTCAAGGTTGAGGGTTCTCGCGGGCGATCTTCACCCGTGACCGCCATTGTTGTGCGTCGCGCAGGGCCCTTCATGATGGGTGTAGTTCGTGGGCTGAGCACGCTGGTTTTCCAGTCAGTCTCGTGGTTGTTCTTGACCATACGGCGCGCCGCACTCGCAGAGAACATGGAGTTCTCGTTCGGCGGGCTGTATGCTGTAGCAGTGGGGCTTCGACGACGGTGCGCGCGACTGACGGGAATCGTGCCTCCATTTGTAGACGAGCGACGTTTGAGAGCGGAGCCAATCTTGCGGGCCTCAGAGCCGGTCCACCTTTCCTCCTCCGAGCTGGAAGAGTTGCCAGTCTTCTCGGGAGATGCGGCATTCTCAACTACATTCAGCGAAGACTTGCGCATCGTGTTATTCCCGATCTCACGTAGGGGCGATGTATTATCCGAATCTGAGCTGAATGCGTGCATCATGGGAGGAGCAGGCGAGCCATCCGACTTCTTCGACAGAGCGCCCACAGCGAATCGGCCTGCGCGTTTGAGGTCCATCGATGCTTTTGGAGGCGAAGGGATTGGCGAAGAGCCATTTTGGTCAACTGCTGGGGCGGCTATTGGAAGAGTGTATGTTGGCGCTGGTAACTCGACGGAAGATGTGGTTGGTGTGCTTTCCACATGCTCTGGTGTCTTGAACTCGGCGAGGGTGCCGTTCTCTGTGTCATCTCGCCATCGGACACCGCGCTTGGTCTTTGATGGTGACTTCTTCTTCATCGGCGAGAACTGGACGCCTTTCTTCACCGCAGCCATTTTCCTCCTGCGAGGCGATGCCTTCATGGGCGATGCTGAGAGGTGCGGTGCCTCTGTGAGGGATGGTGGTGCAAGTGCGAGCGGCATCATCGGTGAGGGATCCATGATCTTCACCGGCTTCCGCCTCTTGGGAGTGCCTTTGTGTGTTGGGGCAAAGAATTCAGTGACCGGCAAGCCGCCATCCGGACGAATAGCTTGGGATGTTGCGTTCGTGCACGAGTTCATGATCTTGGTGATGAGCTTCCTGGCGGCCTCGACAGCTTCCGTTTCGCTCATTTGTGTTATCTGACTTAAGATCGTGACGGTCTCGATATGTGCTTGGACAAGGACTTGTACGATCGCGGCATCACCGCCCTTGTCCATCTCCAACAGCGCATTCAGAGCTTCTCGGTCGGCGTTTGCTTTCAACAACTCGTATTCCCTGGTCAGGTTTGCTGCATCAGGTCCATCGGTCGATCCGTCGATCTCGGCGAGACCTTTCAATCCTACACCCATGGCTGTGTCCATCTTGCTCGTCCAATTCGTACGTTCTATCCGTCGGTGGCAATGCTGGCGTGTTTGCTCAAGCTCTGCGGAAATGCCAACCGCGGTGTCCCTCATCGCGGCGACTTGCGATGGCATGTCTTCGCCTTCCCGAACGTCTTTGACATTGTCGAATGCTGCTATCCACGAAGAAATCATCGAGATACGCTTCTCTGCTTGCTTCAATGTCTTCATCATGTTTAATCGGTCCTTGCGCTCCGGCTCCGAGTCTGCATACGACTGGCGCAAGCGTATCGTCGCATCCCGTAGAACACTGTCTTTCTTTTCGCTTTGCTTTTGGTATTTGACGAAGGCACTACCTTCGAAGTCTGACTGCTTCTTCATGAGCTCATCGATCAGCGCTCGTTGTTCGTCAATCTTCTTAAGGTAGTCCTTGACGTGGCGGTTGACGTTGAAGACGTTCTTCGTAATCTTGGTTTGGATGTTCTTCGCTCGATTCGCGTATCGCAAAGTGTTCTGAGTTTCATCGAAGTGTGCGCTAGAAGGGCTGACACACACAATCATGACGGTCTTGCAGTTGCCGCCCAAAGAGAACTTCAGCAACCGGGTGAGCTTCGAATTTCGGTACGGGACGTGATTGCGCTTCCGCGCATCGCAAAGGGCGTTGATACAGCTTCCAAGCGCAAGCAAGGACTTGTTAATGTTCGCACCTTCAATCAAGCGCTCTCCTCGGTTCTTGGTTGCGCTCGCTCGCTCACTGCCTGCCAAGTCGATGATGCTGAGGGTGGCCATGGTATGGGGCTCGTTGACAGAGGCGTTGCGGTCTTTCGAAGACACGTTGATCTGGAGAACGGCGTGCGATCGTGATGAGGTTGCGTTGGCCTCAGTCGGCGACATTGTTCGGTATTCGTTACCACGGACTATTATGTCCATGACTTCTTGAACCTGGAATGGCATTAGCATGGGGAGAAGAAGTACCCGTTCGCACACTCACGCTTTGAGGCCTATGGCTAGAGAGGCCAGCGACAGATACAGCCTGGTTCGCATCTTCGCGCAGCATGAGCGTTGTCTTGCTGCCGCCCTCAACCAGCAGGTCGCGAATTGTCTCGTTGTAAATTTCCAGGTAAGAAAGGGTGATTTCGGTATGCTTTGTTTCTTGCACATCTGCAATCTTCTCGAACAACTCCTGCATAGTCATGAAGATGATACCCGGTTGTTGTGAGGTTCCCCTACCCACCGGTCAGCACTCGTTTCCACCTTCACGTTGCCTTATACGCACGTAATGGTATGTGTCTTTCCACAGCCGGTGGCGCCATAGGCGAATACAGTCGCATTGTAGCCATCCAGCACACTGTCCAGCAGGGGCTTGGTAGTCGCCTCGTACACATCCCCTTGTGTTGTAGTGTCATCGAAGACTCGATCAAATGCAAACGTCTGGTCCTTCACGCGCTTTCCTTGTGGCCCGGTGGTATTCCTCGAAAAGCGATGTACAGGGTTGTCTTCTGGGGGGTCGAAGATTCTGAGGTCGGGTTAGCTACACCGCCTAGCGATACCGGCGGCATATTCCTCACAAGCACTTCTCGTCGAGAACTTTAATGACAGGCTTGATGCCCTTGGAGCTCAGTCGAGGTGTGGGCGCTGCAGCCAGAGAGCCGTCACCTAGGAAAAGAGCCTGGTCGTCGCATTTCGACAATTGCGCCGCCTCGCGAATGGTGAACGGGCGGACTCGCACAGTGACGGAAATGGACGACGCGCCATCGGCGGCCATGGTCGCGCTGGAATTGGGTTAGAGAAGCGAAGGAATATGCAGCGCAAGCTCTGCGGGACAGAAAGGCAGGAGCTTGAGAGCAAAGAGGTGTCGTTGCGGCTCGTGGTGCGCTGAATGACGATGATGCATCTTCGGACAACTCACTGTTTGTTGCGCACGAGCCACAACAACAGACAGGGATGTGCGGACAGCAACCGCGACCCTGACGCTAGACACGTGACGGTACCTCTCCTTTCCCCACATCATGCCAAGGTTGTCCTACTCAATGTCGCACACGCTACTTCGGAATGTGGTCCACGCGCCCGCTGAACCGGGTTCTTGCTCGTGAATATCGCCAGTTGTCTTCCGCGTGCACCCAAGTCCCGGGTTCGAAGAGACTGTTTGGTACCTGAATAGGATCACCATATCTAGGGAACCTTGATGCTTGGCAGCTTCGCAGCGCATACATCATGAGGAGACCTTGGAATCCATGTTCATCACTCAAGCACTGCAAGTCACGATCGCAAGTTGGAACACAAATGTAGAGATGCGTCCATCCCATTGAAACTCAGCAAAAAGTATCTCAAAGTTATCAACAAAAAACGTCCACTCGATAGCCATCAAACACATCAAGCCTCGTACTCGCAACGCTTCCACGCCAGCCTCCTGACATCGAACGGCCTCCACTTGGTGATCGCCAGTTTGCTCGTACCATTGTGAGCGCTTGACGACAGACTCAGCTTCTTACATCTATTTGTTGCACTTCTGCCACTGGACGTACACGACTTGGGTGAACTTGAGATCGGTTGAGTCGGTGGTGAGCAGACCGGTGGCCTTGCTGTCGCTCGTCTCAAGGCGGACCTGAGAGTTGATGTTGAGCATACCGGCGGCACCGCAGGGCGACCAGATGATGGAGGTGGAGTCAGCCTCGTCGTGCTTGAGGTAGTCACCGACGGTGGGGCCCTCAAACTTGTAGGTGGTGGAGGTCTGTCATGTGGCTTAGCTACTGAAAGTATGAATGACTTCAATAAACATACCTGAGCAGTTTGACCAGAGAAGTAGTAGGTGGACTTCAGGGTGCCAGTGACGCCCTTCTGGATGGAAGAGTAGCCACGGTAGTCGGCAGACAGGATGGAGTACTGGAAGCCTCCGGGGTACTCAAGGTCGACGTTGAGCTGGCAGTTCTTGCGCTGCTCGGTGACGGAGATACCGGGGCCGATGGAGGCAATGTACGAGTCAAAGATGAGGGTGACGACGCTGCGGTCGCTCGAGATCTGCGAGCTCATGGTGCCCTGAGGACATCCAGTGCCGCCATAGCTAACACCTCGGATCTTGACCTGCCAAGGTTTAATACATGTTCAGGTCAATCATAGTGCATAAGACTCACGGTTCCAGCTGGGGGAGCATCGCCAATCTCCACGGTGGGAAGACTGGGGAGCGCCGCGGCGAGAGGAGCGAGGGCAAGGAACCACTTCATATTGAATGAGTAAGACGAGGGTGATGATCCGAAGATGCGGAAGATGTAGATCTTAAATGACTGTTGTAGTGAGGACCGAGAGTGGAAGCTGGATGGTGATCATTTGGGCGAGATATGGACCAGGTTATATACTACCTCTTCGGCATCTTGAACTTTGCCCATGGGTACTCACCCAGAGGGACGGCAGCAACCATCTCCTCCATGCAGCCCACAATCGAGTCAGATAACAGCTGCCAAGTGCAAATGGTAATATAGAGTACGGCTGGACCGGCGGGCCGCTCGTGCTCATAGGTCGAAACAACTTTCGTTGCTCAGGTGAGTTCGTGTTTTGCAACGCACTGCAGCAGCAGATTTTCCAGTGGCGCACCAGACTTGACCCAGAACGCGGTGCCAATATCTAGGGCACACGATAGCGTACCTTGAACGCAGTAGCAAGCGCTTCACAGCGTGCCGTTAGGTTCAGCACGACTACTGTGACAGCCTCATATGGAGATTCCGAGCGAGATGCGGGGATTGCACGACACACTAGTACTTGGTACAAGTCTTGGTATCGGTCCTGCTTGATCTCTTGAGAGCAACTGAGTGTCAGATACACGGCGCTGCACACGTCTGAACAATAATCCAGCGTCGAGTCGACATGAGGTCTGGGGGATAGTTTCTCGTTGAAGCGACTCGCATCGTCAAGCACTCATCAGATGATCATGAACATGCTCGCATTCCTGGACTCCAAAGTGTATCCGCAGCTTTCCTGTAGGATGGATCCGAGCCCTCGTGGGCCAGCGCGGCTTCTCGAGATGAAATTGAATTGGATGAATCTATTACCCTGGAGAAACGAGCCTAGAATAGCAACGCAAGGTTTGGAAGCTGGGTATAGTTCTGCAGACCCTCGACAGCGAGCTGTGATAGCTCCACTTGAGCAGTGACATTCATCTATGGTCCCGTATGCGGTGCATCGGTAAAATATTACGGTACCGGGTGCTGAAAATAGAGCTTCACCGAGCAGAGAACGATATCGTGATGGCGGCTGTCGAGGTTGTCCCTTGTCGTAGATCTCGAAGAGGCATGCAGACATTGCGGCTAGATTAACCTTATATTAAAGCTTGTCACTGCATCGTAGCTCGAGACCCTGCACCAATCTATGTTAGCGAACACGGTTTGCTGCAAGGGCAGGTACATGTTGTCGGCAGCAGTGACAAAAATAAATGCTCGTGTAGTTGTCACGATAGCTTCGGTGTACCTAGTGATTGGGAAGCCACCCCGTTGAGAGAATTATCGTGGTCAGTCCAGACTCGCACTCTGCCGGCTTAAGAGGGCTTGGGTAGGACCGACGTTGTCGACTTCAAGCGGGATAAATTGGCGATTGATTACACACATCGTGTAACCGGGTAGGATACGAAAGTCAGCGGACGTCAACTTGGCGAGAACCTGATGCTGAGCTCCAGGTGAGAGGCTGGCGGTTGTGTAACTTGGACCCCACAGTCGCGCTGATGTCTGCCGACAACAATGACAATGCAGCTTCAGAAGCGAGAGAGCTGAACGCACAAGAGCCACAAGACGCAGGTCAGATGTCGCCTGAGCATGCTGAAAAGGCTGAAGACGGGCTACTATCATTATCGTCTTGTGCATATGTATCTGCACGCTCGCACTTTGGTACGCGACGTGGAAGACTAACTGCGAGCCTTTCTCACCTACAGCTCAAGTGCTCACGGTGGCGGTCGCCCACGAAAACAGCACGACGACGAGCAATCCGACTGAGCAGAAAACGGACTGTTGAGTTTGCGAAGACCCGTAATCGACAGCGGATCGGTCGGAGCTGATCCAGAAGCCCAAGACCGCGTCAAGCAATACCCGGATAAAGGTACCTGGCGGCTCTTTCGGCGGGTACCCAAGAGCACGGTGGCGAGAGGCTGTGGGATGATATTGTGGACATCATCGCAACATTGTCATTGCGAGAGTCGACATGATACCAGAAGCGGAAGGTGATGTATAGGTAATGGTCGCGTACGAGTCGAGGTCTGGTTGGAGCGCGAAGTTCATACCCCGCCGCACACGCCACAAAGTGTGGCTGAAGCTTAGATTTGTCAGATTCCGAGGTCTCCAATGATGGCGTCAGAGACATGTTTTCATACGCGTGCGCGGCGAATTCCAAATGGCATAATACACCGATGGTATTTCTTCTCTAAAATACCCAAACTGAGAATCAATTCCAATCTTCAGAAATACCGCCCATCCTGAAGATCCTCGCGACCGCACTCTTCATCTTCCTCTCCTACCTCTCCATGTCCTTTTTGACCAAGCTCTTCCGTCCCTTCAGCACAATGTCGAACGCCCCCGCCACCCCCATGAACGTGCCTGCTGGCGCGCAAACCGCCACTGTAGCCGCAGGATGTTTTTGGGGAGTTGAGCACATGTACCGCAGGCAATTCAAGAACCAAGGTCTCTACGATGCGCGCGTGGGGTACATTGGCGGAGACTCAGATAACCCAAGTTATCGCGCTGTGTGCAGTGGACGAACAGGACGTAAGTAATAACATTCATTCATACTTTCATTCAAACATTACGCAGACCACCAAAACATGCGACATGATCTATCAAACGAATTACCCAGACTGACACCTCCCAGACGCCGAAGCCCTCCAAGTAATCTACGACCCCACAAAAGTAACCTACCGCACCCTCCTCGAATTCTTCTACAAGATGCACGACCCCACCACCGCGAACCGCCAAGGGCCCGACACAGGCTCGCAATACCGCTCCGCCATCTTCTTCCACAATGCCGAGCAGGAGAAGGAGGCACGCGACATCACCAAGAAGGTCAACGACCAATGGTGGAAGGGCAGCGTCGTGACGGAGATTTTGCCGGCAGGACAGTGGTGGGATGCAGAGCAGTATCATCAGCTGTACTTGGATAATAACCCGGGAGGATATGAGTGTCCGAGTCACTTTTTGAGGAGCTTTCCTCCGCTGGCGGAGTAAGCGAGAAATGATGGGGTTTTTGATCTGTTAAGTTGGAAATCTAAGTTTGGGCAATGTTCTCTCTGCATGCGATTGAGCCTGTTCACTTGCCAGTTAATTTCATTATTACTCTAGTTACATTTCACATTCGGTCACGATTCAACTCGTCATATTGGTATTTGAAGAGCTTTCGCAGGTGGTTGACCGAAAAAGCGAGAGGAAATAAGTCAGTCACGCGCAATACACACATAGTCACTTCAGTTCATCTTCCAGTAAACTTTTTCTCATTCAAAACTCCTCTAAACTCCATCTATCTAACAAACTCCATTCTACCTTTCGCCCCACCAACTCCCCTAGCATTCGTACGAGCTCAATGAGATATATGAGATATACATGTCACGTTTAGTGAGGAGGCATCACCTCGAAAGTGTGTGCAACCTCCTTCTCCCAGCCGAACCTCGCCTTTCCGTAGATCTCAGCGGCAGGCTTGAAGTCAGCACCAATCTGGCCGTTCTCGTCGCGGAGGAGGACGGTGTGCAGGACGGCCAGGTCGGGGATGGCTTGCTGGACGTGGTAGGCGTGGACGGTGCAGTTCTTGCAGAAGAACTAATCAATCGTCTGTTAGCATATGGGTTGTGTGGGAGGGGGCGATATTTAGACTTACGCAATCGACACCCTTGCCAGAGTCACCGGTGTAGGTGTACTTGCCGAGGTTGTCCTTGCCCTTGGTGACGGTGAGAGCAGTTTGGGGGACGAGTTGGTTGAGGGTGTATGGTGCGCCGGAGAGCTGCTTGCAGGTGTTGCAATGGCTGTTATCATTGGTTAGTCTATGCTCACTACACTTCACCAGTACTTCCCCACAAAGTGGGCAGATGGGGGATGTATGCGTACCACAAGATATGGCTCTGCTGCTCAGGGGTCAACTCGACCTTCCACTCAACAGTTCCGCAGTGGCATGATCCAGTGAAGGTAGACATCTTGGGCTTCTTGGTGGGAAGGAGTTTCTTAAAGAACCGAATAAGGTAAGACCGGATGCGGGACTGAGTAGCGGACATGAAATGTTGTGGTGATGAGTTTGGAATGGCCAACAAGGTCCTCAGGTGATGGGGTTTATATATCCATCGTGCTGCCTCTCACCTCTTGCATCTTACATACATTTTCTGGTATCTTGCGTACCTGTCCTTGTTGGCCGTTGCTATGTTGAGCCAAGCCAGGGTATCACCAATCGGTCAGCACCGCGCCCCCAATTGGACCGGGCCCACTGCGGAATTGATGCGCAGAGTACGTTAAGTTGGACAGCCTTGCACCGGGGATTACGCTGTGCATACAGCTGAAGTCGCTGAAGCATCAGCTTATGCTGGTGAATCTGTTTCGGGTACGTAGCTCAATCTACAACGGACCCAGCAGTATGGAATCTCAAATCACTTATGTCATCTTCACCGCCACCCGCCCCCAATCGCACGCAGGATCGCCAATAATCATGCGCGAGGTGAAAGAGCTTGGGGAGCTTGAAGGTCGATCAAGCACAGCGGAAGATGACGTGAGCTGGCCTAGATGCCGTTGAAACGAGAGAGGGTGGACATGTTGAAACGCCAAAGATGACGGCGCGGGCTCTGAGCGCCGTCGATGATTCGAGAGGATTGTTTCTAAGAATACTGTGGTAACAAAGCTTGATGGCTTGCACTACGACGGCAGCGGAACGGGCCCGGGATGCAGGGCGCGAAAGAGCTGCGGCCAGGGCTGGTGGCAGTTGGACGAGACGCCTCAGGTCCTTTTTGCTGACAGCTTTGCGCCGCGAGACGAGATCGAGGAATGCGCACTTTGCGAAGATTAGATCATCCGCCGATAATCGGCGCGGAAATTTGGTCTTGAATCTGATAAAGACATTGAAAAGCCTGATACAGCTTACATGATGGCACGAGTCGTGGTTGGAATGTTGATTTGGAAGGCGCGGAATTGTGGAGGCGTTGGAAAGCACGATGGCTATGTCTCCACACTGCGGAACGAGCACATATAATCAAGAACACAAACGCGTTGATTCCACAACACGTCGAGGAAACGAATAACGCGTGGTCGAGGAAGCTCGAAAATGGGGTTTTGATCCCTAATATACGCTCGGCATGATATCCAATCCGTTAACCCCAAGATCTGCACGGGATCACTAACCATCCCACTACTTCCCGCATCTGGCTCAATCGACCTCGAGAAGTTCATATCGTCCACCGTTCTTGTCGAGCGCATCTTCTATACGCTCCATCACCGCAAGCACCTTCTCCTCTTCAAGCCTGCGCCCAACAACCTGCACGGCAACAGGCAGACCGGCCATCTTCTGGGCATCGTAGTGCTTGTACGCGCCTCGCGCTACGCCATTGAGCGCCTTGAAGTTGAACGAAGATGGCAATGCGTCTTTGCTAGGATCGACATGTGTCACGGGGATGATGCCAGCGGAATAATCAAGCTACAACATGTCAGCAAGGCGAACAAGTGGTGGAATCAAGGGGGGCTTACGAGGTTGAACAGAAACGTGTAGCCACAACTGCTTACGGCATCATGCATGCCGCCGTGTGGCACAGCTGGAGTAGCATTCGGCGGTGTGATCATGACGTCCATCTTGGCTTCTTGAGACCACCAGTCGTAGAATCTGGCCTTGTATGCTTCACGCTTGCCAGCAAGCTGCCAGTATTCGTATGCACTCTTAGGGTGCCAATTGCGAATCAGACCGGCCCATATGCTGTCGCCCTTCACGTATTTCACGTATAGGTAGTGGATGTACTTGATGAAGCGGGGAAGATGCATGTATCGCATCATCTGCGCCGCGCCGCGATCATTCCACTCGCCAGTCCGGAAGTGCGACATGAAAGTCTGACCTCCATCGCTGAGCAGAAGGTGCGATGCAAGCTGCAGTGCTTCGTATGGTGACGGAGGCTCGACATTGAACACCTCGTGACCCTCAGCCTCGAGCGCTTTCGCCACTTGGTCAAGTGCACGCGCGCATGCAGGTGAGGGATCAACTACGCCGTCGGTCCGCATGACACCAATGCGCAACCTTTTCTTATCCTTGTATTCTGTCTCGATATTCTCGCGCCATTCTAGCGGATGGCACGTGTAGTCGTATGTCCAAGGCTTCATCTGGATGAAGCTCCGTGTGAAATATGTCAAGTCGTTGAGCGTGCGCGCCATCGGACTGAAGACACTAGGGATAGCCTCTTGCCCGGACATGCTTGTGTTCATGCCCATCTTTGGCCACCTTCCTGTTGAGCATCGTATCGAGTAACAGCCTGAAAAGTGTGCTGGCGCGCGTACTGACCCGGCCACATCTGACCCAATGCCGATGCGACTGCCACCAAATGCGAGAAGCGCTGACTCTCCGCCCGTGGAACCACCCGGCGAGTATTTATCGTTATGCGGATTCTTGCACTGGCCCCAAACATCGTTGGTGGACTCGAAGGAGAGGAGTGTGGTAGGGAGGTTGGTTTTGACAAAGGGCACCGCGCCAGCGTCCTTGAGCAGCCTCACCATGGCGCCATCTTCGGTATGTGGTTTGTTGACGTTCCTCGAATATCCTACAGAGCTGTCATAGCCCTTGACCTGTATCGAGTCCTTCAACGAGACTGGAATGCCCGCGAGTGGGCCCTTGAGATTGCACTCCTTTTGTGCCCAACTTTCACATTCGGGGAACAAGACCTCCGTCACGCAGTTGGTCTTTTCTTGTGCCTTCGCTGTGACTTTGCCGTATGCGCGGATGATGTGAACGGGGTCGGTGACCTTGTTGTGGACATCTTGAACAAGCTCTTGGATAGGCTTCTGAAGGATGGTGCGTTCTTGCGATGACAGCGGTGACAAGTACCACGTGGGAAGGTTTCTGAAAATCTGGGTTCGCTGCCACTGCTTGTCCTTGCTGGAGGGTGGTTAGCTTACAAGCTTCAGTGGGGTCGTGTGCTTATCGACGCGTACCAGTCTTGCTTATGCTGTCTGTATTCTAAAAGACCCATGGTGTTTATGGTGGAAGTATGAAAGGAGCTACAGAGAGGTCTGAAGCCAATAAGAATGACCTCGGGACATCTCTGGCTTCAGTTATCGGCGGCATGTCTTTGTGAGCCATGCGCATATCAGCGGTGCGACGGCATGCGGAGGCTCGGCTGCGGGCAGAAGCTCTCCCCACCTTTGTTGACGATAGCGCATACGGTAGGTCCACGCGACAACGCCCTACACGCCTTTTGACAGCACGCGTTTGAAGCGTCTCTACCAAGTATCTCGAGAGGTATCATACGCGTGACATCGCGTCTACCTCGGTACATGTATGCTCCCAATAGTTACAAAACAGTTGCATCAGGTGCATGAAGATGGGGAAACGCACGTGATTCGGACCAGGCCTCCGCTCCAGCAGTCATCAGTCAGTCCATTGGCCGTCATGCATCCTCAACAGCTACTGCACAACACAATACAAGATGCACAATGCGAAAGCACAGCTCTGCTCGATACACGTCTGAAATGAAGCAACCAATACGCGTGACGTCTGCGCGCTGGGCGTAAGTGCATGGACGTTTGCCCTTAAGCTGTCCTCCAATCCCCCAAGCTGTTACTTCAACAACGCCATCACCGCGTCACCGAACCACCACTACCAAAGCTGTTCCACACTTCCGCGCATCTGATTGAGCCTCAACACTTCTAAGCATAGCTCCCGCGCGCGATACTGGTCGGCCAGGCGAGGTGGGACCGCGGAAGGAGAGCCACAGCCGCAACATCGTCTCTCATCCACTCGATCTGCGATGCAAACAGTGGCTCTCGATGACCCAGGCACCACTCGGAACGTGTGTACCTGAATGGCTTCCCCAGAAACGAACTCCCAAATGACAGGGTTTTGTTATGCTGTAGCCGCTGCCCGCAGCTCGGACATTTTCTGAACCACCGACGTTCTCGCTTCTGATTGGCCCCACCAGCGACTACTCAAGATGCCATGAAACTGATGAGGTCCAGACTGCCGACATGCAAGAATAGCAACTACAGCAACTATACCATTTCTGTGTGATGTGTTGAACGTGCTGCGTGGGCTTGAGGTGTATAAGATGCGCTGCGGACAGCAGCAGAACAGTCATCAAACACATCAGCGTCCAACTCACAACTCCTCCACTTCGCGAGTTTTCCTTCGTCTTTCTCTTGTTTCCTTATTTCCTTGTTTCCTATCCGGGTCTCAGTCTTTCTCGATTTCCATCAAAACACATTCTCTTCATCTGCTGGCAGATCGCGTAACATTCCTTGCGATCAAAAGTACCTCGTCCGTTCAGCACGACATCCAGTCCTTCACGACAATCTTTAAGCATTTTTCGATAAGCACCTCATTCCCTCAATCAAAATGCCTGTCCCAAGCTATGGAGCCATGCCCTTGAGCAAGATGTTCTTGGGTGTCCGTGTTTTGCAGGCCATCTGCATGATCGTTGTCATCGGCATTACATCCAACTTCGTCCAGATGATCGTCACTACCGGTGTTGAGCCGCCAAAGGAGTTCGTCGGCACGCTCAGTGTGGTAAGTTGAAGTGAGAAAACATGTTCGTGCAACTCTAACAAGACCTAGACTTGCATTGCCACTCTCTACATCATGGTCAGCGTTGGTTACTACTGGTCTTACGCCAACCTCGGCCTTCTTATCATGACTGGAGTCGACTCGCTCCTCCTCATCGCCTTTATTGTCTGCGCGGTCACCCTCGGAAAGCCCATGTCCTTCCTTAACTGCTACGTCATTGGCAAGTCCTCCAAGGAAGTCGATGCCCAGTACGCCTACGCCTTCGTCACGGCTGCCGCACAGAACCTCAACACTTCTGGTTCTAGCTTGGACCTCCGCCACTGGGCTGGTGTTACCCAGACCAACTGCTTCCAGGCCAAGACTGTGTGGGGAATGGCCATTGCTCTCTGGTATGTACATCTCTGCCCAACTTCACAGAACACTCGCTGATCATCCCTAGCATCTTGTTCACCGTCTCGTGCGCTCTATTGCCCACTCTCTGGTACAAGAACAAGAAGGCCACTCCCAAGGTCATCTCCGAGGCTTAGACAGCTCGACGGATTATGAACGCACATCAAGGAAACGACAAGCCAAAAGCGATCTCTGCCAGCTTTTGTTGACATTCATTTCATTGATTAAAATCATAAAAAAGTATGCATCGCGATGGAGTCAGGAGTCTTTGTATTTCGTCATCATCTGTTCTTTCAGACATTGAATGTCTCTAATCCTAATGGATGTTTATGGGCTTGTCCCGAATAAAATACAAGTTGTTCCTATTCAATCCGCTGCTTAAGCGCTATGTGCTCTCAACATCTCGCATCTCGGCTTTAGCGCCCCATTTCAACCCTGAAATTAACGAATGTTAGGTCTTGATGTCACTCAAGTCGTCATAAGTGTACATCCTATACACGCGTCGTAAAGCACGGGAATAGTCGGTCCGAACCGGGCATCACAGATCGCAGTGTGAAATGCTGCTTTCACATATCTTGACTTTGCGGCTCTATGGCATGTCGCATGTGCAAGCCAATAATATATTATTGAATTATGCTAGACTTGTTCTATGCAACTCGATATTTGGTGACGAATGCACTTCCACTATCGCCAGTCACGTATTTCAACTTCAACTCCATGGCATATTTATAGCGTCCTTACACTCAAATTAACTGCCTCAGACCCAGATCAGTACAATATTCACACTACATTCATATTCATCCACATCTCGAAGAATACTATCTCCAAGCTCAACTAGAAGACCACTTAAGACGCACGGTTCAGAGCTTACGGAACGCCCAAGGAACATCCACACCCTCGATCAAATACGACTCCACCCGTAATCAACAGTCATTGCTATATCACAACACGTACTGCCATGCCGAGCAAACATCGTCCAGGCAACAAGGACTTGTGCATGAGCAAGGAGGATCAGAGACATCAAGAGAGGAAGAAGCAGTACGATAGAGAATATAAGGAGAGGCTAGCTGCCATAAATGCAGCAAAGAAAGGTGGAAAGAAGGCGTATAGGGTGCCAAAGAAGTGAGCTGAGGAGAGGGATGGTGGGGAGGTGGAGGCTGATGGTGGAAGGATGAGATGGTGTATATGATTGCGTTCAGGGGTATGCTACTCTTCAATATCAGAAGTCATTCGTGTGACTAGTACTATTCGCCAGTGAGATATTTAGCATGTTGCGCGAAAGTTTCGTGTTCGAGGAAGTGCCGTCGCCCCCCCAAATGGGCGATCATTGCTGATCAAGAGATGCGTATGTGATTCTATTCCTTGGTGCACCAAGCTGTCAGCACTACGCCATAAATAACTGCGACCCGTCTATTAGACACAGGGGCCTCATTGAAGAAAGTCTTTTCGTGGCCCAAGGACGGTTGGGAAGCATAGAGAAGCATTAAATGTGTCTGATTGGCGGTGTTTGATCTGTGAGAGAGGGGACTGTATTGTATTATCATTAATCGCTTGTCACGACTGATGACCATCCATTCTTTCAAGCATTCTAAGAAGGGAATGTACAGACATCGCCCATAGACAGTGTAGATTGTACCGATAGAGTACTTGTTCCATACCGGCACTTTGTGAAAACGTTGAGGATGATTATGATTGACCAAAGTAGGCCATGCTGTAATCTTATCAAGATCCAGTCCCGCTTGTCTTTCACAAACATGGAATGGAGATAGCTAAGAGGCTAGATCCGGTCAAGCTTGATGAGGTGAAAGAGAAGTCGCGATGTTAGTCAAAGAAGTTATCCCGTTGAGGGAATAGTGCGTAGGTACTATCTGGAATCGCCAAAGCTGCGCCGAGGGTTACCTGAAAAATACTTCATCTTGCGGAATGGGAAGCCAGGTCAACACAATCTCTATAGAAATTTTGTTAAGCGACTTGGTTGCAGCGAGTCGATGAAATTAGCGATTGGTGGTTGAGAGTGCTTGGCCGTCAGCAATCCAATAGAAAACTCTGCAGCACATGTGTATGCAAAAGTATTGTGTCATTTCCAGATTAGGAGCGGGCCGCAGATAGCTGAGCATCGTGCATCGGCGCTCAGCGAACGTGTGGAGTGCAGCGAAAAGAAAAAATTCCTTCACCCTGCAGCAATCAGAGGCCCAAGCTCCCTCCGCGGCTGACTCGTGCAGCCATTGGCTGCAGCTTCGTGTGCAACATCGCGAGGAGAACAACAGCTTGAGGGATGAATGAAGACGATGGGAATAATGTCACGAAGGATTCAACGTCAGCATGAGGATTGGCACGAATCAGCCCAGAAGCGTGGTACAGTGCGTAATGGACAGGTCGTTGGTTGCCTGCGCTGCGATCACGCGCGTACCTAAAGCCTTGGATCTCCAACGCCTCATGCACCTCTCGGCAAGCGGGCAGGCCTCCCCGCTTCTCATCATTCGCAAACCATGGAAACCTATATAGGACCCTGATGCCCATTTCTTGCGTTAGGCTCCCGCTGCCAATTGCTCCTTGACATTGATCGTTTCCGTCTTTTCGTGCTTCAATTGCTATCTTAGTGGCTGACTTTAGCGCCGACGTCATTTCGCGGCGCGATATCCCGGCAACGCTCTCCATATTCTGGGAGAGAGGAGATAACGAAACCATCTTCACACCCTGCGACTGTAATTAGACGGGAGGAACAAAAAGCGCGTCATGTCGTTGTCGCAGCGCCTCACGGCGGTCGAGGAGATTGAACCATGGAGCCGAGAAGCAAGCCCGAGTTCGAGGGATCGCAAGATGTCCTTCAATCCTGTTGGGACATGGACAGAAGCGACGGGTGAAGAGCCCACGATAGGCGCATACGAGGTGCCAAAATGGCGGCGAATGGGTATGTAGATTCTTGCGAAAACGATCATATGGAAATGTGAAAGCTAACAGCTTGCAGTCCAGGTCCTCCTCGCCGTTATCTACTGCCTCTTCGCCGCTGGTGTCGTGTTCGGATATGCCGCGATAAAGCCCGTGTTGATCGACGAGGGTGTATACAGGAATCTGTGCACCAAGCAGGAGCTCAAGGATGAAGTAGATGTATGCTACGAGCAGGAGATCAGGTGTGTTGTGCGCATGCAAATTCGAATGGCGCAAAGCTGACCTTAATCGCAGGCTGAATCTCATGTTCACCGTCGCCGCAGTCTCTACCAACGTCGTCGCACTCCCAGTCGGCACCATTCTCGATCGATACGGCCCTAGAGTATGTGGTATCATCGGTGCCACATCTATAACTATCGGATCACTATTGTTCGCGTTCGCAGCGGAGCTTCCAGTTGACGCATATATTCCTGGGTACCTGTTTCTGGCGCTGGGCGGACCGTTCATCTTCATCTCATCCTTCCAGCTCAGCAACACATTTCCACAATATTCTGGGCTGATCTTGGCCCTCTTGACTGGAGCGTTCGATACCTCGAGCGCTATTTTCCTCATCTATCGTTTGATCTATCAGGGTACTGATGGCAGCTTTGCACTCAAACAGTTCTTCCTTGTCTACTTGGTTGTTCCAGTATTTATTTTCGCCGTTCAGATATTCTTCATGCCTGCAGTTTCTTACAAGACTGTTGGCGAGCTAGTTATACAAGCCGAGGAAGAGCAGGTCATCCACGACTCGGATGACGAAATTGAGGACCCAGCCAGGGTCCAGCAACTCCAAGATGCTCGACGCTTGCATCGCGACAGCATCGTGAGCGAGATTACTGATCTTCTCGGGACCCACGATGGGCAACAGCAAGCAAAGGAGGAAGAGAAGAAGAAGGCCAAGTCTGGCGTCTGGGGCGCACTACATGGTCGTACTGCTGCCCAGCAGATGCGCACCCCCTGGTTCATCCTCATCATGCTCTTTACCGTGCTGCAGATGACCAGGATCAACTATTTCGTGGCCACCATCCGCTCGCAGTACACCTATCTCTTCCGCAGCCTTGACAAAGCGGTCGAGATCAACAACTTCTTCGATGTCGCGCTCCCAGTCGGCGGCGTCATCTCCGTCCCTTTCATCGGCCTGATTCTCGACAACACCAGCACTACATTCACGCTCTCCCTCCTGGTGACTGTCGCAACCACCATTGGAGTGCTAGGCATCATTCCCGAGGGCTGGGCAGCATACGCAGGCGTTATGCTCTTCGTCCTCTACCGACCACTCTACTACACCGCCGTGTCGTAAGTATTCCCCTGACTAACCATCTATTGATCACAACTAACATCTTTACAGCGACTACTCCGCCAAAGTCTTCGGCTTCGCTACCTTCGGCAAAGTCTATGGCCTCATCATCTGTCTCGCCGGACTCCTCAACTTCTCGCAAACAGCCCTCGACGCCGCGACCCACAAAACGTTCCACAACAACCCCATCCCCGTCAACGTCATCTTGCTTGGCCTTGCGCTGCTCGTGGGAATTGTGCTCGTTGCGTTTGTCTGGCGCAAGAGCCACAAGATCCTCAGAGAGAACATTGAGGAGCAGGCAGAGGAGGCGAGAGAGGTGCTTATGCCGAATGCCAACGGCTCGAGCGTGAGTGATTATGGGGCGATGGCTGGGAATGGGCCGTTGAGTCCGACGCAGGAGAATAGGGGAAGGAGGATGTAAAGTTCGTCAAAATATGTGTGCAGCATTCAAATTGTGTCTTTTGTTCTCCTTGATTGGCATTTTTGCGAGGCGTTTCGGGCGATGAGATTTGTCTACATGTTAGCTGGAGGATATTGTCTTCTCTGGAAGGAATACTGGTCGCGAATAAGAATGTGCATAAGGAGTATATATGTAGATATCATGCCCAGAGAAAGCTGTTCATGTATGACTTAGATGGCACTGAGAGTTTGCTGTTTGGCGATATCAATATATAGGTAAGCACCAGAGGGCCACAGTAATTCAGAGTGAAACGTTCCGTCGAACAAGTATAGAAATTCAATCATGAGAGTTATGGCGTCTGAATGTATGCATTGTCACGTTGGTGGGGGCGGGGAAGCACGCTCCCCTGTACATAGCCTCAAAATGTTCTAGCAACGTGCATGGTCAATATAAGACGTGCATACAGTCAAGACGGCGCACACGGCTCCGGGTCTCTTAAATTGCCACCCGCGCCAACATCTGACATAACTCGCTGCTGCCGTGTTCTCCATCTACGATGCACAGCCACATACGAAGCAAGCAAACGGTGGCCGTTTCTCCCCCAAGATCCTAGCGATAATGTTGAAGTTATCAGGCACAACTCAGGATCTTAGTTTGAGCCCCGCCCCAGGCGATGACCGGAAACGAGCGCAATGTCAGATTACACCATCACAAATAGCGACGAAGTCTTTTGCGTCGAGCATACAGGATTGTCAAATTCCTCAGACCAAACCTGATCCACTGCTTCAACAACGGCTGAAGTGGAAACAGACGTGGAAAGTTCCGTGCGCAATCATTGGGTTCTACCTCCTCTGTAAGCAGCACCTGGCCGATGGGCACACAAGCCTCTTTGTACAGCGCAACTAAACTGCAGAAAGCTTTTGCATGTGCCATGATACACCTCTGCTTTTTTGAATATCTTGATGGACGTCTCGTTCTTGAACATGACATGCCTCCTGCAAAGACTACTGGCATTTCTCAAGCTTACATCACTGCGACGTCTCTTGTCATCGTCACCGCGTTTCGTGCTGCACTCCTTGCGAGTGTCGGGACCTGTTATACGCAGTTTCTTTGGGCGACATTGCGAAGACAGACCCTCAAGGTATGACTTTTCTAATCTCGTTATTACTGCCTTCATGCGTCACATGTTCACGAGGATGCTCTCACTCGTGGTATCTCGACACCAGTCAAGATCTAACAACCAAAAAACCCAGAGATCCCGAGCCATATCTATTCGCAAGAATATGGTTACATCATTTCATAGTGCGCAGGCTCATGTTGGCAGGTACATGTCATCGAAGACCTCTTCCAAGTGCAAACCAACGTGTCACGGTTGATGAGTTATCGTCTATATGTCCAACCACGGCTCTTCGTATTGACGGCCATTGCTGCCTTTGGCTGGCTAGTTCCTGTCGCAACTATCTATCCGCCGGGTGCGTTGATCGTTGTGTCACAGGCTGTGACATATACCGCGAACTTTACAGTACCGACCTTCCACTGGAACTCTAGCCAAGGTCTAGCCGCACCTCGTTTAAATGCCATTGATTGCGATGGAGATGATTACAACACAATGGCACTGCAAGATGCGCCGTTGGAGAACAGAAATTGCCGTCACCAAGACATGTCAGTCAGTCCCAACATACTAGTCACAGAACGCTCGTGATTCGAGGTGCAAAGACACTTACACGTATAAAGGGTAATCCCTAAGAGTGTCAGTTACATCACGGGCTCAACTTTGATTTCTGGCGAGATAGCGCGTCTTTACCAGCCAAGTGCAAGAAATCCATCTTACTCCTTAAGTTTCTGGGGCACCGAATTGGATTGCAAAACCCAAAACCTTACGCTCAATCATTATATTGGCGCAGCTGATCTATTCCTTGAGAAAAAAACTCACGACATTGACCTTGTGAAACTGAGAGGCGGCAATGATCCTAGTTTTGTGTTTGGAGCTTCGACCGTCACGTACCAATACTTCGCATTGGATTATTCAACGACGCTTAGCTATTACCCCTGTATCACGGGTTCCGATACACCAAGGATTGGAGGCATCTACATCCTCATCAATGTGACTCAAACAACATGTCGCCCAAAACTGGTGAGATACCACGTAACCATATCGCAAACGGAGACAGCTCAGCATGTTTCCTATAGCCTGAGCGATGCAGAGCTGATTCCAGACTATTCCAATCAATTTAACGACTTCAAAGGCGACTTTAGCCTTTGGTGTCAGCTCTCCGATGCTATATCAGTATACGTGGATTTCGCCAACAACCTGAACAAGTCGCACGGATTGAACATGACTATAGATCCAACATTCCTTCGCGAACAATCAAGACCAGGGGACTCATATAAGCTGCCGAACGGAACCACGGTAGACACGTGCAATAGCTTGGGCCATAAAGTCACGGTTGTCAACGAGAACGCAGGCTATGGCATCTGGTACCTCTCGGTATTCTCGCGACGCATGCCAGGTGCAGATGGAAACGATGTATATTTCCGACCTCTCTTCGATCCCGAAATGGCAAAAGAGCTACTTATCAACACGACTATTAATGCTCTATCTCTCAACGAGCGATTCGACAACGTCACCGGGACTGAAACACGCGACTTCAACGTCTACCGATTCCAACACAAGCTTGCATTCTTCTTACCATACGGCTTATGTCTTGGATTGGCTATTCCCATGTTGGCTCTAGGCCTCGTTGCTCTGTATGTGCAGAACAAGGGCACCTCAGCCATCAGCGGAGGGTTCCTTCAGATTCTGATGACGACCACGGGGCGGACGGTGGTCGAGGCTGTGCTTGGAAAAGGTTCGGGTACTCTAGGTGGATACGAAAATGTTTCGAACGAGCTTAGAGAGACAGAACTCAGGTTTGGGGAGCTTGTCACTGACAATGAAACTGGGCCGAATACAGCAAAGGCGCGCGAGGAGTATATTGAAGAGGATAAGATTCGGAACAACACTGCACGAACAGAAAAAGAAGAGGGAGCACCTGTGACTTTGAGAGCAGGGTTTGGCACGGGTGACGAGGTACAGCCTCTCAGAAGAAGAATCGCTGCGGCTCGTTAAGATGATCTCGAAAAGTAGTCTAAGCCGGGAGTTCGAGATTGTTATTCTACCTAGAAGAGCAAGAAACTCGATAATTTAGAGTGGTAGCTCCGATGGCTCTGCAGTATATTATAGGAAGTCTGCCCGGTGTGGCACTTACACTCTTGCCATTGCAGTAGTCTCCGGGAAGACGATGTGATGTTTACATCTCATGTTATGATGATGCAAGATGACAAAGGATACGCGCAATCTTCAATTCAAATTTGCGAACAGATGTGCTGCTACAGCTCAACGTGGCCGGTTACGCAGAACGCCACAAAACAAGATCCTGACTGGATACACGCACTTTTCGATCAAGAATCGTCACAGACTTCGATACTGAAGCGCACTATGATCGATTATACCCCACAAGCTTTGGTGGATGTCATGAAGATCTCCGGCGGCTGTCTGCTCTCCATTGTTATGGCCGGCCACATCACGCAGCTTTTGATGGTTGCGATGATGATTGCCATCTGTACAATTCAACCTCCTGACTCTCTACACGCACTTTTGGAGTTCAGATCGTCACAAAATTCGATATCAAAACCCAAGGTGGTCGCATATACCGCGCAGCCTTTGGCAGATGTGATGAAGATCGTCTTCCTCACAGAACAATACCTTAAGGGAATACGCACACATTTCGATTTCAAATCGTCTAAACATTACACCTTGAGTCCTACCATGGTGGGCTATACTCCACAGCCACTGCTGGATACGCTGAAGATCAACACGCGTTGGCTGCGGTCATGATGGTCTGCATGATCCTGCACCTTGCTGGCGTACTCAAGCGGCAGAAGATGGTGGCCCTCAGGGCCTCGTTCTTGATGGTGACCGAGTCTTGATGCATCCTAGCTGGAGATACGCAATTTTCGTGGACATCGAGCTAGGAGACGTTGAAAAATGTCATGTCAATGATGCATTGGATCTGGCGTTGTATTCTCCACGTCGGCTGATTCGTTCAGCACGAAAGGAGAAGATCAACTGAGGTGCATTTGGGTTGTGCGCACAATGTGCCGTCTCTGACATTCCGCATATCGTTTTCTCCCGGGTGTACCAAAGTTTCAACAGAGTCCTTCACATGGTATTGAGAATCCAGACAAATGTCATCTACATTTCAAGACTCCGGGGGTCCGCCGTTCACGACGTGGGAACATCACCCACCACCCAAGGCGTAAGAACATACGCAGCCCGCAGTTACAGACCAGTGCAGGAGTTCTGAACGTTCGGCTCCTTAATCGTCTCGTACACCGGTCTTACATACTCCCGTGTTCGTTTTTAGCCACGCCTTCTGATACTTCTCTTCTTTGTCAACGCTTCAGATAACGTAGGCCCAGGCCCAAAATCCGGGGACCCGCCAATAGTACCAAGGATATTGCCTACGTAGTTCGAGGCCTCGACACCCTTTTCAAATGTCTCCTCCCAATCGTCCAGGATGCCTTGCACAACCTTCACGCCAGCAAGATATATATTTCTCACGGCAGGCCTAAACGCACCCTGATTCTCCCACCATAGATTACTTGTGGCAGCTTGACCCGGGTACGGCCTGTCCATGTCACTTGCGGTCCGCATGATTATCACTCGGTGGAAATCTACTAGACCGGCAACGTGTGCGCGAATCAACGCTTCAAGAGTCCCGTTATCTTCCTGTGCGGTGTTGCAATACAGTCCTGTCCCATTGGTGACCAGCCGCGTAAAGTTGCTGACCGATTCGCCGAGCAATCTTCCAGACCAGTAATTATCGCTTGTCGCTACGTCGCACTCAACTACGCTTGGTGGTTGTGTGCCGGCTGCATATATACCGTTTGGCGAAGCATAGAGAGCACGATAAGCTATTGCTTCGACGCTATCATTGAGAGTTGCTGTTCGCGCAAATTTGACTGCTAACTTGCGTAGCGCGTCGTTCACTTCGAATACTTCAGTGCCGTAAATGTCGCCGGGGTATTGGTCTGGTGTCGTACTTCCTTGCGGAACGTAGCCGGTAGAGAAGTTTGCTGGAATCTCGCGAGGGTCGAATTCGTATTGTAGCGCTACTTGTATTGCATATCGCGCAAAAGTTACTGAGCATACGGTCGTGACTTCGGGGTTGATGCCGCCGATTCCGGCGATAAGGAAGTATGTCGACGTTAGGTCGAAGTGAGGAGATAGCACGAGTGCGGTGGTGGTGACCGCAGCATTGATCTCAGCCATGGCTGTAGTTACCTGGCATATCGAACCGTCTGCAGTACAATGTGCATCGGGGAATTGGGGTGAGAAGCCAGTGACGGTAATATTCTGGCCCAGGATATTGAATTCTGGGACACCAAACCATACCTCCTCTTCACTGTCAAACATGCTAATTATGAGAACTTTTGGGGAGACCTTCTCCAACGACGCTCTGGGGAGCAAACGTGCAGATTCCCGTCTGTTGTCATCGCTAAAACCGATGGGTGTTGTCGCAACATGCGAAGACAAAAGAAGCGCTGCGAGCGCCGTTTGCACGAAGTGGAACATGATGTAGTTTAAGTATCTGTAAATGGCAGAAACAGCTTGTAAATAGCATTGTACGTCTGCAACAAAAGAAATGGTATCATACTTGACACCCCGTGGTCTGGCTGGGGCCGATCGTCCTGATAGGCTTGTTCGCTAAAGCACATGCATGGTGACGTCCAAAGATAAGGTGTTGCATATTCTTCGGAGTCACAACGATTTCTGCACACCGCATGCGGCACAAATGCTGCACCGCATTTGGCCAGATGTAGGCGCGCTGGAACGTATGTGTTGGCGCCAGACGCTACTTAGAAAGCTTATCCAGATCAAAGCAAGGGCAAGCATTCTTGGTTTTCTTACAAATGTAAGCGCACCAAAGAAGATTGCATAAGTCAAGAAGACCTTTACTCAGCTATGCGCTGCGATCGCGGAGAGTAAAACCAATCAAAACGTCCTACCATCACATTCGAGATGATCCGAGTATATGGGTCGGAATGGTTGACCTGTCGTTGTCGCCTAGTTTCAAAGCTGTTCCAAATCCACACCTGCCCGTGTACGACGACTGCTCGTTGAGGACATCATTTCTGGTTTCCATCGCAGAACCTCATTATAGGCATAAAATCAGCCACGATGCCGAGTATTTGAGCCTTAGCGCAGTATAGTACGTTGTGTGCTAAAGGCTAATCAAGTCCAGTGCTTGAACAGCTGGAGTAAAGGTGGCCGAAGCTTCCTTCAGGTTCGAGGGATTGCTTTCGCCCTCTTCCAAACGTGGATCTGTGTTCGACTTTGATCGAGAGATGCTGGTAGAGAAAATCTCTAGATACGTATTCGTGAAGATACAGCTTAGCCTACTGTGTAGCTCTTCTTGCACAAAAACTCTCTGTTCTACTGCCAAAATCCCATCAACTTACATTTGCCTCGATCAAGCGACTGTGTTTTTGTCGCATGCCCACGTTAGCGGAGGCGGAGATAAAAATGGCGTGTGTCCCAATGATACTATGCCAGTTGCGACCAGCCGCTCTTTCGTAGAGGCGACATCTGAGTAACACCCGGTGGTCAAGGTGCAGTCTGGGCGAGGCCTATGTTATTATCGAGCATGTCAAATTAATGCACTTCGCCATAGGGTCTGGGGTCGATCAAGTCCAAAACTGAGAGACGAGACGAGAAATCGTGCAGCAGCTTCAACGGCAGTTATTGCCCCCAAATCCTTTCAAGCATTTGCTACACCGGTGTGTATTGCGGCATATAGCCGCATATACTCACAAGCAACTAACATAATTCAACATCAAATGTTAACAGAGATCACAGATGCAGGTGGTGATCGCTGCGGGCTACACGAGAGGAGATAATATGTCCTGGGTACATCGTCAACGAGCCAAGATACTAAATATCTATAAAGTCTCGAGTAGCTACCACTGTCCCCTCTCATCTTCTCATCACAGAAATCCATTCAACACGGTTCGATACATCAGCTTTACACGATTACCTTCAAAATGCGTTTCACTCTTGCAACCTTTACTCTTGCTCTTGCAGCGAGCGTCGCTCACGTTCAAGCGTACTTTCTCGTTGCAAGCTCTCTCACCGTCCCCGGGCCTCTCCCATCTACTACTGATAACCGTTGGACCCGGGTTGCCGATCTAGAGTGCTCAACAATGACGACCTCCACCTCGGTACTCAACTCCGCGGAGGACGTAAGTTCTAACTGGGGTGTTCGCATCGACTGGGTGACTGGTGGTGCGATTTTGGCACTTGGCTTTGAAATGAATGCCCTACTGTGGTGGAGCAGCACGCCCCAGATTGGCACGAGAGTTAGTTACGCAACATGTTATGAGAGAAGATCACTGACTCCATGATACAGCCTGGTACCTCGACCGTAACGGTGACGTGGTTGATGTAGATGGCAACCTCAGGGGAAATTGCATTGTCAATATGTCTGTCGATAAGCAGTGCGACCTCGACACTGGCTTCGCTCAGTACCAGACCTTGTTTGAATGCACGACTGTCTAAGGTCTGTAGTGTCATTCAAGGAGTGATGCGGTTGAGGATCTTTATGAGTACTCCCTCCGTGGATAGAAGACGCTTTTCCTTCCGTTGTATTTGGGCGCTCACAGATCAATAGACCTGAGCTACAATATGCGCAAGATACCGTATCAAAATCACGGAGTGGAGTAGAATGCTTCGCAGAACAGTCGAAGAGCTACTAGATAGCGTAAATAGTATCAGCACAAAGGACAAGATATGCGGACGTTTTCACACCACCATCAAGCTAATTCAGTGACAATAATTCGCTTCCATGATCGTTCAGCGGTAGAATAAAGCTGACAGCATACAAATCGAAGAAATGGCTGCATTGGTGTACAGAAACACATCGTCTACAAAAAGATTGTAACATGGATTCCATCAAGAGCAAATCCTCCCTCTTTGTTTCCATCTTGTCACTTTTCATTCAAAACGAGAAATTTATTCCTTAAACGATTCTATCGCCGTCCGCTGGGTCATCAAGTATGCATCTCGTCACAAACTTCGTCTTCACAAGGATAGTATCGCTGTTCATACTTCCGTCCGTGGACCTCTGACTGCGCGGTACCGCCGCGATCTCAGTATTGACTCCTGGTTTCAAAGGATACCAACTCCTGTCCAAATCCGAACTCGCTTGCGAGCGGCTCAACACACTTTTATTTTTGAAGCCCCCGTCGCGGGTTGACTCGGTCGTCGGCGACGAGCGGCCGGTGAAGAGAGTTCGAATGCTCCCTACAAGTGTTTGCATTCTTCCGTTTTCCTGGACGAGAGGTCGTAAGATTGGTAGGCATGCTGTGAGGGTGGAGAAGTGGGCTTCAGTGTGAGCCCAGATTGTGTTCTCCTCGATAATTTCTAAAAATTCAGTCAGAAAAGCAATTGCGTCTGTGAATATTACGATCGAGTTATGCGATCTATTTATGCAGACTTACTGACTCGTTTTTGCATATCAAAGCGAACAATATCGAACATCCCGCGGACATAGTACAACCGGACAATCGAGCATACGAGGCAGCTATCATCGAATCAGCCAAAGTGCATCCAGAGAATGAGATGAGATCAACGTACAAAGCTCCGAGAAGGAACACACCCGCAACAGCCCATCTCTTGGTACGATTCATGTGCAAGCGTCCGATCACAGGCAGAGGCAAAGCTAGAATTCCCACGTCCAGAACGATGTCGATGATAGCATAGGCCACGATTAGTGAGCCCAGGTCAAGCACAAATTCTTCGCCTTTGGAGTCGATTGGCGCATTCCAGAAAGAGCTCACACCGCGAGCGCAGAACAACACGGTCTGTAGATGGGGTTAGTGCCCGACACTCTACCACGATACTTTTCGATTGGACTCACGAAGAAAGCAGTCAAGATGAAACCTATGGTTAAGGTAAGCGCAACATTCGCTGCGATGACAAAAGACCTGATAGAGAAGATGCGCTTGTAAAAGAGGATGACTGAGATCTTGATGATGCCATAGATGAAATGCATCATCAGGACGTCAGTGAAGAAGAACTAGGCGGTATCAGCATCTAAGTATTGTAAAATATTGAATCAATAGTATTCACCTTTCGGAAGATGGTGTACTCTTCCCGCGTCAACTGGTCCCAGGGTGTACCGTTGATACCTGACGCAGCTGCCCATATTGACATACATGCTGCTGCAAGGCAGCATGCCTACTCCATCTGTCAGATAAAATCTTCCAAATAGGAGTCCAGATAATCGTACGAGTGCGCCCAAAATCGTCCAATCATCTCCCAGCAACGGTTGTCGTGTTTTGATGCGCACATGGAATCGGAGAGCCACAAATATGATGGAGGCGAGAGGAAGTATGATATTGACGACGACACCGCCAACGGCCGCATGCGCGATCGCCATGTTTGGCTTCGCGATGAGGTTCGGAAGAAGGAAAGTCAACAGCAGAAAGAGCGGTGTCAGCGCCCGTCATACTGAATATGTAAGCTCTGGACTGTTGTACACTCTTCAAAGCTCAGCCACAAGTGCCGTGCGCCTCGAGCCCATGACATCGGTCTCAAGTGCTGCAAGTACCTAGATGCGAGACTGTCCTCCGCGTGTTGCTGACAGCCATGGTTTGGCGACAAATGGGGGCGGGGTCGTGTACTACATAAGGACGAGGAGGCCGGAACATTGGTTCGACAACTTTGGCGACGTGGGTTGTCGAGTGGGCTGATGGACTGACCTATGGGTATGAGACGCCACAAGTAAGCGTCGCACCCGTTGGTGAGATTGGTGTCGGCCCCATTCCGCAGGTCTGACTATTCTTACACGGTGCTGCACAGCCAGGGCTTACTGCGGTTTGTAGTGCGAGGTACTTCATGCACGCTGACATTCCACAGCTGCAATATATATCTGTGACCCGGCTTGCTCGAATTCATACGCTTACTCTCCAATCAAGTTATTAATTGGCCTTCCGGTGAGCAAGTATGTCCCTCGCATCGTTTCTTGTGTTTCGCGACTTCAAGCGATCGTGGTCCTGCACAGGCAAGTTGTGACTGCTCTACTTTGTTGCAACGTTGGAATCCAAAATGCAATACAAGTCTCCAGCCCTCCTGGCAGCACTTTCACATAAATTTTATCAATCCGGCACATTGCCTGCATGTGGCGCACCTGAGCTGAACAAGTTGTTCTACTTGGGTACCTGCTATTCTAGGAGGCTACACATCTGTAACTCGGTTTCAGCCTTTCGATAGTTAGACTCAAGAGCGTCCGACATTCTAGGGCTGGACTATTTGCTTGGCCATGATTTCTCAACGCTACCCAGGAGGGTCTACGCAGAGACAGACATTTCATAAACTTCCAATTCACAACTCCAAGCTTAGGCTTGAGATTGCAGCGGAAGATCTGCCACAGGGACTACCCGGAGCCAACAAAACAGTCTCGGACAAGCCCTAACACTCCCGGTCACCAATCGTCAGCAAGTGGTGGCGCTGTTTCTAGATCTGGCCCAATAGGCCCGTTGCGTCGGGGCTTATGTCCCTGTACTATTGTCCATGTCTGTACTGCGCAGAAGCTTTGTGCAAGAGATAACGATGCGAAACCGCTGCTGGACGATCGAGTACCTTCAGGTATCTAGACATGGGTTATCTTACTATTGAGCTTTGCTGCAGGGGCCTCAAATCGTATGACTCTACTAGGAGTGGTACAACACATTGTGATCGCCTAGAACTCTCGTGAACCATGCGTGAAGTACAAGAGACCTTCCTGAACTCGGGTGGTCATGGTATACAACAATCAGTACATCAAAGATCATATTGACGGCGAGCCAAAGCATTTCTTCTTCTCAAAGACTGTACCTTACTATATGTGCCAAATGGCGCCCCCAATGTTATAGCTCTATCTTCTCCTTCAGCTGTCAGCTCAACACCATCCTGTATCATAACACCGCCCTTAACATCCATACGCTCTTCTGATCTCATGCATTTCCTACTGTGTTTGCTAAACAGCTGTCTGAACCTCAGTTCTATTTCTCTAAGCTCGTTTGAGATATGCATGTAGCCTCACGCAGCTCTGTCGTCCGTACAGGTGAGCCGGGTTCCCTTCAATCCCACCCTTGATTCCTGGCAAACTCGGATCAGCATTATGATCTGTTCATCCATCAAGCTCTGCAGATGCTCAGCTACAAATACTACAACTTCCCCCCACCCGCCCCCTTCCCCAGCACCTCCTCCCTCCTCCGAACATCCACATCCCTCGGCCCCTCCCCCTTGAACTTCGTCGTAACAACCCACTCCCGAATCCCCCTCCTCGCGCCCCCTTGTTCCTCCACCTCCTTCCCCGGCCTATCCAGCACCAACACCGCAGTGTACTTATCCACCCCTCCAATCCCGTCTTGCGCTTTCTCGCCGTATTCGCCCTTTCCGAGCACAATGGGCGATATACATGCCTCTGCGAAGGACACTTCAGGCTGCCCGTCGTAAACGCGTGGCTTGGAAAGGAAATCCAGTAGTTTTTCGCGCTCGAAAGCGAGGTCGGAGGCGGATGGGATGGGCGATGAGGGGGATGTTACGGATGCGGATAAGTAAGGCGCGAGCATGAGTGTGAGGAAGAATTGCGGTGGGAATAAGATGATGCGATTCTGGCGCGCGAGATCGATCCATTTGTTCGGCGGCAGAAATCTTGCAGCGGTATGTTCTATCCCTCCGTCGTGCGTCGGGTTCGGGATCACGATCTCGTCTTCTTCGCCGAGACCTGAGCCAGGCGGCGTGGCGGATGGGGACGCTTTCTTGGTGGGCGAGACGGAGCCGAGGGGGAGGAAGTAGATGTACATTTGCGTCGTGAAGCGTTTGGGTACGTTGGGGGGCGTAATCCAGCGTGTAAAGGGGATCAGGCTCTCGGTGTCGGGGACCGCGCCCCATTGTTCGAGTAGGTCGGTGAACTTGGTTTTGCCTGAGTGGACGGCTCTGCGGCCGGCTTCTCGTTCTTCGTCGCTGATGTCGGTGAAGAGCTTGCCTGTCTTCTTGCTCTTGGCGAGAAGGATACCACTCTCTTCGAAGGTCTCGCGCACGGCGGCCAAGCGGTATGCAGGTCCATCTTGGTGCCTGCCCGAGTCGTTCACGTCGGGGATAGGGCCATCGTGGGTTTTACTCAAGGCGCCGCCGGGAAAGACGTGTGCGGAGGCGAAGCTGGACGCTTTCGAGACGCGGTGGAGGAGTAAGATTTGGTTGCTTGGTGAAATGACAAGGACGCTTTTGATGGTTAGCATACGTGGGCCTTTTATGCTACAGACGAAAGCGTTCACGCTTCACACACCTAGCACTCGGTCGTGGTACCGGTGGAGTCTGTGGCGCTTGCTTGAGCGGCTTGTGATCTGCAGGTGTAGACATGTTGCGAATCTGTACGATTGATTTCGTATAAGGAGCCAGTATAGAACCACGACTTGCTGACACAAATGTTCTATAGTCGACGCGTGCGGCAGAGTATCGACGATGGACCGAACAGAAGGAGCGTCGCGGTGCGCGTAAAGAGACAAGTCGAGCCTCAGCCGGGCACAAAAATAACAAGCTCGGCTTTGGCATCATCAGCCACGGCAGGAGTCGTCAATGGGTGTTGGCGCGCCATCGTGTGCGGTTAGTGAACGTGGGAAGACGCGGGGGGACATGGGATGCCGAGGCTGTCGAAGTTCGGGGTGACATCGCCCAGAAGAGTCGGCGTTTGCGTACATCATCCCGACTGGCGTCAATCATGGCCGTTGGCGAAGAGCATGTAAAAGATCGTGGTATCATTGCTTTTGTGCCTAATTCTTCATAACATAACCCATCAAATCGTTTCTCCATTGCTAAAGATGCGATGTGAATAATTCAAACCAACCGCCCAACGCCCTTTCCATGCATGCACGCGTCAATGTCCGCGGCTCTAAGAGTAGAGCTTCTTGTCGAAGCTGTGTAGGCCATGAACGTTGCCTTCAGCCTGAGCACTGGCAGTGCGCAATTCGAACCTGACGGTGCCGTTGGCAACACCCTCGTGCAGGTCGCTCAAGCTCTTGATACCAATGTCCTGCAGCGAGTGCTGGACACCGGCCATGAGGTATGGAACAAACTTGGTGATGGAGCCGCGGTCCTGGACGGAGCCAGAGACACCCTGCGCGACGAGCACACGATCGCCCTCGGAGAAGTAGCGTGCAGTACCAGCGTTGCTGGCCTTGGCGTCGCCGCTGCCACCTCCAGCCTTCTTGTCCTCCATGGCAGCGATACTGCCCATACCACGGTAAGCCTTCACAAGCTGGCCATCACGGCTGACGAAGTACTCTCCAGGCGACTCAGTGGTGCCTGCAAGAAGACCTCCCATCATGACTGCTGATGCTCCCATGGCAAGACCCTTGACAATGTGGCCAACGTTCTGAATGCCACCGTCGGCGATGCAGGGAACACCAAAGCGGCTAGCGAACGAAGTGACATTGAACACGGATGTGGCCTGAGGCCTTCCTACAGCCATGACCTCTTGGGTGATACATGCGCTGCCACTGCCCATGCCAATACGGAGACCGTCTGCGCCAGCAGCAATGAGGGCAGCAGCCTGGTCGCGCGTAACGACGTTTCCGCCGATGACGTCCAACTCAGGGTACTTCTCCTTGATGTACTTGATCATCTCGACCTGGTACATGCTGTTGCCCTGGCTGCTGTCGAGAATGACAATGTCTAGACCAGCGTCTACAAGCTTTTGCAGGCGGATCTTATCCTCGGGACGCGTGCCGATGGCGGCAGCAGCGATGAGCTGCTTGGAGTGGGGCAGCTTCGAGGCGAGCGGGAAGTTCAGGTTCTTCATCAGATCGGAGCGAGACAGGAGTGCGATCAAGTTGAAGTCGCCGTCCACAATCGGCAACTTGCCCTTCTTGGACTTGTTGAGGATGTCGTTGGCCTCCTTCAGCTCGATGCCGTGGCGAGCGGTGACGAGGTCTGTAGACATGACAGCCGTGACGGGGTCATCAAGCTTGTCGTGAAACTGAATGTCCCTGGGTGTGATGATTCCAATAAGCTTGGAGCGAAGGTTTCCGTCCTCTGAGGATGCTGTTAGCACATATTCTCTTGCTATACACAATCCATATAGTTTAGAGATTTGGCATCAGCCGAAATACATTTCTCCACAGCACGACGGAATCGTTGCGGATGAACGAAAGTTATTGAAGTAAGGTTGATCATCACATGAAAACTGAAAAAGTTCGAGTCGGCTTACCTGTGACTGGGAAACCTCCGAAACCCCACCTCTCCTTCAGCGCCTTCGCCTCAGCGACGGTGGTCTTGGGCGAGATGACGACGGGGTCAAGGATGAAGCCGTTCTCGAAACGCTTGACCTTGCGCACCATCTCGGCCTGGTCCTCCTGCGAGCAGTTGTGGTGGATCACACCAAGACCACCCAGCAGAGCGATGTGAATAGCCATGTTGTGTTCGGTGACCGTATCCATGGGAGAGGAGACAAAGGGTGTCTTGAGGGTGATGCGCTTCGTGATCGGCGTGTCGAGGGTGACCTCGCTGGCGGGAAAGCCTAGATAGCAGGTTAGATGGGCTGCGCAACCATGACACTTCATCTGTGAACGGGTATGGTAGAGTGGCCTTGCGAGCTCGGAGTCACGTCTACATGCGGCGCGAAACAAAGGGCATAGGAACGGATGGGGTTGTCTGCTGATGTAGTGGCACTACACGGGACGAACGCACCAATGTAGCCAGGAAGCATTAGGAAGTCATTGTACGTCAGACCACCATTCTTCTTGGAGTCGATGAGGGTCTTGACATCAATGCCATCGCGCTCGGGATACTCATTCTTAAGTATCTCGAGGGCTTTGGTGTAGTCCAGAGCGTTGACGGTGGTGTCAGCCATGGCGTCGCCGTTGGAAATGGGCATGACGAAAGAGAAAATCGCTTCTCGAGGAACAGAGAAGAGTGTGAGAGTTTTGACCAAAAGAAACAGACCGTAGTTGTGTTGCAACTTTGGCCGGGGAAAATTCCAGTTTTCCCAAGAAGAAAAAGAAGACGAAAAGTTCCAGCGGCGGAATTTGTGGTGGGCGAGAAGCTAAAATCCGCTTCCGGTATAGTGGCGGGGTCCAACATCGGCCCAGCATCACGTGAGTCGTCCTTCTGCGCGTTGAAGTCGCGTTTTGGCGTCTTGCTGGTGATCGCAAAGACGACGACGCTGTGGGTAGGCAAATAAACGTCAAATATCAAGTGAGACCTTTGGCTTTTTACATAGCTGTCTGGATCACCACAATGGGCCTCTCGCCAGTTGCGTAGTAGCGAGACCACGATGATATGTCTCTTTGCACATCTCTCTCCAACACCGCGTGGTGCATCTCATCCAGGTCAACGAGAAGGTGAGCAGCTTTGGTCACCACCATAAGCACCAGGGCTATGATGGATGGCTGAGGAGTTAGCACGTATACTGTCTTCAAGTCATGTGCCAGCAATAGGCGCCTTCGACGAGAGACTCGACATCTGCAGCCATAATACCAACCGCCAGGGAGATGCTGCAGGGCGAGCGCGTAACAACTTAGGGGAAGTGCTCGGAACAAACAATTGGCGGGTTGATGCTGCGGACAATGCGACCGAGCTAGCGAGTCCGAGCGAGGAACATGGCAGCAGACCCTCCGTAGTGATCGCCCGTCCATGGTCGTGCCCTGTTTCGAAGGATGGATGATGTGTGACGTGAGTTGGGCGGGTGTTGTTCGTAGCGCAGCGCCTGACTCGGTTGTCACAACAACAGCCAAAGCTTGATCGCTTTGGTAAACACCGTGCGCACATCCGCACATTTCCACTTTCAGACCCAACGCCGCCGCGGCCTTCACCTGCCATTGCAGTCTTCGCATTCCATATTCCCTTCTTTGGCTGTGCCGTTTTTGCTGCTGGTCGAGGGCGCCTTGATTTGCGGCGCATCCTGGGAGTTGTTGGGCAGCTTTTCACGCAAACAGAAGGCGCATTGCACCCATCTCACTTGGCCTCGAGTACGGCCTCAACTACCGCGACTACGACCACAGAACATCATCTTTCCACGGTGCACGACATATGTCACCTAATACGACGCGGCAATAATACCACCCATCGCAGCTCCCGCCATGAGCTACTCCTCCTACACCCCGCGAACGCGACTGGGGCATCAGGCCGCATCGCCCTCCCCGCTCCGCCAGACTTCAGTCATTTCGAATGGCTCTTCAGCCTACTCCAGTGCATCGAATCAAAACCCACCAAGCCGATCGAGTACACAGTCCAGTGCCGCCTCGAATGGATATGCACGTCCCGGTCACCAGCGCGGACTAAGCGAGGCGACGGCGCTCTCCCAACCACGATCAGAAAGCTACTTTGGATCGGAAGAGTCAACTCCGGCCGAGGGAATTGCAGGCATGCGGAAGGCTCTACGACCACTACAGCAGGGTTCTCAGCGGTCGCCCTCACCTGAAAAGCCATCGCAACCCATGAGTAGTAGTCCTACTTACTCCCACATGCGGTCGCAGAGTGTAGAAAATATGCGACAGCCACCGTATGATGGCTCAGTCTCTCCGCCAGCGAAGCCACGGCCGCTCTCAATAGCCATATCGCGCGCAGATTCAGTCCGCGCACCCACCCGCGATCACTCCGGCCGGCCACTGTCAACGCATCTCGAGAGACCAGCCTTACAAAGCCTGCAGAAGTCTTCCACGAACCACATGCGCACCCTGTCCAAGTTTGCCGAAGCTGGCGATGGAGATTTCGCAATCAAGTCTCCCGAACAAGAAGTTGTCGGCCTGCATGGGCGCAGGAGGCTTCAGCGAACGGCCGATGCACGATCGAAAACCGCGTCAACATGGGGAAATCGCAACTGGATGGACCAGCAACGACAATTCCTGCAGGCATACGAATATCTCTGTCATATCGGAGAAGCCAAAGAGTGGATGGAGGACATCATCGAAAGCGACCTCCCACCCGTCGTTGAGCTGGAAGAAGCCCTGCGTAACGGCGTCACACTGGCGGAGATTGTTCAAACCATCAAGGGCCAACCTTTGCGCATCTTCCGAGACCCGAAGCTCCAATACCGACATTCGAACAACTACGCCCACTTCTTCAAGTTCCTGTCCGAGGTCGAGCTCCCTGACCTGTTTCGATTCGAGTTGGTCGATCTGTACGAAAAGAAGAATGTGCCCAAAGTCATTTACTGTATTCACGCCCTGTCATGGCTTCTCTTCCGGAAAGGCATCGTCGACTTTCGCATAGGCAATCTCGTCGGCAAGCTGCAGTTCGAGGACCACGAACTTGAAGCTACGCAGAAAGGTCTCGACAAATCTGGTGTAAGCATGCCCAACTTCTCGGGCATGCAGGCCAATTTCGAAGTCGAGCCGGAACCAGAACCAGTCGAAACAGAAGAAGAGCGTATCGACCGAGAATTAGTGGAGAACGAAGACATCATCGTCGACTTGCAAGCACAAATGCGTGGAGCACTAATTCGAATACGCCTCGGAAACATGATGCAGGACCTTTGGGATAATGAGCACCTCATTGCCGACCTACAATCACGAGTGCGTGCCGACTGGGCTCGACAGATCGCATACTACCGCCTCGACATGCGTCGCTTTGCAATCACCCTTCAAAGCGCAGCACGAGGATTTTTGGTCCGCTCAAGATTGCACAGCGAGGAGGTATACTGGCAAGACAAGGAACTTCAAGTACTCAAGGTTCAGAATCTATTTCGTGGGCGCAAGGCGAGGGCGGAAGTACAATTCACCAAATCCCGCATACAGCGACATGAGCACGGTATTCGACAATTCCAGGCTGCTATCCGAGGAGCATTGGAGCGATTGCGCTGTGGCGATCGTTACCACCAGACCCGCGACACAGAGCCGGCTGTCATACACATGCAAGCCATGATCCGTGGTGCTATAGTCAGGCATCAAGTTGATCGCGATTGGGCGAGCCTCAAGGAAAACGAGGCACAAATTGCGCAGCTGCAAGCAGTGGCTCGTGCCATGCTGATACGCAAGTCGTGCAGAGCCGACCAGGAGAACTTGAGACGACACGAATCTGTGCTCACTATGCTGCAAGCTGCCGCACGCGGCATCATTGCTAGAAGGAAGAATGCCGATGTGCAGGATAAACTGGTAAGCTCAGACGTCAATTGGTCCGATTTACAGTCCAAAGTGCGAGGAGATGTCTTGAGAAGCTCTGTACGGCAGACCCACCAAGCACTCTCTGCCGAGGAATCAAACGTAATAGATCTTCAAGCTATTGCAAGAGGAGGGAAGATGCGATCAGATGTCGCGAGCACACTCGCACAGCTGGCCGACCAGGAAAGCGCCATTCTTTCTCTTCAAGCATACATTCGTGGTTTCCTTTCTCGCCAGAGGCACTTCTCTGATCTCAAGACGCTACAGGCACAGACTCCCACAATTCTGGACCTCCAATCCGCTTGCCGAGGGTTCATGCAACGACAACGGACATATGAGACTCTCTGCGACTTGAATGCTCAAGAGCCCGAGATCATCCAGCTGCAGAGTGAGGCTAGGGGGATGTTGCTTCGCATGCAGATAGGCATTCAACTCGGTCAAGTTGAGGAGCATGAAGACGCCATCGTCGAGCTCCAATCACTGGCTCGTGGAATGATGATCCGACAACAGTACGCCGAAAAGAAGCAGTTTTACAAGGAAAACATGGAGAAGGTCATTAAGATCCAAAGCTTCGTTCGTGGACGGCAACAAGGCGAGGCATACAAGAGCCTCACCAGCGGCAAAAATCCCCCGGTCTCAACCGTCAAGAACTTTGTGCACCTGCTCAACGACAACGACATCGACTTTGACGAGGAGATCGAGTTCGAGCGTCTGCGAAAGACAGTCGTGCAACACGTACGTCAAAACGAACTGGCTGAACAATACATCGACCAGCTCGACATCAAGATTGCACTCCTCGTCAAGAACAAGATCACACTCGACGAGGTTGTTAAACATCAAAAGCATTTCGGCGGTCACGTTGGCACACTTCTTAGCAGCAAGGACATCTCCTCCAAAGACCCCTTCGATCTCAAGGCCCTCAACAAAAACTCCAGGAGGAAACTAGAGCAGTACCAGGAGCTCTTCTTCGTTCTGCAAACTCAACCACAATACATGGCGCGCTTCTTCCGACGCGTACGAGAGCAAAACCTGGCAGAGAAGGATACTAAGCGCATCGAGCAGCTGACGATGAGCCTTTTTGGATTGGCGCAGAAGCGAAGAGAAGAGTATCTCTTGCTCAAGGTACTGTCACGATCGATGAAGGAAGAGGTGGAAGGTTGTTCCACCCTTCAAGAATTCGTGCGCGGTAACTTCTTCTGGGCAAAACTCTTCAACAACTATGTTCGATCGCCACGGGATCGCAAATTCTTGAAAGAAATTCTAGGTCCCGTCATCCGAGAGAACATCATCGAGAATGAACACCTGGACTTGGAGAGTGACCCCATGCAGATCTACCGCTCAGCCATCAACAACGAGGAGTTGCGCACAGGTCAACGGAGCCGTCGTGATCCCAACGTTTCGCGTGACATTGCGCTCAAAGACCCCGAGACGCGAGGCACGTTCATCCACAACCTTCAAGATCTCCGTGACGTCGCAGATCAGTACTTCTCGCTCTTCGAGGAAGTCCTCCATCGCATGCCATACGGAGTACGTTACCTCGCGCAACAAATGTTCGAAGAACTGCGAGTCAGATTCCCATACGAAGTGCAAGAGCAGCTGCTCCATATTGTTGGCCACTGGGTATGGCGAGCATATATGCAACCTGCTTTGGTACAACCGCAACACTGGGGTGTGGTAGATCGTGGTCTCTCACCAGTCATGAACAGGAACCTCGGTGCTGTCAGCAAGGTTCTTGGCCAAATCGCCGCAGGCAGGCTCTTTGGTGGCGAGGACCTCTACCTGCAACCGCTCAATAGCTACATCACCGAAGCTATGGATCGGCTGCAGGAGATCTGGTCGAACAGTAAGTACAATGCCCAAGCCGCAGCAGAACTCATACTAACACGTTTGGCAGTGATCAACGTCCGCGACCCCGAAACCCAGTTCGAGATCGATGAGTTCAACGATCTCTTTGCGAGGACCAAGCCCACTTTATACATCAAGCTCGCAGACGTCTTTGCCATCCATAACCTGGTGATTGACGACCTACCCAGTCTGTGTCCGTCGCAAGACGATCCTCTCCGTGAAGTCATCCGTGAGCTCGGCAGCGCAAAGAACAACGAAAACGAGCTGTTACATGTCAGCTCCACTGAGATCACGTTGACGCTCAACCCCAAGTATCACGAACAGGAGGGTAAGTCTGTCTACTGTCGATGATCGCGATGTACGTACTAACGATAATAGATCCCGAAGCTCAGATCAAGTCACTCTTCATGGAAACCAAACGCTACGTCTTGTACATCATTCGTGTACAAACAGGCGCAAACTTGACGGAAATCATGGTCAAACCCGTTACGCACGAGGACGAGAACCGATGGGACGCCCTTGTCCGCGAAGAGCTCGCAGCACAACAAAAGGACCGCTCACGGAAACACAGCCAACTCCGCTCATCCGCCGCTTCTACGTACACTACCGACATGGGCTCGAACTCTGTCCTTGACCTCGACTACCCCACCCTCAAGCAGTACTGCTTGGAAAACATGATGCATCTCCAGCGCGCAGGCCGCATCTCCCACCACAACAACTACCAAGACCTCCTCAACGCCATCGCCGTCGACATACGGACCAAGCACCGCCGCCGCATCCAACGCGCCAAAGAACTCGACGGCGTCCGTGGCACCCTCTCCGCACTCGACGAGAAAGCCCATTTCCTCGAAGGCCAACTCAAGTCCTACAACGACTACATCGAGCAAGCCATGGTGACTCTCCAGAGCAAGAAGGGCAAGAAGAAGTTCCTCCTTCCTTTCACCCGACAGTACAACCACATGCGCGAACTCCAACGCTCAGGCCGGTCCTACCTCTTCGGCTCCTTCCGCTACTCTGCCCGCAACCTTGCCGAAAAGGGCATCCTTGTCGCATGGAACGGATACCCAGAACGTCAATGGGATAGGCTCGATATCACCATTTCGTCGAATCAGACGGGCATCTTTGAGATCCAGGGATCTCAGGGCTCGATGATGATTCCGGGTGCGTTTGCAGAAGTCCCGCTTGACGGCCTGCTGCAGGCGCAGTTTGACAACCACCAATTCATGAATCTATTTGGAGATGGCAGGGATGGGTCAGGCAGTGGGAGCGTCAGGGTTAATGTTAATTTGTTCTTGCATTTGATTTTCAAGAAGTTTTATAGGGACGAGTAGGGTGAGCGTCGGACGTTGACGATGTCTGCTGTTGTTGTTTTTGGCAAGCAAGCGATGCATTTGGTGTTTTTGGCTGCTGCATTGGTTCACGAAACGACACCTTTCTACATACGGGCATGAGGTATGCGTGCTATAGGGAGGTGTTGGGGATCATAAGTGTTTATATTGATATCCATGAATACGATGCGAGTAAATGATTCAAAGATGGCTCTCTTGTATAGTGATGTTTAATGAGTATTGAGGAAGCAACGTGAGACTAGTGTACATCATGTGCATCAAGTGGTATCCATATTCCTGCATTTACAAATCTTAGCTGGGAGGATTACCTCGTGTTGTCAAGGAAGATAATTTTCCTCATGACCTCCTGAGGTGCTACAGGGATACCTACAGAGAATTCTAAGTTTCTCTATTCATTGGGCAGATTGACAACTCTAAGGCATGGTGTGTGCGGTCCATCACCAAGACCCAGTTTCTGTGTCCTTTTACCTATTTGCGTATCATTCTTGCGGTGTGCTAGATCCTCTGTCAAGATAGCTTCATGCCAGTGACAGCCAAGCCCGACATCGCCAGCCCAACCCCCAAGTTCCTGGTCATAGCGCTTCGTCTTCTCCAGCAAGGAATTGATGATGTCTATCGAGCCCGTGATGATACATGATGCCGACTCGAAAGTGGCCTGAGGCATGTTCTGGTTTGCACCCAAACAGCTCACTTGCATGAAAGACTGCTGTGTACAGCCCAATTCACTTATCGCTGCACGATACTCGTCGCCTACATCTTGAGGTTGTCTTCCTGGCACACTGTGCGGACTCGAGTACCACAGGCAAAAACCGATTTGCACGCATGCCAATGTGTTTCTTGATCGTCATCATTCGCTTGATCAGGTGTTTTAATTTTGCCACGATTCAGGACCTCGGTGAGATCGGTCGCAGGACCGCTTCTTATCTTGAGTACAAGGTCGATTGGGATCAGTATGACATGCCTTACGGGGCACCGACGCCTACACCGCGCGAGTGTGCCGACATACAGGCTGCACTTGTGCACCTCTGGAAACTGAAGGCAGGAGGAAACCCAAGCCTACCTCTGGGGCTAAGGTCCCATGATGCAAACCTTGACAGAGTATCGATCGCTCTCAATGCAAGTGGGCTGAGTCTTTCGCTTGCTGTGCGTACAGAAGAACGAAATCATCAAGCTGCTCAACATGAGTGCACCGACCTGCTGTTAAAACTCAGTTGGTCAATCTGGCAAGCTTATCACTCGTTGGGACTTATAATGGAACAGTCGTATCCTGATGAATTCGTATACATTGAATTCGATGCTTTCGGCAATGCTGGAGATAGGGGTAGTAAACGCCTTTTTTAACATTGTGAATTCGCTTGCAATACGACGAGGCTACACACACAGCTTCGTACAAAGTCTCAGTGTGTAAGAAGGTTTTTTTTATCGATTTGCCTAAATTGCTCCCTGTCATGAATGTAGAGTGTTGTCCGTACTGCATGAAGTTGAGTGAAGTAGCGATACTTGCCCTGCGATCGATACAGATGTTGACTAAGGTTAGCTCTAGCATCCACGTCGAAAATCATATGGAAACATCAAGATATAGATCCCACTACTACAGATCATGAGCGACGTCGGAAGCGCACCACCAGCGCCGGCCAGTGACGCTGCGCGGGACGCGGCAAAACGCAAAGGACGCAAGTTAGTGGTGCAGAGGTCATATTCTGATTATAACATCGGTCAAATGCTTCCTTTTTCGGGTAAAACTGCGCAGAGCCAATGGTACTTTGGTAACTCTACCAGTGGCACAAAACTTATCCGCTTTGCCTATGCTTTGGGAGTTCATCTCAATTCTTGAGGCTACACAACATGTGGTGTCGGCGGACTCTATCGCAACCTCGACACTGGCGGGTATTAGAACATTGCTGACTTCTTTCTCCACCTCGGGATAGCGACAAATGTGAGATGAGGAGGGCGAACTGTGGAGAGCTGCAGCCCTCACCCAACACAAACCTCTCATTCCTAACCAGATTGAAGCTTTCCCACAACATAGGTACATTGGACCTGACGGATACTTCAGAAGCATGAGATCTCGGGGCAAGAATGTATATGAATAAAAACTGACCAATCTCTAGGTGTCGGGGAATACTTCCACATCGTGGTGCCGAGAGATAATAGTGGAACCTGATGATAAACGAGGCACTGGGATTTATAATGGGTCAAATTGATCTTTACTCCATACTTTGCTTGCTTACGGCAGAGACATGCTGTGGAGTTGTGTACTTCCTGTATTAGTCCTAGCACGACAAACTAGGAACAGCGCCGAGATGCTTACACCAAGAGTCAAACGATATGTGAACGCTAGGTTTGAATCTAATTGGGCTGTATTGTTGTCCTAAACGGGACATTTTGCGTCATTTGGTTAAAATGGCCTGTCATGCAACCCTGTTGGGTATAGGTCATTGCTCCATGCATGGGGGCTTCACCGATGTGTATATTTGCACTACGCCGCAGCAAAGCGCGGAACTGACTTCACTGATAAATCGCCAGCTGTGTCGCTCTTCAAGCTCGCTGCTCGTCAAGACACTATTCTTCTGTTCTTTCGGAGGCCTGCGGGTCTTAATTCGACTACCATGATGGCACATCTCCCAGATAGCATGTTCGATGTGGCGCTGACGATCGCAGTCGTTGCACTTGTGTTCTTTGCTGTCTATACTCACTTCAAGTATCGGAGTGATCGAAAAGCCTGGGCACAAGGATTCTCCCAGGCTTTAGCGGCTTATTATCCCAAAGAGCCATTCTATGGCGTTGACTTTCGGGCGCGTATCAACAAGGATGTTCCTTTCCTTTACCGCCAGCATCAATTGTACGGCAAGACTTATCGAGCTCCGACTCTAATAGCGCCCACTGCTATCATGAGCATTGAACCAGCCAACATCCGTGCGGCGAACTCTGGGAAAGAGTTTGGTATTCAACCTGCCAGGCTTCCTGGAATGGAGCCATTTTGCGGTCGCGGTTTTCTGACAACAGATGGTGATCTTTGGCAGCATACGAGGAAGCTTCTAAAACCCGGATTTTCGAAGAGCAACATAGCCGACTGCGAGTATCTGTCGCAACAAGTAGACGATCTTATATCTGGAATCGCCGATGGCGCTACGGTCGATTTGCAACCTCTGTTCTATACGATGGCAAGTTCTTTTGAATATTCTTAGAGACATCACAGCTAACTGTGGCCGCACAGTTCTTGAACACCTCCATGTACTTCCTCCTCGGCGTCGATCTGGAAAAGGACAATCGTGGCGCTCCACACTCTCCCACCGTCTTCATTGAAGCTTTCCATAATGCGCTCTTCTACACTATGTTTCGAATGATACTTGGCCGTATGTGGCGTTTCTTTCCAAAGAAGAGATACAACGAGGCATGCAGCAAGAGTCATGAGTATCTGGATCATTATATTGGTCGAGCTCTGGACGACAGGAATGGCGCATCTACCAAGACGAAAAGTCTGCTTGCTAGTCTCTCTAACCAGACAGACGATCTGGCATACATTCGACACCAGATCCTTCAAGGAATGATGGCGTCGCAAGAAACGACATCGGCGCTACTCGGCAATGCCATCTTGCTCCTCTCTCGACACCCCACATATTGGAACCAATTGAGGCATGAAGCATGCAAGCTCGACGAAGATTCGTTAGACTTCGATACGTTACTGAATCTCGAATTGGTGCAGAACGTGCTGCTCGAAACCCTACGAATCTATCCCGTGTTTCCCGTGCTACACCGCACTGCACTCCAAGACACTCAGCTTCCGACAGGAGGTGGGCCAAAGCAAGACCTCCCTATCTTTGTTCCGAAGGGCACTATAGTTCTCATGGGCTACTATGCTCTCCATCGCGATCCCTCGGTGTTTGGAGAAGACGTAGAAGAGTTCAGGCCGGAGCGCTGGCAAAGCATCAAGCCTAGTGCATGGGAGTTCATGGGCTTTGGTGGAGGGAGTCGAGCATGTCTGGGTCAGCAAAAGGCGCTTGTTGAAGCTGCATTCGTACTTGTGAGGCTCGCGCTAAAATACAAGTCGTGCGAGAGTAGAGATGATCGGGCCTGGGAGGGAGAGATGAAATTAACCTGCAAGAGCAAACATGGATGCAGGGTCGCTTTCTCGTCATAGTCTCAAGAATAAACGGATGCGGAACATTACAACAACCCAGTTTTCCAGGAGTGGGTCGATCGTGGCGCCTGGTCGTCCGAGTCTGCAAGGTGTTGTTCGCGCGTTTGGTGCATTTGCGCAAGTCAAGCCAGCTTTCATAGTTGTTCTGATGCGAAAACTTCCTTTGTCTTTGGAATGAATGTCCGCCAGCACGGTGCCAGGTTTGTCACATGTTGCATTCCGGCGATGATGTTTTAGTGGTTGCGCTTAGTGGTTGCTGCTTGCGACGATCAAATGCTTCCCCGACATTTCCAATTGGGTCCCGGACTATAAACCGGCGGTCACTCGTTCTCGACTCATTTCTACTCATTGCACTAACTACACCACAGCTTCTATTTAAACAATCGTAAATATACGTACTTTCCCGACCACGCAAAACAGGTTCGAATTCCATGACAATGTCTTCTGACGCGCATGCACTGGTGATAGGTGCTTCTGGCATTATCGGCTGGTCGGTAGTAGATCAACTACTCCAGCCTTATCCATCGTCTTCGCCCTTTCGCAAAGTCACAGCACTGACCAACCGACCACTGGACTTGAAGGGCTCTTTTTGGCCACAAGCTAGTACTGGCAGACCAGAGCTGTCACTAGCGTCTGGAATCAATCTTGTCTGCACAGATGACGAATTTGAGAAGTTGTTGGAAGAGAAAGTAGAGGATGTCAGCACCATTACGCACATCTATTACTTTGGTAGGTTATTTTAGGAAGATTGGATAAACAGATCCATTAGCTAATGCGAGCATCAACCAGCTTTCAAAGAAGACAAGGATCAAGAAAAAGAAGTTGAGATCAATGTCGGCATGCTACGTCGCGTGGTCCGCGCAATAAAGGCTCTTTCTCCAAATTTCCAGTTTGTTGTATACCCAGGTGGCACACGAGTAAGTTTTTAGCTCTTCGTCTGCACCACAATCTTACACTATCACAGGGCTATGGCATCTACTTACCAGACGGCATCTTCACGGCGCCTCTCGTCGAAGAAATGGCAGACAATCTCCCAGCATCCTACCTCAAAACCGTCTCTTATCCACACTATCGCAAAATGCTCGCTGCAGAATCGTCCAACCAATCCTGGACGTGGTGCGAAGTCGTCCCTGACGCCATAGTCGGCTTCACACCGAATGGCTCCAGCTTCTCACTTGCGGGACACTGGGCCGTGTACTTGTATGCGTGGAAGCTTGTCTACGGAGAGGGTGCCCAGGTTCCCTTCCCTGGCACCACGGCTGGATATGACAGTCTGTACACTGAGACGAGTGCGACTATACTAGCGCGCGTAGCGATTCACGCATCGCTTCATCCTGAACAGTTTCGCGAGAGGATTTTCAATGTGGCCGACTCGGCAGACCCTGGTTGCATGAGAGAGCGATGGCCGCAAATCGTGAGTTGGTTTGGACTGAAGGGAGTGGGGCCTGCAGATTCAACAAACGCGAGTGATATGAAGCCGAGTGAGTTCATCAAGAAACACGAAGGAAGGCTAGCAGAGGCTGGAGTTAAGGGTGTGGATATCTTCAATGCGGGACAGTTGGATAGCTACGGCTATTGGTTGACGTTTGATCGACATTTGAGCTTGCAGCGGTTGCGAGATGCAGGCTTTACGGAAGAGAAGAGGCCCGAGGATGGTTGGTTGGAGGCATTCGACATGTTCAAGAAGGCAGGGATGATTGGATAGGGACCGTATAGGTGGGGATTGGCTTTCGAAATCGAGTCCGATCGCTCGGGACAAGCATAGACCACTTATTCGTATCGTAGTTTAAGGATTGTAGAGTTTCTCATATATCTGGTACGTTGCTCCCATTCTTGGCCTCCGGCTGTACATGTGGTAGTACATGCTGCCCGCTGGATGCGCCACTTGTACAATCTTAGTCCGTTTCTACGATCAAGTTATCATTAGTTATCATTGAACACGAGATCAGTTTTTGAATTCTGAGCCTCAAGGAAGTCTCATTTCGATCGACTACTTGATTTTCGCGCTGGAATCGGCCAGTCGTTGCTTTGCTTATGCGATGCCTCCGAATCCTTCGAGCTTGACCCTTCCAATTCTTCCGAGACTGTAACTTTTGTGGTCTTCATAATGCCTGTTCGCTTGTTCTCTTCACCCTCCAAGATGGCACGATCACTATCGTCATCGTTATCCAGTACCGACTCGCCCGGTAAGCGACTGTGATATGCTTTGCTACCCTGAAACGTGCCCATGCGAATGTTGCTCGAGTGGCCATACCCATAGCCTGGTGTTTTCTGCGAGCTTTGCATGGTCGAAGGCAATATTCGTTGGAATAAGTGGTCGAATGCCTTGCGCAGAGGTGGGAGTGATGCGATGAGGATACCGATGGAGGCCTCCGCTGACGACCATATAGCCAGATTGATCCCGTCCCAGGTTGGGTCTCGTGTTTCGGTCAGAGTCTTCAACTCGACCGTCTTGAAGACAGAGCATACGGCGGCGCTGTAGAATTTGTCGTCAGCACGGCTTCTGAACCCACTATTGAAGACTTTAAGACTGAATTAAGGCTGACTTACGGTATAGTGAGCAGAAACACGATTCGAATACCCAGCTGCGTTCTCTTCGACAATTGTATCCGTGACAGGTAGATGATCGGCGCAGCCATGTATACGACATCTGTGATGATATTTGATATGCCCTGCGTGTACGAAAGTGCCAGGTTGCCTACGGCCCAGCACTTCCTGGTCTGGTAGGCATAGTCCCAGTTCGCTCGAAGTGGTGTGCAACCAAACAGTGTCAAAACAGGCGCCAGGAACCCGAGACTTGTGACCATTAGGATGGAAAGCCAAACGATAACCTGATATATTTTCGAAAAGTCGAGGACCAACAGCCATGCACAGACTGACCACTTGAGACACGCAACAGCAATGATGTTGACGATCTGTGAGATCCAGAGGAAGTATGAGTACCGTTCAAGCGTAGGTAGAACAGATGGATCCATGATGTGTCTCCCAAGTCCAGAATCCACCACAATATGACTAGTGGAGGATGCAACCGTGTTGAGCATCTGTCATCATCAGTTCTCGAGATCCGATTTTGTGACATAAGACTTACTGCAGCAAGAATCAACAGGTAATCAGAAAGCATGAACCCGCGACCCTTCATAAAGCCATACACCACTCTCCATAAGACAAAAAGGTTGCTGATGATTAGAAGTGACCACGTAGGTATGAGAATCTTCAGTCGCTCATTCGGCCACTCTGGCTCCACGGAGATGTCGGCCATTGCTACAAAGATTGATCGAGAGCGTACCTAGGCAAGGTGCAGCTATTGCCAATCATATAGCTCTCGGTGTATCTCTACGTTAAATTATCCTGTAGAAGTAGCGAGGACACGTTCGAGACTACCAGCCCACCCGGCGGACATATCCGGTTTTCTGATCAGGCAGGAAGACCCGCCGATGATGATTGATCGTCAAGTTCAGGCCGCCGAAAGAGCTTTTACAGGCATAGCCATCGTTTCCCGTGGATGAATCCTGTTGCTATGATCTTGCATAACGTTGATTAATGCCCCACACATATGCGACGTGGATCCGATTGGGAGCGGGAATATATGAGTGTGGGGCCGTGAGAATCGGGTGATCACTGGCTGTTACACCATGGGATACAGGCACATGTATGGACACTCTTGACATGAAAGTGGTGGCGTGAACGGAGACGCATTACAGAAGCTTGTGTCGCATTACCAGTCGACTGGTGGGATGTCGAGTAGATTTCCTCCGATCAGGAGTCAGTGTTAATGTTCGAAGCCGACTGCCACTGAAGTGGCAACTCCAAAATACCCAGCTCTTAGCCATTGCAGAATTCCTGATAGGGAAGAATTTGTTGGTATGCCGCATGATCCAAAGCGCACGCACACTTGCCAAGAAACGATCGATTGTGCCTTGCGCCACTGTCCTTCACTCTGGAAATAACAAGGCCCAGACTATCCACAATTTTGGGACAAGCAGATAAGATTGAGGGCAAAATTCGAGCTCTGGTCTCGATGTTTAAAGCGTATAAAGTCGTGCTCGTTCCTTAAACAGCAACGTGCAGAGTTCACTCTTTCGATAATGCATGGGAAAGTCGTGCCATTCGTCAGACACAAACTGGTCTAGAGTAAACTAACAGCTCGAACGACCGGGATGAGGGTGGAGTGAGTGTTCCTGGAGCCGGGCTGCAACGTTTGGCCTCGACTCGGCGGTGCCCGCCTTGTGCACTCACAGCGCTCGACTGAGATTGACAACTTCGGATGTCAAATTCCACTAGAAACGAGGCACAAAGGGCGACTCGCAGTGATGCTCTGGTATTACACTTCACTGTTTGAGATCAGGTATCTCTTCTATGGTGACGATCGAGAAGGATGTCGACAATTGACACCGGCATTTAAGGTATCAGGGATCCCTATTCTGCAAGTGACGAAGCAGGACCGAGCGATGTGGGATTCGGACAATGTCTTCCCATCCAATGTGCATCTCAGGCCAGCAGTGTAGAAGTAGGCGATCAGTCCTGAAACAAGTCCGATATCCGATCTGAGTGCTTCTGGAAGCCTAATGATCGACGTCTACCCTGCCACAGTGCCATGGCGCCACACTAAGTTGTACGATTGGTTTGCTCTCCCGCAGCACATCGCCAACAACAATGCACCGATGCTCGATCCGATCATAGATCGATCCCTGCATAGATATTGAACAATCGATGTTTCCGTTGACCCAATGCTTGAGACAAAGTTTCGTGGCTTTCGTGGGGTAAGCTAGCCGCAGATGGCCCGTGGGTAGCTCGAGCACACTTGTCGGAAGGTTGGGACCGAGATGACACGGGAGGCCAGGTCTCTCGCTGCCGGAGCTAGCGGGTTTAGCAATTTGCGAAAGCACCCACACCGCACCCTAACCATCACATTAGCGATGGGAAAGGGCTCCACTATAAGGCTGCCAGATCGGACTCATCTTCCGTTCCAGGCGCAATCAATCTACAACAACGAGACTGGTTTTAAATGATTCGTATAATCATGTCCTCGCCGACGTCGGATTGCGCGACCTTCAGGCTCTCCACTTCTAAGCAGGTATTGTTAGCTCTCTGCGCAATATGCCCTTCTGAACTATATCAGTCCTCATCTGGAGCATCTTCGCAACCCCTGCAAGCCTATAGCCAGAGTGATTGTGGACTAGCTGGGGTCATTCCAACGGTGTCTCAGGAAAACCAGTCGTCCGGAAAATTTCTGGGCCGCTCCGAGATGTACCTATGTGCCTCTTTGAATTTTGCCCCTTGCTGCGAATTGGACCCATTATACCAGTAAAATGGAGCCAATGCATCGGCCATTCGCACAAATTTTACGTGATTCGGAGGCATTGGACCAATGTCAGGTCATTGCGAGATTGTATAAAGCCTTTAGTGACTGGCGCCACATGGTTCCAGTACCAGCATCCCGGATCACTGTCTTTCACATTTCATCTTGACTCCAATATGCCTGTATACTCTCGTTTGGCAGTATATGCCCAGCTTCTGATTATTCTTGTTTGCCCCGTTCTAGCTGCTCCATCATCGCAAGAATATGACTATGTGATTGTTGGCGGTGGAATAAGCGGCTTGGTCGTTGCCAACCGACTGAGTGAAGACAATAAGAGTATGTATCTATAAACTGGTACGTGAGGTTTATACTAACTACATCGAAAGCATCGGTCCTAGTCATTGAAAGTGGTGAATCTGTGGACAACGACGGCACCAAGATCCCTTACAAAGCCAACGATCTTACGGCGAGCGCAGGTCTCTTGTGGGACGGCATCAAATCTAGTCCTGAGCCTGGCCTTGGGAACGCCACTTACGATGTCTTGGTAGCCAAAGTACTTGGTGGAGGTTCAGTCATCAACGGCATGGTATATGATAGAGGCTCAGCCGCCGACTACGATGCATGGGAAGCTCTTGGTAACAAGGGCTGGGGCTGGAAAGGGATGGAGCCCTATTTCAAGAAGGGAACAAATTTTCAGGCACCATCAGAGAAGGTTGCTGAGGACTTCAACATCACGTGGGATGAGCAGACCTATGGCAAGGGCCCTCTTACCGTGAGCATCACTGACAACCAGTACGATGATATCAAGGACTACTGGGCAGCTTGGAAGGCCACCGGGTTGCATGTTTCAGTCGATGGCAACAATGGTGAGGCTTATGGCCCATCGTGGTACGCCAACACCATGGATGCCACCACTGGGAGGCGTGCCCATGCACGATATGCATACATCGACCCCATCAGTGCTCGCACAAACCTCAAAATTCTTACCAAGACCACCGCCCAGAAGATTGTCTTTGATGACACCAAAGGCAAGCCTAAAGCGACAGGCGTCGAAGTTACTTGCGATACCACGGGTCAAACGTACTCAGTCCATGTGAAGAAAGAGGTTGTTCTCGCCGCAGGCGCAATTCAGACTCCAAAGCTCTTGCAACTGAGCGGCATAGGTCCAAGATCTGTCCTTGAGGCTGCAGGTATCGATGTTCGTGTCGAGCTTGATGCTGTAGGTTCAAATTTCCAGGACCACCCCTATGCAACGGTCATCTTCAACACAACTACCGACACATTCCCCAACCAAAACGCTTTGATGAGCAATGCTACATTCAATGCTTCTGCTTGGGAGCAGTATGTTGAGACAAAGACTGGCCCATACACTTACGCCCGTGGCAATGCGCTCGCCTTCATCTCACTACCCGACATGACTGAAGACTCGCAAGCTATTGTCAAAAGCCTGAACGAGCAGCAAGATGAAACATACCTACCAGCCGTCTATAGTGGCAACAAAAAGCTGCTCGAGGGATTCGCTCGTCAACGCGAGGTCATCGCTAGCATCTTTGAACGCCGCGATGCCGCCGTCGCTGAGTTCCCTGTGCCAGCTGATGGCACGTACGGTCTTGTTGGTGTCGAGAAGCCTCTTTCCCGCGGCACCGTCTACCTTAACGCCTCGAATCCCACTGGACCACCAACAGTCACCTACAATGCATTTGTCAACCCTGTCGACCGTGTCATCATGGCCATCGGCCTGCGATTCTTCCGTTCAGTTTGGGCACGCCCCGAGCTTGAGCGCTTCAAGATCGCTGAGACTGTTCCGGGTCCTCAATACACCACTAACGAAGAGATATACGATGCGTTGTTGTCCCAAGCGTCCCTGTCGCCGACCCTAGCCCATCCTTCTGGCTCATGTCCTATGATGCCAGAGCACGCCGGTGGATGTGTCGACGACAAGCTGAGGGTATATGGCACCAATCACCTTTCCATTGTCGATGCATCGATTATCCCCATCATTCCATCATGCCACCTACAAGCGACTATTTATGGTATTGGCGAGAAGGCTGCGGACGAGCTGAAGGCCAGGTAAACACGGAGGAGCTGGTTCTAGCTGATGCACCGCATGTGCCGTCTGAACTGATGCTGTCTACTCCGACGACTACAGTACGATTTCTAATACAGCTAAAAGCCTAATAGATGACGCTGTTTTCTGTTATGCGTAAATCATAAGAACTCTGTGTAACTATAATATGTTGTAGTACTCCAGGTAGAGTTGTTGAAGTTGAGCTTGTAGCCATCGTTGGAGGCAAATTTGCACCAAGGCCTTGTGGCAACAGGTGATCATGACTGGATGCGAAGCTTATGTGGGGTATTATTTCGTAAAACCACACATGTCTGCCACCGGTGATAACATTCTGCCAGATCCGAATGAAGATGGATCCAGCCAAACAAGCATGCTGCGTGCTGTCCAGCCTTCGGCCTACAAACACAAGCGCGATGATTACGACGAAGCAGAAGCGAACTCAGAAGCGCACCGTACGCGAAAGACTATTGGAAAGAAAGTGGACGGTTGAATAGTTGATTTCCAGCAAGAAGATCTACTCATGCCTCAGTCGTTGAGAAGTCCTGAGCGTTTCCGCCAAAGGCGAAGTTGGACATTGCCCATACAGGGTCTTTAGTGCTATGGTATACAGATTATCGCTACTTTGTCCCAGAAAAGTAAGCCATGCGTACAAATTGTGGCGTTGAAGAAGGATTGGCTTACTGTACGGGGATGCCTTCCTGTTACTTCAAAATAGAAGGAAGCTAAAGCGATGTAACACAATCTCACTAGGAACTCCGCATTACAAAGCATCCATCGTTCAAACTGAATCAGCCAGGCATGCTACTCAATTGACCGAATCGTCTACTTATAAGACAAGGGTAAATCTTCGCCGTACAAACCATACCGCCCTTACAAGACCAAAATCGGATGCCCGGAATGGACAGAGCTGGACCTAATAAATCTTTACATAACTCGAAATACTCCAGGTTGGTAGCCTCTGCGCTGTCAAATCACAATAGGACCCACCATCAGGGCGTTAGTCCTTAGTCTTCTTCTGGCGCAGTGCTTACGAAAGCGGCCCCCCATACGTACTCGAACAAGGTACTACACCACGAAGAACAAACGGTAACCAATAAATTCCACGGAAAGATCATGGGGCTTGTCTCGGCGGGAGTGGAATTCCGCCCAATTATATGGTTGTTCTTAAGGGCTTACTGTTGAAATTGGGACTAAGAACTAAGAACCCCCAGAACGTTGAGGCGTAGTTAGTATCTGGGTCACTAAATAAATACCAGCGTCGCTACTTATTTGGTGCTCCTTCTATCGCCTTTCGTTATTGTGACGTCGTATAAGTGCACTTTGACAACCATACATCTCCAATAATACATCATGGCCGCCCAGTCTGCCATCACGCTAGTCACTGGCTCGGAACGCGGTATGTCTTCACTCCTCCATATGATTCGGGTACGATCGTCCTAACAGCACTTCGCCATCAGGCATTGGCCGTGGGTTGCTCACAACCCTCCTCTTACGCCCTTCCAACACCGTCATTGCCGCTGTCCGCAATGCATCCACGCCAGGCGCAAAAGCCCTGCAAGATATACCCAAGGCATCCGGCACAGTTCTGCACATTGTTACGATCGACTCTGCATCCCACACCGATGCAGAAGACGCAGCGCAAGCCCTTCGTGACGCAGGAATCACATACGTAGATACCGTCATTGCGAGTGCCGCTATCGCCGACAAGGGTGGATCTGTCCTCGAAGCCACTGCCGAAGATGTTATGCGGCATATGAACGTCAACGTCGCAGGTGTCTTGACATTGTTTCGCGCATTCGCTCCCCTCCTCCGCGCCTCCTCGAGTCCGAAGTTCGTTGCTCTTAGTTCACCCCTCGGCAGCATCTCGCTCGTCCCCAACTGGCCCGGGCCATGGTTCGTATACGGCGTCACCAAGGCTGCATTGAATTACATGCTGAAACGTGTGCACGTTGAGAACGAGTGGCTGAGCGTACTGGCACTATCGCCTGGATGGGTCAAGACTGAGATGGGAAATTTTGCAGCAAAGAGTGTGGGAATGGAAGAGGCGCCGTTGACGGTAGAGCAGAGTGTTGAAGGGTCTCTCAGAATCATTGATCAACTTACGAGAGAGAAGTGGGGTGGAGATTTTGTAGATGTTGAGGGTAACAGTTTGACGTGGTGAAGTGGAGAATGAGCGGAAAGAATAGTGGAGATGGAGTGTATCTAAGGTAGGCTTTGACGAACAAAGTTACTCAGGGCCATGTCCGCTCTGGTCAAGTGCCGCAGGTACGGCTTTAGGTTTCGCAGTCCCTTCTTCAGCACGATGCGCCTCCGTCCTATGATGTCCATTCTCGTGACTCTTCTTTTCGTTGATTCCACCATCTCCGCCATGCAGATGAAATCCAGGTTTAGCAGCCAATGCATCCCTAATCTCATCCACGCTTCTCCCCGCCCAACCCACAGCACTCATGTGAGAAAGCGGCCACAAGAGCTCGTTCTCCTCCTCATCCAACAAATCGTCAAAGCGCGGCGCAGCCTTGGACATGATGATATCAATGTCCTTTCTGATCTGGTTGCAGAAGGAATCGAGCGGCAAGTCGTTCACATCGTCGCCAAAGGGATTCTCAATTTCACGTCCGATGAGTGCGATGCCGAGAATAATGTATGCTGCGAAGACACTAGCCGGGATGGTCACCCAACCGAGGGATTTGTAGAGCTGGAAGGGCAACAACAGGATGTAGACCCATGTAATTTGACCGATGGCGATGGAGTACGCGATGGGTAGGGGCGTGTTCAGGATTCGATCTGTTCCGGTGAGAACGTCGTTCATGGTTGTCAAAGCATTGAGCGACTGCGTCTGGTAGATCGAGACCTTGAACGTGTCGTTGCTGTAGATGTGCTTCATGTAGCTGCTAAGGTTGCTCAAGATTTCCAACGGCAGATTGCCGAGGGGTAGGCGAGCCTTCTTGACCACCTTGCGCGGGTTGGACTCGGCCATGGGCACTCCGAGAAATTGACCTGCAGTCTTGAAGGGGTTTTGCTTCGGGCGAGGGTCGGGCGTGTCTGCGGCTCTGGCATGCGTGTCGAGGTGGGAGACGAGGTGTTTGAGGTCAGGATAGTGCGTGTATGGCTCGAAGCGAAGACGATGTTTGAGAGCGACGGAAAATGCTGAAATCATGTTCAGGCAGGAGATCTTGGCGAGCAGGTCTCGTTTTCCAAGGACAGGGTCCGCATGTCGTTCGTCAACGTGGACCCAAATGAGACGCGCAAGATTGTGAGAGGCCAGAGTGAGTTGAGACCAGTATTTTCGGCCTTCATTGTACCTCTCGTAAGCTGTGGAAGAACGGAACGAGAGAGCTAGACCGACGACAAAACCAAGGACGGTGAGTAGGAGCTGATTGATGCCGACTGGTACTGTCAGGTGGTGTTCCCAGTCGTTGGGTAGGATACTCACGATCATGCACGAATTTGGAGATGCAGGTTATGGCGGTGGACCACGATGCCACGAATAGCAGTGGCAATATCATCTCTGGCGTAATACTGCCATGAAGGCGCAAGAATATCGGCCATTTCGAGTGGTGGTCGAGGTCGCGAGGTCCAATCTGTCACCGTCAGTATACAGTCCTACCACGGCACGTACGTGTAGCTGATCCGCATACAAAGTAATCATCAAGATCTCTGTCGCTGTTCTCCCTCTTGATCTCTGGCCTTACTGCACCAGAGCCATTCGACACATTGGCCTTCGCCTGCGATTTCTCCGCCATGGTGCCTCACAAGTGACGAAAGCGTAGAAAGCAGGTTGATTTGCAAAATTGTTTGTTAGAAGTCGAAAGAAATTGGTCGCGTGCGGGATCACCGAGGATAAGACATATTTTCACCTGTCGCGTGTCCCTGCCCCTGATGCGTACACGTCGATCACCCCGTCACCAATGGCGGCGCCGTGTTTAAGCCTTGCGTCTGACATATCGCCTTGGCGGTCTTGTATAAACGCTTCGATTTGCGGGTGTTCCTGTCAGGGGCGGAGTCACGATAGGCGATTCCAATCGCGCCCTGACGCGTGCATTGCACAGACTGATTCGAGCGCATCCCGTCTTGGCACCATGCGAGGACGGCCCTATTATAAGATTTGTCGCTGGAAACGGAATATGCGCACGTTAAGAACGGGGGCCGTTTGATGGTGACGATGGCGTTGCGTCGTACAGGTGGAATTTGACGATGCAGGAGCTGACGGTGCGTCCCACCATCCAGCGTTCCGACACCTGCACGATCTACTGTTAGCCAAGGGATGACCTGCTGGAACCTGGTATTTCTTGACCAAAACCCCATATTGTGCGGCATGACATGATACGATCGGCAAGCTTCAGCTGCTCCACACGGTCGAGATCTTGTTCTGTAGCTTGGCGATCTTGGTCCTCTACTTTGAAACGGACAGAATACAAGGGAGCTAGTAAGTATTTGGGTGATGCACCGCACCCAGCGTCTCACTAAAGTTGGCTGAGCGCGTAGTCTACAGCACGGAACAAACCTGGACTTGTGATGCAAACCTCTGTAGTACCTCATCAGCTTACAACAAAAATTTCATAAAACTATAGGGCGTTGTATGACATCCGGTGTGGAGTCGCCGAGACAAGACGATGTTCAATACGGTGCATCACTAGATACGAGCTTCTTCGTACAATCTGGTGAGTGCGACCATGAGGTGAATCATTTTCGGGGTGTTTTTGGAAGAAAGAACGACGAGGAAGCAGGTTCAGACCAACCTCTTAATCTCACCATGGTAGCTTTTTAAGCATCAAATATAATAGTTAAAGGTTGGTTCTCTCCTCTAGTTACCTTCGTGTCAATATTCCAGTCCCAGGGCTCTTACCGTCTCATTCTCGCTCATCATATGCCCGTTCCGCAAGCCAAGCCTCACATCCTACAACGTCTCTCCACCTCCAACTCCCGTCAATCTACACGGGCCGTTCGCACCAGATACACGACCTCTAAGTACAGCACGACGCAATCCCCACTTTAATACTCAATTACAAGCAAACAGAAGCCATCACTTGAGGCTTATAATGGCTCCACAGTTCGGACTAAACGGCAGCGATCATCACGTTTCACATCTACATGTCTAGGCGACAAGCCTATAGCAACCAGCATACGAACCGTTCGTGAGCACATTATTGGTGGGCGGGAGGCGCCAATGTAGCATGCAAAGGTACCAAGGTCTTGGTTTGTGGATATTACGTAGGGATATAGTAGCCGGGTAAAGGGTCTTGATGCGCATTTCCGATTTGGGACGAATATCTGGCTGAGAGCATGATGTCGAAAGATGAAAAGGATATGGAAGAAGCGCTGCGTGTGTGCTTGACTGGAGTAAACGCTTTCGTCGATGAGTGTGTGACTTCGCAGACATGAACATCGTACGCAGCAAAATCGCCTCTACCTTCTTGATCCTCACCCTGTGTCCAACCATCCTTGCCACTGTAGGCGTCGTCAACATCGATAACTTGCTTCAATCCGACTTCACGTCCAACCTCTTCGCCGATGCTGATAGACCTCACGCACCATGGTCCCACGAACCACATTGCCACACCTCCCGCTCCCTCGCCTATCTTGGCCAAAAGTACTGTGTTTTCACATCGAACTCTACCGGCCCACACGGGCTATCTCTCATTCTCAATGCCAGAAAAGCAGCGGAAGCATCGCGCCATCTCAATGACATCCCACTGTCTAGCTTCCTGACCCAGAGTCAGGCCGAAGAACTCTACCTCAACCCCGCGCCATGGAAAGTTATAGACATCCCGGGAAAAGACAAAGGCGTAGTCGCGACTCGTAGGATCAAGAAATACGAGACCTTCATGCTAGATCAAGCGGCCGTGGTGTTGGACATGGATGTGCGCGAGGCGTTGAAGCAAGAGGCGAAGAGGGAGTTACTGAAAGTGGCTGTTGACAGATTGTATGTGCCGGGCACAGTTCGAGCCATGAGCGCTCAACATGCTCGTGCTGGCAAAGGAGAGGAGGGCGAGAAAGAAGAGAGCATGACGTTGGAAGAAGATATTATGGAGACGAATGCGTATGGAGCCGAAGTTGCGGGCGTGAGTAGTCGGGCGCTGTATCCGCTCATATCGGTACGTTTCGAAATCTGCGTGCAAGAACACTGTGTACGATCTATACGCCTCGCAAACCTAAGCTGATTCATGAGTGGAGAGGATAAACCACGCCTGCGATCCAAACTCATTCGTCATGTTCTCGCGAGCAGGCGTAAGCATGGCCGTAAAAGCCTACCGCGACATCGAACCAGGCGAAGAAATCACAGTATCATGTCAGTCCAATAATGTCTTCTTCTCTACCAATCAAACATGCTCCTCAGCCCCAACGCAATCTTCACGTAAAGCTGACATAAAAGACCTCCTCCTCGGCGCCCCCTCTCAAAAACGCCACTCCCTCCTCCATCGCTGGGGCTTCAGATGCACATGCTCTCTCTGCTCTCTTCCCCAACTCGAAAAGAAGATCTCAGACACACGCCGCCTCATGATCGCCTCCGCTGAATCCCGTGTCCTCTCCCTCGCACGCGACCTCAAATACAACTCCGCAATCTCCACGGCCCTCGAAACCGTCGAGCTGATCAACGACGAAGGCGGGCTCGAGTCCCTCTTGACCGACGAATACGCCATGTTGGCAATGCTGTACAAAGCCAAGGGCGATAAGCGCGAAGCGGATAAATGGGGCCGCAAGGCGTGGGCATTATTAGGGGACCTGGGGTATCTGGGCGTTGAAGGTGGCATGGAAGGATATGATTTGGAGACGTTGGTGGAGGGTATTGGGGGATTGGGAGGGAAGGGGAAGGGGTGGAGAGGACGGACGTGAGGACGATCCGGAGGAGTCTTTTAGTTGTCGATCATGAAAGTTTGAGTTTGGTTGATTTGATGATGTCGGAGCTGAGGGGTTAGGGCTCAGACTGTCACGGTGCGTGATTCGCCTTTTCCAAATCACTTCACGTGATGGATAAGCTGTAGCTAGGTATTATCATTGGGTCAGAAGCTGGATACTATAGCTTGTTGTTCTTTTTTATTTTCCACTTCACTACAATTCTGTATACGCATTGCGTGCAAGCAAGTGCTTTGTCACGTCAGAATAACGGAATATTATCTGCAAGAGCATGAGTAGCACTTGGTGCCCATGCATGTCATCGTATTTAGCTTGCTTGAGGAGCAGACTGTTATGTTCAAGTCCTCGAAGAAACGTATTGCCCGAAACCTGACGCCGTGTAGGAAAGCAGCTCCCCACGCCTCCAAATCCACGAACGCCGAAAGTGCCCAAACCCAACTTAACGCCATGCTGTGCAGCCTGTGGCCAAGAACGTCAACGCTACGAAACTTGATACGCGCATACCCTAACCATACAGACTTCCCCGGGTATGCTCCGTCGCCTGCGTCTCGTTGTGCAGATGCTGCGTGACATCCAGCGTCGTCTTGATATGCTCAAAGCACAACTTCTCATCCTTCCTGCTCGCCAACAGCCGCGCAATCTTGAGGATGTTCTTGATCTGCCTGCCATTCATATTCATGTGCGCCAGCTCGCTCACTTGAGCAGCACTAATCGTATGCTGTTGCGTGCTCGAGTCGAGGAAGTTCTTCCAGACCGTCTTCCGGCTGTCAATGGAGAGTTCAGCGTAGTCGAGGGAGATGTGGATACGGGACTGGAAGGCTGGGTCGAATGTCTGCACGCGGTTCGTGGTCAAGAACATTGTGCCTTCGTAGTATTCGAGCACGCGCAGGAAGATGGAGACGAGCTTGTTGCGCTCAAGCTCGTGGAGGGAGCGCTGCTCGAGGAAAACATCGGCTTCGTCGAGGAGCAGGATGGCGTTCCAGCGGCTGCACATCTCGAGAATGTCTTGCAGCTTTTGCTCGACTTTGCGTGGATCGAAGCCGAGATCACCGGCGGACATCATATACAGTGGGATCTTCATCTCTTCGGCCATGCTCTCGGCAGTGAGGGTCTTGCCGACGCCGGGAGGACCGCAAAGCAGTATGATCATGCCGCGACCTTTGCCTTCAATCACATCGTCAAACGTGTTACGGAACTTGCGCTGAGACTCGGTAAAGCCGAGGATGAGCTCCTTCTGGTTCTTGGGCAGCACAAGCCGGTCGAACGCGTCGGTTTGCCACTCGATGTCCTTGACGCAGTTGACGAAGAAGTTGAGCCACAACTTGTTCTTCAAGCTGTAGCCGCGGAGGAGGGGCGTGCAGATGAGTTGTTGCTCAGTGGTCAGCGGCGCATGCTTGGCGGCATCTTCCTCATCTGCAAAAGCGCCGTCAATGGGCATGCCGCTGTCGTCCTGGTCATAGGAATCGTCTTGAGAGTAATCGTCATCTTCTTCATCTCCCTCGTCGTCGAGGCCATCATCATAACGGTCGCGACCGTATGTTCGGCGCGGGTGGTCCTTCTGGTTGAGAGGCGCAACAAAGATCGAGTGAGTCGGGTCGAAGCGATTCCAGCCGTAGGTGTCGATGATGATCTGTCAGAGTCAGTGGTTATTCACGAAAATCCTCAGGTAGGCCTGATTGGCTTCACAGCATTCAGAAAGTGCAGATCACGCTACGGAATGACTTGAAGCATAACAGGTTGAGGCGTAATATATGAACTTACCCGACCCTTGACGTTGTACTTGTCCTTGCTACCAAAAGCGCCATGTCTCCACGCAACACCTTGGTACGCGCGGTAATTGGGCCCCGCAAGCGCTTCTGCCTTGGCTCCGCGAGCGATGAGGCGCTCCCTGAGAGCCTCGGGTTCGTGGTGGTATTCCAGTGGGTATACGCGGAGCGAGCTGATGGAGCGAGTGCCAGTGTAGAACGATATAGACAAGTTGAGCTTCTGCGTACCGAACTTGGCACCGTCCCAGTCTACATATTTGCAAGTGAGCCAGAAGCATGGCTGGCCCTTTGCATCCTGGCCGTATCGAGTCTCGACGAGTGTCATTGCTGTCTCCTGGCCATCCTGACGAGAGAAGATGGTGGCGCTGGGCTGGAAAAGAGTCCACAGATGCTCATAAGTCATGACACGCTTGCTCTTCATGTCCTGGGAGGTATCAATCATGGACTTGAACTCCTTGACGAGGATGTCCTGCAGTAGCATGGCGTGTGCCTTGGTGGTGCGATCCTCCTCCGTCTCATCTCCAAGCTTGTCGATGGCTGCCTCGAGCTCAGACCAGCGGTGAATGAGCGGCTCAAACTTGCCAGAGAACTCGAGACGGTTCAGGCCGACAGTGACACCAGGGTAGTTCTTCAGGACTGAAGACAAAAGCTTCTTCAGCAACGGACTCTGCACGACAATGGAGTGCACAGAGAGAACTCGTCGGGGATCATTGTAAACCTTGACATTCCGCACCAATAAAGCCCACTTGGCCGTCTCGTCGTTCTCTGCTGCGGTGCCGATGTCTTCTGGTATCTTGTCTTGCCACTGGAAGCGACCCTTTTTGTCTTCCTTGCCGGAGTAAAGGTTCTTGAGGCCACTTTTCATGCCGGGGTCGTACTTCTCGTCGTCACTGGAGTCCGCCTTCTCGTCATCTGCATGTGGTTTACCATTCAAGGTCACGTGCTTAACCCCATTGGTGAGGCCGTTCATGGCGTTGGCGTCGCTGGTCCCGGAATCAGAAGAGGAGGACGACGCTACAGAGGCTCGTCGTTCCTGCTGTCGGCGATGCTCCTCTCGCTCACGTAAGTAGTCGTCGCCGAAGAGTTGTTCAGCAAGTTCGCCGTCGTTATGGGTGGCGCCAAACTTCATCGTGGAGGCGACAAGGTGTTTTACCTGCTTGACGAACAGGGGAAAGAGGTGTGAAGGTATACAGGACCGAGTTTGAGAAGTAAAAGAGATTTTAGAGAAGTAATAGAGAAGTTATATGGACGAGGCTGCCTGCTGCCTGGTGACGTACCGTGGTAGCGCGACTGTGTGCCTGATAGCAAGCTGAAGGTGAGCTGGCAACTGTTTGGGCGGTTTGGCGAAGGCGCTGTGGCAGTGCGGGACACCAAAAGGGCGGACTGGCTGAAAGCTACCTACTTGCCCTTGACCGGACGTTCACCTCGCTTTGACCCACTTGGACAAATGAGCACACTGTTGCCTACAACATCACGATGAAAAGGGTGCAGACTATCAACTTGGTGGGCAGCCTGCTCCTCCACCGTTCACCCAATACGTCACACCGTCCACATCACGGACACTGCATTGGCCAGAAGGTGTCAGGCGAAAAAGCAGCTCATTCGTCGCCATAGCCAGGTGTTTGTATGTTGAGACGCATGGTGTTGATTCCGTGGACGCGCCTTCCCCGCGATCGGCGACGGAAGGAGCCCCACCATGCGGGCTACCAAAATTCTTGTCTCGAGCAGCAACTTTTTTCCAGCGACAACCACAGTCAGACGGCGCAGTCGCTGAGCCGCCATATCACCCAAAATGACCACCCACATCAAGGTCCCGTGCTCGTCCGCCAACATTGGCCCCGGATTTGACGTCATTGGCCTTGCCCTGAACCTCTATCTCGAGCTCGCAGTCACAGTCACGCGCAAAGAAAGTTCAGAGCATTCACTCAATTGCAAGATCACATACGAGGGCGTGGGCGCGGAAAGCGTGCCGCTCATCGCCGAAGACAACCTCATCACCCGCACCGCCGTCTACGTGCTCCGCTGCCATGGAGTGCGCGCATTCCCCGCCGAAACCCACGTCCACGTCAAGAACCCCATCCCGCTGGGCAGAGGCCTGGGCTCGTCGGCCGCTGCTGTCGTCGGCGGCGTCTTTTTGGCGAATGAGGTCGGCAACCTCCAGCTGTCCAAGGCACGCATGCTGGACTACTGCCTGATGGAGGAGAGACACCCGGACAATGTCGCGGCCGCGCTGTACGGCGGCTTCGTGGGCACCTACCTCAACGAGCTCTCGCCAGAAGACACAGAGCGTCTAGAGATCCCGCTGAGTGAGGTCTTGCCTGAGCCTGCTGGTGGTGTCGACACGGGCCTGCAGCCACCAGAGCCGCCCCTCAACATCGGACACTACACCAAGTTCGACTGGTCGCCTGCCATCAAGTGCATATGCATCATCCCGCAGTTTGAGGTTTCCACCGCAAAGGCACGTGCTGTGCTGCCGGACACGTACTCGCGCAAAGATGCCATCTTCAACATGCAGCGCCTGGCAGTCCTGGCGACCGCGCTGGGACAGGCAACGCCCGACCCCGATCTGATCTACACGGCCATGCAAGACAAGTTCCACCAGCCGTACCGCCGCGGGCTCATTCCAGGTCTCACCGAGATTTTGCAGTCCGTCACACCACAGTCGCATCCTGGCCTGCTGGGCATCTGCCTGTCTGGCGCCGGCCCCACCATCCTCGCCCTCGCAACCGACAACTTCGATTCGATCGCAGAATATCTCTTGGAGCAGTTCAAGAAAGAGGGCATCACATGCGATTGGAAGCTGCTCGTGCCGGCGGAAGAAGGCACGACAGTGAGAAGGCCAGCAGGAACACAGCTCGAGACTGGCGAGGCGTTGACCTACGCATCGTCGGGAGTCAGTATTGACGCTGGCAATCAGCTGGTCAAGCGCATCAAGGCTTCCACTGCCAGCACGCGGAGACCTGGTGCCGATGGCGAGATTGGTGGCTTCGGTGGACTGTTGGATCTGCAGGCGGCTGGCTACACGGAAGCACCAATTCTCGTTGGAGCCATTGACGGTATCGGCACCAAGGTCAAGATTGCTTTTGAGATGGGTAAGCATGACACTGTCGGCATCGATCTCGTTGCTATGAACGTCAACGACCTCGTCGTGCAAGGCGCCGAGCCTCTGATGTTCCTCGACTACTACGCTTGCAGTAAGCTCGATGTTGAAGGTGCTGCCAAGTTTGTCGAGGGCGTAGCCAACGGCTGCCGACAGTCTGGCGCTGCTCTGGTTGGTGGTGAAACTGCAGAGATGCCTGGTATCTACAAGGAAGGCGAGTACGACGCTGGCGGTGCAGCTATCGGTGCTATCAAGAAAGGCGTCCCCATTCTCCCTGACACGGCGTCGATGGCCGAGGGAGATGTTCTTATCGGCCTGGCATCCAGCGGTGTGCACTCGAACGGCTTCTCGCTCGTCCGCAAGATTGTCGAGAAGAAGGGTCTCACCTTCCACGATGCCGCGCCGTGGAGCGAAGGTGACAAAATCGGAACTGCTCTCCTTGTACCTACCAAAATCTACGTCAAGCCACTCTTAGCCGCAACACGTCGAGGCCTGATCAAAGGCATGGCTCACATCACTGGCGGCGGCCTACTGGAGAACATTCCCCGCATGTTGCCAAAGACGTTGGCTGCAGAGCTCGATGCGAGGACATGGCCTGTTCCCGAAGTCTTCAAATGGCTCAAGTCGGCTGGTCGATTGGAGCACACCGAGTTCGCGCGGACATTCAACACGGGGTTGGGCATGGTGCTGGTTGTCAGTCACGACAACGTCCAGACGACGACTGAGATCCTGCAAGAATACGGGGAAAAGGTCTTCACCGTTGGAAGATTGGTCAAGAGGACCGATGAAGACTGCATCGTCCAGAATATGGACGTCTGGTCATGAGACGAGTCACATCTTCTTACGAAAAGTTCCCGTATAAACACCTTGAAAATGCCTCGGCACCATTTGATACCCGTTCCTTCAATTCGACAATCTGAATCTAGATACATTCAATCTACATGACCATGTCACGTGCAGCATCCTTGCGAGCAATCTTCAATCGAACAGAACTAATGTATGCGCTGGGTTGCGCGGCTTGTGGATATCGTCGGGACAATCCGCGTTGTACAGCGGAGTCCGAATCTCCACATGGCTCGTCTTAAGTTGTCTCTCATCTATCGCTCCACATGAAATCAGCCTAGAACCTAGAACATTGGGGCGCAGAGCCTCATCAGCTTCTGTCCACAGTTGTCAGACACATGTGAGACTCGGCTCACATGTACCCGCGGCTCAACAAGACAACTGAAAGTGGTATTATGCCATGGAAGCTGAATACCGACGCTAGAAGCATGGATAGATAGTGGCTTGCAGCCTACTTGCAGGTGGTGGCTTGCTTATTATTGTGGGGAGAGGACGCGTTGGTCGGCAGCAGGCCGAGAGGGTTTCCAACAAACGCCATGTAGCATACAAATGTCGTACAGAGAACCGCAGGGACCCGCACATCGTGGTGCGAGCGGAACACAGCGCTGTCATGCCTTCCGCTGAAATCTGTGCGTAATAGATTGGGCGACGGCGAATGGAGCGCTGAGCAAGCAATCTTGTCGACATGCGAGTAATTACCCAGCACCAGCGTATCCGTGCTGCCGGATTGTTGGGAGCGACTTGTCAGGCAAGGTCAGAGTCATACATGTCTCGTTACACTGACACTGGCGTGCTCGGTGGTGACATGTTCGAGTCCCGAGTCTGGCCTGGCGATAAGCACAGCAGCCTACCTTGGGAGCACTCTAGTTGTGGGCCGGGGTGCGCAAACCAGCGCGATAGGCTCTCTGCTTCCTCTGGCGCCAGAGCTGCCAGATCGAGCCTGGCAGGCACCGTGATGGTGTATAGGCAACCGTCGCGGCGTTTGTGATGTTGTTGCGGTCAGCGCTGATATGGATTTGCTGCTGGGGTGTGGCACGCAGCGCTGCATGCGATTCGCCGGCACTGCTGGGGAACGACGGACCGAATTCTTCTAGACGCATAACCACTTTTTTTATTTTTCCTTGTTCCAGGACAGCCAGTTTCTCGAGCCCGCCCGTCGCGACAAGAAGCGAGCAAGGACGCACAGGTCAAGCCGTAGCCCCGATCCATCTGCTCACCCAGTATCCCACCTTGCAGCAAGCCAGTCAGTGTGTGTGTGCATTGCGTGTGCGTCCGAGTGTGGCCTGTCCGCATTATCCTACCATCAGCCATCCCGCTCCGCCCTTTTCTTCTCTTTCTTTTTTCTCTTCATAATGTCCGCCCCCGCCGACTCGCCCGCCCACAGCAAAAGCCCGCTCAACACCACGACGACCGCACACACGCCGCTCAAGGGCGACGCTACCTCTGCTCACCCTCCCCAGGGCTCCCCGGACCCCACCCTCCAAAGCAACAGTCATGCCGCCCAAGGAGGATTCACCACCCCCCATCCCACCGCCGCCGCCGAACTCGCCAGTCTTAAGATAAAGCTGAAGTCGTCGCTGCGCCAGTTCCCGGACTTCCCCGAGCCGGGCATTCTCTTCGAGGATATCCTGCCCATCTTTGCCGATGCAGAGCTTCATGAGGGCCTCGTCCGCGCGCTACAGATTGCCGTCGAGAAGAACTTTTCGAGCGCCGGTAAGCCCGATGTAGTCGTGGGCTTGGATGCGCGCGGCTTCCTGTTTGGGCCCTCGCTGGCGCTGAGGCTGGGCGCTGCGTTTGTGCCTGTCAGGAAGAGGGGCAAGTTGCCTGGTCCGTGTGAGACGGCCGAGTATCAGAAGGAATATGGGAGTGATTTCTTCCAGATGCAGGCGGATGCGATTAAGCAGGGCCAGAAGGTGTTGATTGTCGACGACATCATCGCGACTGGTACGTTGAATCTAAGCTATTGAATTGGGCATGAGTTTGAGTACTGATTTGTGATATTAGGCGGCTCCGCATCAGCAGCCGGCTCCCTGGTGAAGAAACTCGGTGGCACAATCGCGGGCTATGTCTTCATTCTCGAACTCGACTTCCTCAAGGGCCGCGATAAGCTTGACGCGCCTGTGTATACATTGCTTGCGAGCCAGGAGGAGAAGCTACAGCAGTAAAGTGCAGTACGCAACACAAAACACGATACAAACACAGAACAGATCTCGGCTTGCGAATGCTAATGATTACATTCGATTCATATAGACGGAGGATTTTGCATAGATATACGGCGTTGGGGTGGGCGGCATAATGCTGAGCAATGGAAGGGAAGCCGCGACATGCGAGCGAGCGAGCGATATGCTTTGAATGGATGGAATTACACGATGAAAAAGTTCAGATGCGATTAGATAGACCAGATCAGACCAGCGAATTCAACTACGTTGTCACCTTTCCATTTCAACAAGAGAACTCGCGAGATTGAACACCTGCTATTATAGAACATGTACTGCGATTTACCCCTCCATTTGTCACAGCTAGGCACAGGGCGCGCGCCACGTCTCGTAACAACTCATTCCCCTCTCCGACGGGAATGCCCCACCTTCCCATCCTAGCTCCGACGTTCGGTGCGCGCGGGAGGTGAGGTAATGCCGCCGATAGCCTGTACCTCGCTTTACAATACTACAAGTAGTCATTAACTCCTCCTCTATGCAACGTGCTGCTGTGAGAGTTTTACTTCGACCTTCTGCTATTCCTCCCATTGCTACTCCTGCTTCTATATTACCTCGATCTTTCTCAAGAGTGAAAGTCACGCTGCAGCAACGAAACATGTCGGAGATCAAGAAGGTGTTTACGCAGAATGCGTGTCCGCGTAAGTTTTTGGAGATAGAGGGGGAGTGAGAGGAAGTTTGGGATGGGAATTGAGCTGGGCTGACATGTGAATTGAATAGCTGCTGGACCATATGTACGTTCACGTTCTCGAAATCCTCACGACCGCCTTGCATTGACTGCACACTGCAATTCACCACGAATCCTCCTACCTATTCCTCCACGCGTCCCCGCTCAATCGCGCCTTCCTCAATCCAATACAATTCCGACATCTACACCACAACCACAGCAGAGCACAATGCATGGCATTCATGGCGTACGCTCACTGACACTCGCTCCTAGTCCCAAGCCATCATCGCAGGCCCCCAGGTTTTCGTCTCCGGCCAGATCCCCGCCGACACAAAGGGCAACTTGATCGAGGGTAGCATCGCCGACAAGACGAAGCAGTGCTGCGAGAACATTGTCGGCATCTTGACCGAGGCTGGTGTTGGGATTGAGAGGGTTGTTAAGGTAAATACCACCTCCCCCTGCTACTTGAACCTATCCTCCAAACTATCCGCGAGACATCTGGGAGAGTTTGTTAGCAGGTGGGTTGGGCACGTCGACTAACGTCGTTTAGGTCAACGTCTTCCTCGACGACATGGCGCACTTCGCCGAAATGAACGGCGTCTTCGAGAAATACTTTGCCCACAAGCCTGCGCGGTCGTGTGTGGCGGTCAAGCAGCTGCCCAAGGGCGTGCCGGTCGAGATTGAGTGCATTGCGTATACTGGTGAGCATTCGGGTGCGAAGCTGTGAGATTGAGGATGTGTTTGTTGATTTTTGGTGTAGGTTAAATAAGAAGAATGATGAGGATGAGGATGGGGGGAAAGGATATGAGGATGTGTTGGGGAAAGGTTGTTTGGGGTAGAAAAGCTGGGTAGAATTGAAGTCGATACGATGCTCGCCACGTCCTTCCCAGACACATATCTGTACGTAGGAGAGAAGACACGAATGAATCGCCGAAAGCTCAGCTTCAAATTTCCTTGAGATCATGTTGTCCAGCCCAATTGTACTCAAAGCACCCCACGCCAGCAAACAACAGCAGCAGAAAACAGGACGGCCTAGTCACCTTCAACTTCTACCAAAGACGTCTCCAATCTCCCGCAGAAAGAAGTATATCTGAAGCCGATCACGCACAATCTGCAGCAACACCACTACTATCCAGGCGTCCACTTTTCCACTTCATCTCCTTCATCCCATCGAGATAAGAGTTCCCTCAATCTAGCCCTTACGCATCTGAAGCCTTTTTGGCGTATATAGCATGGTCCATGTATTGAGATCGCAGGGAACTGTTCCACTAAGAATGCTGAGATGACACTGGCTATGCCACAGTTCCCATCATAACAATGGCGGACCATTGTGCAGGGATATTGAGCACGAATATGACCTGGCGGCTTCCAGGCGCTCAATGACAATTTCTGGATCCCTCCTGGCATGGAGGCTATGTTTGACTGAGCTGGATGTGCACGTGTGCATTGAGTGGTATGTAGATGTGCCATCATGTGCCATGCGAATACCCCCATTCCCTTTATGGCTTCAGCGGCCCCCTTTCGCACTCAATCCAAACGTGCCATTGTTTGATGTGAGTAGTCGAGTGTTCACTATTAGATTACGATGCCGATGCGATGACTATCACCTTCTTGGACATGATGTTAAGCCAGGGATTTCAGAATGCAATTTAAAAGTAAATAAATCAAGTAGTATATGTAAAAGTCCAGAGGATGGTGAGTCTGATGTATGAGCGTTGTGAGCCACTCCCTGAAGTTAATGCTTGGGTGGTGGTAGTTCCGTGCCCACACGATCTACATGCCAAAAAAAAGCCAAAATAACAGCGTAGATGATGAAGCGTGTTGTTGCAGCGGTAAAGCTCGCAGTTCCCAGCTACTCTGCTATAGGCCCGACTGTCCGTAAATGTACTTCCACTTTTGACCAGTGTCAGGTGCAGAGAATGTTAGCACATCACGTGCGTGCACCTTCATCACCACTATTACAGAGGACAAACAGCCCACACTTCGCACCTAGCATCACAATGACACTAAGCTGGGACCAAACTACTTCCATCCGGCACGTTCGCTTACGATTAGCTTGAGATATTACGCATGTGCGCTCTAAGTTCACAGAATAGAAACTGGGTCAAGGAAGAAAAAAACAGAACAAAAAGAAATGGACTCGCGGGGAATTGAACCCCGGACCTCTCCCAGGCTCGATGCTAAGGGAAAATCATACCACTAGACCACAAGCCCGATTTGATTGGATGGTTGGTTGACCAATTTGTGATGAGCTGAAGAAAATAATTGGTATATATACGTACAGAAAAGCGGAGGATAATACAACAAGCCTGTCTGTCGTTCAAATAAAGATCAAAGGAGTAGAACTACGGAGTCGAATGGTTGTGGGGCCATATGCGGGAGAGAAATTTTCTTGACGAAATTTAGTAGCACGGTTCGTTCTGGGGCATCTGGCAAGAACTCGGATACATTAGATTGGGTTCCACTGTTCGGTATTACTTGGAAGTAAAGGCAAGTGCAAAGATTTGTGGGTAGCACGCTTCTATGTGAGTCAAAGTGCCTGGTAGACATAAATCCAAAAATTCATCACGACTTCGCTAAGCGCAAGATATAAATCACCACGACATATATAACTAAATATCTTCCTTGCACCTACGACACGCACACTCAAACCCCCAATTCCTCTTTAAGGTGATATTTCTCTTCTCGCGACTCAACTTCCTCTCCTCGCCACTCAAATATGTGATACACAGCTCGTCACTAACCTCCACCTGCTTATTTACTCTAAACTCCCAGCTCCTCCCGACCCTCTTCTTCTCCACGTTCGGCCCGCAGCTATGGTTGAAGTAACTCGCCGCAGGCCAGCACCCATAGCCGAAGAACTCGGAGCCGTCATCCTCGAGCGAGCGGATGCCGAACGAGTTGTGGCTGTCACGGCAGGAGAGGAGGAAGAGAGATTCGGCGGTGATGAAGGGGAGGAGAGGGACGGGCAGGATGGAGAGGAGGTGTAGATATGTGCGGGTGAAGGCGGAGAGGTCGGGGAAATTGTGGTAGGGTGTGTCGTCGTCGGCGAGGGCGAGGAAGGAGGGCCAGGTCTCAGGGTGCGCATGGGGCCATAGTAGGCCGGAGACGCAGAAGGACATAACGTCGGGTGAGATGGGTGATTGCAGGGCCTTGGAAATGGCTTTGCGGTGTTGTTTTGTTGGGGCCGAAATCTCCCTTGCTGCGCGTATGATCGCGGCTTGTGCGGCGACGCTTTCCCAGGCTGCGGTGATGTCTTGGGGTTTGGGCCGAGGGAGGTCGAGATCCATCATTTCGTTGTCCTCTTTGCTCCTGCCTTTCACCAGAGACTCTACAGCTGTCCATGCCTGTATGCCGACCTCGCCGTGATCATGCCTCCATTTCTCCTGGCATTCTGGCGTGCAAAATGCGAACCCAACTGTCTTGTCTCGTACATCCAGATCTCGGCCATGTTCGTAGTTAAAGCATTGCCCGCAGACTTCTCGGCGATACTCACGCAGGAGCACGGAGAGTGTGAGATCGTCAGAGCGCCATATCAGCGTGTCTTTGGGTATAGCTTGGGTTGCGAAGACGGCGCGCCCAGCATTTGGTGTTTGGCGAATCTCGAAGAAAGGGGATACTGGGGCCCCTGCGGGGAGGCTGGACGGTCGTTCGAGGGTAGAAGGCTCGCTGGGCGGTGCGGAGGATCTTGACGACGGCCTCGAATCGCTGGAGGCGGAGGCGGAGGTGGAGGTGAGACTCTCTATGGCATCCATAGCTAAGACAGCACTACACAGTGCGTAGCGTCTTTCAATACGAATCTACAAGTCTAATGACCCTAGTTGAACAGTTTATGGGTAACAATAATCTATGCTACCCTACCGTCTATACTACCCTTCGTGGCAGCTAAAGGAAAACCCCTATGAAGAATGCTAAGGTCAATTTCGTATGTCGTATATACACGAGCCAGCAGTGAATGATCGGAGAAAAGCCATGATGGTAGGTGTGAATTCGTTGAACGTCAAGTGTGGTGGCAATGACACAAGGGCGGCCAATGTACCTTAGTATTTTATCGTGGATAGAAGCCGAAGTTGGGATGGAATTGTGCCTGCTCTAGACCCTGAATTTGGGCCAGGATCGGCGCGATAACGATAAGCGACCTCGTGACCTGAGCTTGAATACACCACGTGCCTGCCCTCCACGTGGATTCTTCAACGGCTCATACAAAGCTTCCAGGTTTACGAACATTTTCAAAGCTCTTAGTGAAGCGATTCTGTGCTCGACAAAAACAGTGTGCATGCAATCAAATGCAAATATTTAAGTACCGGCTGTGTGGCTAGCGGCTCCCGTCTGCCACGCAAGATGTCACAGTACCTGTGAAGTGATTCGCATCATCATCGTTTATTCCTGGTCTTTCGATTGATCTTCTGTCAGCTGAATATCGCAATCGTCCCTGCATATTGACGTTCGTTGCATCGGCTTTTGAAATGCAATCGGGCTTTGTATTGGGGCGATCCTCACGGGCTTACAAGCGAAGTAGGCAATAAGACTCTGCAATTATGTTGCCATACCCAATTGGCCTTCCTCATCGATTGCTAGTGTCGCAAAGCTCACCACGTAACAGGGCGTAGAAATAAACATCACCGGCGAATTGGTCATGACCGATGATGCCAGGAATTGATGACAGCCTCATCGCTTGGAGCAGGTTCGGGTACGCCCCGCATGTACCTGGTACAATTCCGGACTCTTTGTGGAGTCGGCCCATCACCGTCCGCAGTTGCCGACCACACTTCAATTTAATGTCGCCCCGTTTTGCTCAGGATACTGGGGTCGTGGTGCGGATGAACAAGCATGTTGAGAGGGGTAAATGACGTTGTGCCAGGAACCAAACACATCGGCCCGGGTCAATTGATGATCATCGGTCTGCAAGAAAAAAAAGTATATGAACGTAATGGACCCGCAGGTACCCACGGTTTGGAAGACCATCATCATCACGATCATCACAGTCGCCATGTCGTCCATCATTCCAATTGACCTCACCGCATTCGCGACGGACGCTTCGTACCTTAACCAGTTCGTTCCGACCAATGTGTCGAACCCCACCGTCATCAGTCTCCTCGGCTTCAACGATGAGTTTGCCAGTGTCCTCGGACCAAACGTGACCGCGCGACAATTGTACAATCTCGATTGGCAAGCATTCCACGAAGCGGGCATCTACAACAAAGAGACCAACAAGCTCTACGTGACCAGCAATTGGGCCGGCGATCTCAATAACCCCATCAACATCACCATTCTCGACCTCGACCCAGCTGCAAACTACTCCTACACCACGACACGCTACTCCGCCCTCGCTGAACCCAACGGCGGAACATCCTACTACCCACCGGGCCTCAAGTCCAACTCCTCGACTCCCCCGCGCCATCTGTACGCGGATGAAGGTGATTTTACCCAGCCCTCTGCCCTCGTCTCCGTCGACCCCGTGACGGGCGCGTCCGAGAAGATTCTCACAAACTACCTGGGCCGCAACTTCTCCTCCATCAACGACGTGCGCCAGCACCCCGAGACCGGCGACATCTGGTTCACTGACGCCGACTACGGGTTCCTGCAGTATTTCCGGCCACAGCCCACGATCCCCAAACAAGTCTACCGCTTCAGCCCCGCCACGGGCGAGATTGCCGTTGTGGCCGATGGCTTCATTCAAAGCAACGGGTTAGAGTTTAGCCCTGATCTCAAGACGCTCTACATCAGCGACACGGGCGCAGCTGGGGGTCCGTATCTCGGCACGAACTTGACAAGGCCGTCGACAATCTACAAATATGACGTCGTCGAGTCCAAGACGTTGGCAAATAGGCGTGTCTTTGCGTACTCTGACAACGGCTTTCCGGACGGCCTGCATGCTGACACCGAGGGCAATTTGTATGCGGGCTGTGGAGACGGCATACATGTGTGGAACCCGGAGGGCAGGCTGTTGGGGAAGATCTGGAATGGAGTCGAGACGAATAACTTTGCCTTTTTGCCGGGCAAGATGCTCATCTTTAGTAACGCGCAGTTGTGGATTGTGGAGAATCTGAAGGCAGTCGGGAGAGAAGTGTGTAAGGATTTTGGGGTGTGTTAGGAAGCGAGTGAGGAGAGGCATGGAGAGTAGATAGCGTTTCGAGATTTCTGAGGAACGGGTGAAGCTTGTAATGGTTCGCTGCATATAATCACCGAATGTCATGATAAAATGAGTGGCACGTGACTACGAGTCTGACTTTTTGCTAACTCGTAGCGCATTTTGCATCGAGACATTTGCTGTCCTAAAGGTCAGGAAGTTGTATCTGGAGTCTTGTATGTTCGTTTGGAGTAAAAGACCTCAGTACGTCGTAGAAGAAAACCTTGAATGTGGTATGAAGTTCGTCCAAATGACTTTCTATTGCCGCAGCACGCAGAATCATGGCGAATCCTGTACTAAGAAGCAAAATTGGAGCTTGAGTGCAGATATCTTGTCGTTGAACTTCTCTGACCGAGATCTCAGGATGCTGTCTGTACTCATACTGACTTAAAGTAGATCAAGTCTGTTGAAGCTCGTGTACAAAAGGAAATGGAGGAAATGAATGTAACACATCTATTCCATCCCAATGGGCCCTCGGATCTTAGAATAAATCCCTTGTGATATAAATATGGTGCACTCCATGTCTGAGTTGTCATCAGAGAAGCCAAGCAAGCCAAGCAAAGCCGAGCTTCAGCTTACCTGGACTTAGATTGGTGCTCGGAAATCGTCGACTTGACTTGATACTTGGAATCGTAGACTTGACTTGCTATACTTGGTCGGCTTGGGTAATCTGAGCGTAGGGGACGATTGGGGCGCCTTCAATCCCTGTTCATTCTGCGCCAAGGTGGCACAGCGTTTCGCGGGCTTGATCCATACATAATCCATGTAGGTTCTCCCGCGATTGGTAAGGCCTTTTATATTTGGCACAAGCCATTACACTGAGAAAAAAGACACTAGGTTGCTTCCCGATCGTTATACTCCTGCGCAGTTGGTCCCCGAAGCCAAGAATTACTACCTAGATTCTGTGCAACATCGTGCATGACCTCTACAAGGCTGCACTGCCCCGTCGTCGAGCCGAGGGAACACAGCATCAGCCTCGTCAAGAGATTGGCTCGAATCTAGTCGCTCGAGACTGTGCAAGTAGTGCATGCCATGGAAATGAGCGACAAAGTACGGTTCTTCATGTAGAGATTCACTTACAGGCGGATAAGATGCCATCGATATTAGGATTGCCCAAGTTTGCATGCATGTCGATTCCCTCTAAGTAAGCTCACAATGAGAACTGTATAGAGCCCGAATACTTCTTCGCGATCTATGACGCACAAGGCGAACTCGCAGCAGGCATGAAGCTGATTCGGAGGTCAAGAGGCTTTAGGCCAACAAGGCAAGCCGCTTTCCGTGCGGCGTAACGATGGGGCTATAACTCGGCCGACACGAAACAGAAGTCTAGTCTTGGCATAAGCCAAACGACATCTTTTACAGAGGAAGTGCTGTTATTCGTCGGGGACCTTTTGCATCCAACATGGACCGTGAAGTGTCTTGAGATGCATAATACCCGGAATCTTTAGGCGCACTGCCATACTCAATTTCTAGACTGTTGGTGGATGTGACCGTCTGCGAGATTAGACTTGAGGAATTGTATAAGAAGACAGCTCGACCATGGTTGTAGAGAGCTACAAGACAGAGATCACACCAGCTCACTCTCAACCCTCATCTTTCTTCATACCCCATTTTCGTCAAGCATCAGCATTCATTCGTCCTCGACAATCTCAAGAAATAAAGATAACGATAGCAAACATGGTCTCTTTCCGCAACCTACTTGCATCTGCCCTTGCAATCAGCAGCGGCATCGCGCTAGGGGCCACGCTACCAGCTACAGAACGCTCTCTGGTTAAGCGAGGCCGAACCGACGTTGTCCTCCAAATTCTTAAGACCATCGGTGCAGTTATAAACGACAATGTGTACACGTGGGTGAGTTCACTTTTCATATACCCTCTCAGTTGGCAATCACGCCCTTACCAGTGACAACGCCTGATCCATAACATAGGAGTTCAAGAAATTCCCTCAATACTGCAAAGTTCACATGGAAACTCGAGATGGTGGTCACTGCTACGCGACCGTAGAGTGCAAGGAAGGCGGCAAGATGGAGTACACGAAGTTCGACTACTGCAAGGTCGGCGGAACGAACGAATTTGAAGATCCTCGAATTGGAAAATTTATGTACGTCCATCTAAAAACTATCCACGCGCTAGACAAGTAAGAAGTTTCGAAAGCTAACATCAAACAGCATAGGCTTCAGAACGCGCGATGGATACGAGGGAGAGGGTCTTACAGAACCCACCTTCGTCCATTGGGACGTCTCTAAAGACTGGCCATTCTCTGGCAAGGGTCCAAAAGTATATGACGTCACGGCTTTAGCCCAGCAGTACAAGAACACGAACCGATGTGAGGCTGGTATAGCCCCTCTGAATTGCGACAACGGCCCGTTTATTTGCCATTTCATCCAGCACGATAACAAGTGGATACAACAATTGCGCAAAAAGGAATGGGAGTGTGGAATTCCCATCAAGGGCGATACATCGCTGGATACTCTGGAAATGCCTACGCTCTAGCCCACGCGTTGGCAATTCTTGAATGGATAGATGTAGGAGTGGAGGAGTTTCATCTGGAAAGTTTGGCGTAAATCTTGCAAAGTAAGAGTTTAAATATAAGTTGATTCTTGAGAAGTCTTGATCAATTCTATAGTGACTTATTGATTGCATCTCACGTTCACGGTGTCCGGCCACCTCGGTATGCGGATGAGGTAGGTTTTAGTAATACACCACACTCTATCTGTAACCTTATAACTGTGCTAGGAGGACTACAACGCATGAAAGATCGCCAGAAGTGTAACAGCTCAAATTCGAGGTGCAATAGAGCTATTAATGAGAGGTGTGCTTCTTTCATAGAATGTATGGTAGCTCTGCGTTTTTCACTCTGAGATCATAGATAGTATATGCGGTGCATGATTGAGATTTAGCTCTTTCGTAATTTTGGGAGACGCTGGCATTTAAACATCGTGTCTCAGCATCTAAGATGTTCCGCTGACGAGCTTCAGCTGTCTTTAATTATGTTGATAAGAATAAAGTTTCATCTCGTATGTACCGAGGAGGAATGGGTATCATGACATTGGGTGGGAACAGAAGAACAGCAAGAAAACATATTAAGGTGTTGGGAAGAGCGACGATAGGTCATCTTAATATCGTTCGTTAACGCAGGGATAGGCAGAAAACCAGTCCCAATTAGACACATCATATACGTAGAAAGTCAAAAGACAAGCATATTTGAGTACCACAGGTTGATTCTGTGTTTTAGCTTGGCTAGACGAAGAGAATAACACATTAGGCTGCAACCTTTTTTATTTTGCAGAAGTAAGATCTTGCTGAGATGTGAAATAACTAATTTCCAAGAATGAACCACTCTGTCATAAGCCCTATATGACCATCCTCTGCATATGAGAAGGCCGTCCAAGGAGATTTGCATCGCCTCAACAATGACTCGCTTGAAGCGCTGCGCGTCCTCCAGGGTTTCTTCGCTTCCTTTGCCCCCTCACCTTGTTCAAACATCTTTACTACGCCTAGTCGAACGTTACTGGCTTTGCGGCGTCTCATTAACCACTTCACATAACCACTAACCCCATCTCGATCTTCTCGTTCCTTTAACCCCCTGGGAGGCGTCCACTCCGGTTCTTCGTTTTCTGTGATTTTACAGTTCATGTTTCGTGTTGGAAAATCGCGCACTGAATCGTACACCGCTCGTCTATCCATAACGTAGGACATGGCTGGCTTGTAGAGACGGCAGCCATGGGATTGAGTGTTTCCAAGAATCGAAAGATGCGACAAAGAATACAGCACAAGCTCACTATTGTTACTGAAGATGTCTATATAGTTTACTGGCGTTCGACGCGGACTTCGAATTTCCCCGACAAGGCAAGTCTGCTCTGCACTAGTGCCAATGCGTCTACGCGAAATGGCTGCTTCGAGCTGTGTGTAGGAAAAGGAACGTTCAACATGAGGGCGAGATGTCTGTCGGTGGACAATCGCCACTCACTCTCAATCAACTAATTCCGCAGATAAGTGAAGCCACCAACTTCTTTACTCGTCGGAAAATGTTAGGAGTCACAACATCGTTGGGGATCATGCAGCGAACGACTGTCCCTGACATTGCCTGATCATCGTCGGAGTAGGCGGCTGACTAACAGCATTGCTGATATTCGCGGAGACATGGTGCCCTTATTCGTGTCGAACTCAAGTTTCGGCTTCGGCCCAACGACGAGAGCAGCGATTTTGGCCATGATACGTTCTTTCTGGAGATTTCTCGAAGCTGTCGACTTCCCAATCATCTTGCATGTTAAACTCTCCATCTGCCTCTTCAATGAATGCACGACTGTAGATCATAAATCTGAGCCATGTGCCACATGCCAAGTTCCAATCTTACAGGGGCATCTCGCGGGGCAAACGCAGTCGTCCAGAACTGATTACCCACGTAAGCTGAGGCGACGTATTAACGCGTGAAACGCTGACACACGATAGTTCCGGCTTAGTGCTGTGACACCGTTTTGGCTATCGTCGTGCTATTTGCTCTCAACACAAGATATGACTGGATTTGTCGTAGCGCGTGATAGTGATTTGAGGTTTACAAGGAGCCTCAAATCAATGAAGATCCTATGGACAAGATTGCGCTGGTTGCCGATGCCTGTCAACCACGTTGCTATATTGAATCTTCCAGCAGCTTGAAAGGAGGTTGATACCAGGAATTGGTGCCTTAGGCGTATCCAGCATATCCACACAAGGGACAACTATGTGCATACCATGCCAGACGAGGTACTCGTAAAAAAGATTGTGGATTTCTCTGAGAAGGTGGAGGAATGATGCTGCGCTAGGGCCAGGATCGCAGGTCGTCGGCTGGAGATTTGACTGCGGCAGTGGACCAGCATCCACACTCATGGTGTGGACGATATTTCTGGGTTGTGTGCCGGTTTCGAAAAGTCAGATTCGATTGTTGGGTATTGACGAAGAGCTGTGTGAGCAATTGATATAAAGGCTGGCGGGCCTTCCCGCAAACCGAGTCCATGCCAAGCCTGGTTCACGTACAATGTACCTCGAGCAACTCACAACGAAACCTTGCTTGGCCACGGAAGTCTCGAAGTTCCCTTTCACTTTTTGAATAAGGTATACGAGTCGTGCGGAGCAAGGAGCAAACTTTCGAATGACTCATCTCTTGGAGAGCACAACATCGTTCAATCCGATACGTCGACCACCTGCACAATGTCAGCCACTATTCGACTTTAACGCTAAGAGATACTGCATAGACTCACTCTTCCATCCGAATCCCGGTGCGGCGTAACTTCATCCGGATCAGGCGGCAAGTACCTCGGACACAACGACAACGGCATCTCCCCACTGTTGACCAGCTGCCTCTTATACCTCAGCGCCTTTGCAAACACACTAGCCTGCTTGATCCCAAAGTCGCGCTCGACGCGATCGAGGCAATGAAGTACATAGTCTTGACTGGCGGCTGATGCAGTTGGCATGGCACCTGCCACGAACAATGCCCATACAGACGAATAGCCGCCTGACACGCGCACGAGGGGCAATCGTTCGGTGGCAGTATCACGATTAAGAAGCTCCCCTGGTAGATCGATATTCTCGCGTTGGAAGTTCGTGAAGAAGTGCATCTGGTCTCTGCTAGGGCTATTGTCTGGCGTGGTGGGAGGCGTAGGCAGTTCGAAAGGCACCGTATTGGTGAATTTGTGGTCAGTTGGGACTGGTGGGGTCATTGGTGTGTCATGCAGAAATTGGGGCATGCTGGCAATTATGTCGCCTTGGAGCTGCTGGAGCATTTGAGTGCTAGAGCCGAGAAGGGTGGCATATTTGGGTTCCACGAGCGTTGGCGGAGACATTGCGAAACCGGCTAGGATGCAGTTTCTGATGATGTCGTGGAGGTAAATGCGGGTGTAGCGGACCCAGTTCCAAGTCTGTGCGGTAGAATGGGTTGGATATACGTGGTAGTAGTGGCCAAAGACCCCGGGTATCTTGTCGAAGCATGGCACAGTCTCGTATCTCCAATCGGGGCTGGCCGCATTCTGGAATATCGGGGCTGCCATCGCATCGAGCTCGAGGGCCTGATCTATAATGTCTTTCAGATCAGGTGTTTTGCTGTTCAGTATGTGCGCGCGCAAGTTCGCACTTTTAAGATGTAGAAAGAAGAACGCGGTCCTGGGGTCGTCCATGTCCAAGTGCTCAGTGATCTCCTCATTTATCTTGTCAATGTAGTTAGGGATGCGTACACCTTTGCCCATGCAATTGATTGTCATCAGGCCAACTGTGTGGAGATACATGCGCCGTCCAGCAGCTGTGTATATCTGGTCTCTGCCGCGCGCCTTGACAAGCAGAGCAGCTCCATCGACATGATTGCTCCAGCCCTCAAAGTCGTCTTGGTTGAAGGTTGCTTCGAACATTGTCAATAGATTGATCGCGACCAAGGTAGTGTCTTTTCGAACGTCCCTAGGTGAGGATATTGCTTCGTTAGCCATACGAATGGCTCGAAGATACCATTGCGTTGCCTCGCGCCTAAGCTCCGAGTCCATGTATATATTGGCGATACCAGCTATGCCAATAGCTGTCATGGTTGCGGATACCATGGGATGAAAGCCATTCGTGGAGAGATGTTTGTTGTATGCCTGCGACGACGTGGATGGTTGATCGAGGCCCACTGCATGATTTGCCATGAAGTAGCTGATTCCCTGGTCGACCAAAGGAGCGAGAAGATGAATCCTTGGAGACGCTTTCGCATCCGCAAGCACAATCGCCATTTCTTCATCAGCATCATCGACGTCCCGTAAATCGCTAGGCTGGAGCTTCGAAAGCTTCGCCTTCGCTTTTGCCGTTACTTTAGCTGTTTCATCATGGAAGAATGCGTCCACCGTTCGGTCGTAGCCAGGACACGGTAGTTTGCGATCTTCACACTTAATGCACCCCCCTGGTCGCTCATCGCACTGCCATTGAATATTAGAACATGATCAGTCCGTATGCCATATATGGCGCATGTTCGCCGGCTGCTTCTCAAAATTTGCGCGTACCTTGACTTTGCGTTGGCGACACGTCTTACATCCCGTCGAGGGTCGGCCTCGATACACCATGTCCTCAGGACACGAAAGAAGTTTGTAAAGAACTCTATCACGTGTGAACTGTGTTTTGGGAGCTGAACAGATGGTATGGAGGGTGATAAGCAGAATTGAATGAGAGGTTTGAATCTGGATTGATATCTTCAGAAGGTAACAATGTAACGCTCAGACGCAGTCGGACTCGGCGTGGCTTTGAGTAAGAAGGGAAGAAGAAAAAGGCAACTCCCCTATGACGAGCCGTAAGCTTGTGGCTGTGCAGTCGCGTCCTCGATGCATCAGCTCGGAGCCCCCGGACAACAATCCTGGTTGCCTGATGTGCCCCACCTGTATTCAGAAAGGGTTAGCGTGTGATATTATCACACCAATTATCCTTCAACAGAAGAGCGTTCTTCTACAGGTCTAATTTAGCAGCAATTAAGAATTGTACTCCAGACTACCAATGCCATTCGCATATCACTGGATGTGTGCGGATTTCCGGCGTTCGCGCAGAGCCGCTTAGCTTGCCGACCATGGCCAACCTCTCTGCTGGCTACAACAGCCGCGATACCGTAAGTTCTCGCAGATAGTCGGTACACGCTGGATCTGCGTCACGCAGAAAGGGAAAAGGGCTATCCCAGACTATCTTGTTTCCGGTTCTTTGTCTGCATAACAAGGGTTCAGCGCTCACAATGGACTAGATTGCAGACTCATGCGCAGCCGAAGAGCAAATTTTAGAGCGTTCACGCAAGAGAAGGTCTATTGTATATAGCACGCGCGGGATACCTAGAGTCATGTCAAATGCTCAAAGATTCTTCATCAACTCCCCAATCGCATCTGCCCTCTCCCCACCACCCCTCAACTCCTTATTCGTAACCTGAATCAACACCCTCCTATAACTCGTCAAACTCGGAGCTCCATCGTCCCTCACTTCCAGAATCAAATGCAGCAATTGTCCCCTCTCCACCGGTTTCCTGCTCATCAGCTCCACCGCACACTTATCCGGCGGCGGCAGCGTGACGTGCACTTTGCGGCCCTCCGCGTCCGCAGGTTCAATTTGGAGTGGAGCGACTTCGGCATCGACCCACCACTGCGTAGCGGTTGGCTCACGGTAGTGCCACCATTTGAACGTCAGCTTCCCGCCGTCCGGGTCGTACGTGCCTGCTGCGTCCAGGGTGACGGTTGAGCCTGCTTCGGCATCAATGCGGACGGGGGTGAGGTCTTTTGCGCCGTTGACGACGACGACGGGGTGGTGGTTCGCTTTGGAAAAGTCGGGCTCCATGCTCCACTTAATTCGTGCCGCAAAGTCATTCTGGAAGGCGTCGCGCCAGCGCCAGATCGTCGCGTGGTTGGATGTGAACGTTCGGACGTTGACCTTGACACGGTCAACGGCGTCGCTGTAGTGGTTGCTGTTGACGCCTTCGGTGCTGATGTCGGTACGCGCATAGCGGCCGCCCCAGGAGCCGTAGTCGGGACACTCTGGCACGCCGAGGCCGTTTTGGATGAGGTAGAGGAAGGTGGGCGTGTCGCCTTCGGGGATGAAGAGGTAGTCTGGGTATGCACTGCCCAAGGGGCCGATTTGGATGTTCTCCTTGATCCAGCTCTTCTCCATCTTGGAAAAGTCTGGGCCGCCCTCATCGAATCCGTAGTACTTCTCGCCAGAAATGCCCGTCCAGGCTGCCATACCGTATTGGTTCCAGCCATGGACGGAGGCAATGTAGAAGATGTCGGGAAAGTTGTTGCGAATCCATGATCCAGTGTCGTCTTGGTCGGAAATGGCATAGACACGAAGTCGTGATAACAATCGTTTTGAGTCTTCAGGTGGGTATTTGTCGTCAATCTTCAGCAGCGCATGTGCGAGGGTGTTGGTGCCACCCCAACAAAGCACCCACAGCGGCTCGGTGGATGGCTTTACAATACGGTCGTAAAGGAGTTGCGCACCGTCTGACAGTGGAGTATCAATGCCAATAGCAGACATCCCATATGACTTGATATGGTCAGCATGCACGACGCACGTGATGTCTACAGTTGAGTGCGTATGCGACCTACCTCAGCACCCTTCTTGATCAGGCTTCGCATCTTCTCCGCGCTTGGGTATTGCCACTCTGGATGTACATGTATGTTGAGATTGTCCACAGCGCCAGCATATGCATCGACAATCTTTTCCATATCCTGTGGGCAAACTTTGTTCTTCATCCACGTACTTGTGCACGCCACTAAACCCTCCGTCTCGAACTGATTCGCGTACAACAAATACCGACATAGCGACTCGGCATCATCGGGCTCATTGGAGATGTCTGACAAGATAAATACTCGAGGCTTGTGTGCGAACTGCTGGAGTCTTGTCGCAGCCATGATTGATGGAATGAGGTGATGAAGAATTGGAAACAGAATCAAAGCAAACGAGACACAACGAGGGGCTCAGCGCCGTTTTGTGCTCTTCAATTGTTGTCGTTACTCAAAAGGCTACACAGCAGCTCCCGAAGATGTGCCTCGAGGGTTCTGGCGGGGCCGTTGTTGACGCAAGCGGAAGATTAGGCACAACTTGCCGTCTGTAAGCGCTTCGGCTCGAGTTGCCTCGGTGGTGGTTTGGTGGGGCTACCTGTATAACACCAACTCGACCGCCGCGTCTTTGCACATCCATCTCCATGACTTGCAACTTCGCAATCCGAAAGATCAACAGGAACAAACGCTGGATGATCGTAGCGCCAATGGCAATCATTCTCGTGCTGTGCTCAGCCCTGCGTCCGCCACAACTAAACCACTTTGGTATAACACTGCCTTGCTTGGCATGACGTATCGCAGTGATCCCCGCTATTGTTCAACACCATGATCGAGGATAAAGATATCATAGGCTGGTTGCCTAACATCATGAGCCGTATTCTTATCCAATTGAGGTTGCACCAACATGCGCTTAACTTGTGCCAAGTCCGGGCGACTTCCGTCTTCAATTAAGCCTGTGTAGTTATAAAGTTAGGTGCTTCGCCATTGCCTTACAACCTTTCTTTTTCCATCATCACCGATACATACACCATCCGTTATGTCATCCATTCACACCAAGATCCAAGAGGCCGCGAGCCAAAACGCCTCACTTCTCCAAGGCCTTCAAGAAACCGATTCAGCGCCCTCTCAACTACAGCAACAAGATGCATACATCCGAGACTTGGACCACCAGATCACCGGCACCAACAAACGCGTCGCCGACCTAAAGCGCAAGACGGCATCCGAACTCAAAGACCACGAAAAGTACCGAGACTCAAATCTACGGCGCTTCGCGCACAAAGCCACAGGACGCAAAGAAAAGTTCGCCGAAAAAGCCGCCAAAGAAGAGAAAGAGTACTTCGACGCCATACAGGCGCAAAAGTCGGCCGAAGACGAACTCGCCTACCTTCAGCACCTCAAGAGCGAGGCGAATACGCAACGACAGACGTTCTCGACTGCCGCAACCCGGCACGCCACACTACAAAGTCAGCTCGACGCACTCTACAACTCCATCTTCGCCGGCCACACGCCCGAATTCCCCGATGAAGACCGCAAAGAAGACGCATGTACCGCGTGCTCGCAGCAACTGCAGCAGCTACACCAGCAGTCCGAGCACAGCAAACACATCCTCTTCCTGCTAGGCCAAACCGTCTCCAAACTCTCCGAAGCGCGCATTTCCCTCGACAGCGCATACGGCATGTCGCAATACGACATGTTCGGCGGCGGGACCATGGCGAGCATGCAGAAGCGGAACTACCTCGAGCGCGCGGAGTCGAGCATTCAGCAGGTGCGCATGCTGCAGGATCAACTCCACCATCTCGCGCCAGAGATTAGGGATCTAGGACCGATGCAGATTGATCTGGGGAGTATATGGAGCGACGTGGTGTTTGATAACATCTTCACGGATATGCAGATGCATGATCGCATCAAGGCGAGCATAGGACAAGTGGATGCTGCGGGAAATAAGGTGAGCGAGATTATCAGGAGAAGGGAGGGCGAGTTGGGGGGAACGGGGAAGGAGGTGGAGAGGGTCGAGAAGGAGTTGAGAGAGCGGAGGATCGAATTGCAGAGGGCAAGGGAGGAGGCGTTCAGGAAGGTGCTTGGGGGCGAGATGGTGGGGAGTGGGTTGGGGAGTCCAACGCCCGGGATGGGGCAGGGAGCGTTGCCTGAGTATGAGGCGCCGACTGGGCCGCCGCCGGGATATACTGCTTGATGATAGTCGAAGTACGTCAATATTCCATTAGAGTCGTTAGTCGTAGGAGATAGATACCATACATGCTGAATGCATCTCATTTCTCATTCCATTCATCATTCACCCCTCCCTATCATGTCTACCTATATAAACGCATCCGCAAGATAGTTTTGAAAGTTGCTATCCCTAAAACTCGGCGTCGCATCGCCAAAGTTCGTGTTCTCAATCGCACTCCTCGCCGCCGCAGTCATGCTCTCCCACGCAATCGCCGGCTGCTCGCCTCCCTGCTTATCAGTCGCAATCAACTGGTGATTAACCGGCCAGATGCTGATATATCCAATCTTGGGCCTGGTTCCGCTCATTGGCGGGGCCGTTTCCTTTTGGTACTCACCGTGCGCAGAGATGGCAACGCCGCGGACGGTCGCGGACTCGGACTGCGAGGACAGCCAGACGACGATATTTTCCCAGTCGTGGCGGTGGCCAAGGCCGGACGAGGGAGAGTCCTTGGGCATGTACCACGAGTACATGATGGCGTAGGCGCCGTTGTAGGAGCCTGCGCGCACGTAGACTTGGCCGGTGGAGGAACTGCACATGCCGTTGGATGAGCCAGAGGTTGCGAGGCCACCGCTGTTGGGTGTGTCAGATAATGTTTCCGGGGTAATAATGGAGTAGATCTACCCTGTATCGCCCGCGGCATTGACGGCGGGGAACGGCACGCAGCCATTGTACACCTCGAGGTAGGGCTTGTACTTGAGCATCAAGGTACCCACGATTCCGGAGGGAACCGTCTGTGGGAAGCCAACGACTGCATCGTGGCTGATGACGGCGCGGCCAAGAAGGTGAGGCCAGGCAGAGATACAGGTCGCAGCTGCGAGGAGCTGGACAGGAAGGTTGCGGAGGTTGGCGAGCATGATCGAAAATTTATCGTCAACACTGCCTGGGAGGAGTGTTGAAGCTGTAGTCGAGGAAGAGCAGCAGGGTTGGTACTACAAGTAGAAAGGAAGCAGGAAGTAGAGGATAATTGCTTGCTCATTCATCGCCTTTTACCGGACCGAGCGAGGCTTTATGTGTTTGCAACTGGCAACTGATTCATTCTGCCGTTGGACGTTGGCTTTCACCAACCAGCCGCTCACACTTCCATTCTAGGAAATCCGCGATGCATGCAACCTCAGCACATGCCTGCACACGGTCTCTCTTCGTTGCAGCAATTGGCTGTAGTGACCAATACAACACCAATGGCCTTCGCAAGTGTCGTGGTCTTTCCAGGTTCCTGCATATAATAGCACGCTGTGCAAGGGAGTACGCAAGCACGAGATCTTTGGGATCGGAGGTGGTTGCTCGTGTGGGCCAAGTCTACAGGTGATCGGCATGGATAATATTGATGTTTCATGCGCATTGCTCCGCGTACTCGCATCGGGTGAAGTGCACATGCGCTCAGGCCCGGCGATCATTGGTCGAGTTGTTGCGCTAGGCGAAATCAGATGAGGAAGGTGCGTGTTGGACATGGGGGGAACAGGATCGTGGAGACGGCGCGGAGGAAACGTGAGAGCTGGCACGGTATTGATTGGGGTATTGGAGTATCCTGGACTCGGGAGCGGCAGGAACCATGTGCAGCGTCTATCACGAGCTTCACCGTTCTCATCCAAACCGCCTCCACAAGGTGCCTTGCTGCTCTGCTGGCGGTGTCTCTGGGCCGGGCAGGATCTCTCGCAGCAGGTCGTTGACGTCCAGGCCGCGATCCTGACACTCCTGCCATTGTCGCGGGTAGCCCAGGCTGACCTCCTCGAAGCGCGTGTTGTCGATCCAGTCTGTCCTGCGAATGTGCAGGTGTCCGCTGATGACAATCTTGGCATTGTACTTGTTATGCCAGTCTTCTGTCTTCTTGGTGCCGCACCACAGAGAGAAGCGCGGGACTTTGAAGAGCTTGACGAGGTCTTCGCGCAGCGGCCAGTGGCCGACGATGATCAGCTTGGTGTCCGGATGTGCTGCAACAGCCGCTGCGAGCTTCGCTTCCGTCTTCTCGACCAGCGCATGGCACCACTCGATGCGCGACTTGTACGGGTCAGGATGCAGCAGATGCTCGTCCGTCGCCTCAATGTCCTTCTCCCTGGCCCAGTCGAGCGCATCTTCAAGCGCCACGTCAGCCGGCCTGAAGCTGTAGTCGTACAGCGTGAAGATGGGCGCAATAAGCACCGGCCCTCCCTCGCCCTCCCACAGGACATAGTCGTCCTCAGGAGTCAAGATGCCATAGCTACGCGCAATCTCTACGCACTCCATGTATTTGGCCTCCCCCCTGGCGCCGTGCTCCTTTTGCGACGGCATTGTGTACAGTTCATGGTTGCCTGGCACCCACCACACCTGCCTGAAGCACTCTTTCGCTTTCGCAAATGCAACCTGACAGTGCTCGGCCGTCTCGCCCACATCGCCGCATAGTATCAAATCGTCGTCAGGATATGGGACCAGCTTCTCGAGAGCTTCGCGGTTCGCCTTGAAGGAGAGGTGGATGTCGCTGATGGCCCACAGGCGGCCCGCTGGCTGCATTGGGGGCGGGGTGCTGGGAGGGGTAGGCGTCTTGTCTGCGGCTGCATCCGCTGTGGCGAGCAGAGGGTCCATTTTGGCGTGGTACGGTCCGTATTTAGAGCTGATGCTATGGTGCTAACATTGCGGAAACATCGTTTTTGTAGCAGATTATTTGCATCGGTGGATTTTGGGTGAGCATCGATCGTCATTTGGCATGCATGTCATACGGGCACGGGCCGTCCGACATACATCCACTTCATCAAGAACCTCTCCACAAACATTTACCTTCAGCCTTACTGTCCTTATTTTTGACAGTCCATGAGACAGGCCTGCACCATCATGTCCATCAACGTGAACACAAGTCGGAGAAGCCATGAGATCCGTCAAGGCTGCGTTCACAACAACACTGCAATGCATCCACCAGCCTAACACCTATCATGCCCAGACAATGAGAATGTTCCGTTTGTATCACACATCGACCTCGAAAATCTACAAGCATCTCAATCATTCAAATAACGAAATTCGAGTCATCCGTATCAAGCCTGGGCGGTGGGAGGACAACATATCGTGCCGACTGGAAGTGGTTTCCCTCGACCGCTTCTTCAAACCCAGATACGACACATTATCTTATACATGGGGCAGCTCAGCGGATCCCAAGCAAATAACTGTCAACCAGCAAGATGTCGCTATTTCAACAAACTTGTTCACAGCCTTGCGCGCACTTCGCCGCAAACACAGGACCGTTACTATCTGGGCCGATGCACTCTGTATTGATCAAAGCAACAACGACGAAAAGAGTACGCAGGTAGCCTTGATGGGGAGGATATACAAGCAATGCCGACAAACGTGGGTATCACTCGGTTGCCCAGACAATGCATGGGCAGATGGTGCTTGGTCTCCGCCTTCTCGCCTTCCAGAAAAGCTCGGGTTGCTCAAGCAATTTGTTCGTCGTGCCTGGAGAGCATTATGGCACCATATCGTTCTCCGTCGCTCGCGGGCATCGAGACTTGGTGTAAATCACATCTCCGATGCACTGAGACTGATGCAGAGCACGCAATCGGATCCTGACGTCGATGAGCCGTTTCATCAAGATGTAAATCAGGCTACATCTATGCTTACATGGTTGGCTACCAATGGCTACTGGTCGAGAGTGTGGATCGCACAAGAAATCGCTCTCTCGCGGGTCGACCCGATATGCCTCTTCGGCAAACACCAAGTCCCCCTGCTCTCTCTCGACACTGTCTTTTCGAACTGGTCCGACGGTGGCTTTTTATCATCACCAGAAGCCCAGAGTCAGAGGGCAGGCTGGAGTCCCGCCGTGAGTCAAGGTATAGCGCGCGCCCAAGAAATATGCATGTTGCGGGACGAATACCTTTCAATGCGTCTGTCGATTCGGGCCCTACATCTAACTGGTAGTATCAAGCTACCACGCATCCTCCAACTCGCAAGTCACCGACACGCGACTGTCCCGCACGACTATGTCTACGGACTTCGCAGCCTGCTTCCAAGCAAAGACCAAGCGGCACTTCTACCAGACTACAACCTCTCGATCCGCGACCTTTATGCTTCTGCTACTAGGCTACTTTTGCACAGAGAGTATTCCGCCACACTTTTATGTGCGGCTGTGGGAACAAGCCTGGAGAACGCGCACAAGTTACCATCCTGGAGTCTCGATTTCAGCAAGCCTCTCCGTCTACCCATCGGAAGCAACAGCGCCAACACCAACAGTCCACATGAAGATCCCCCAGCAGACGACACCTCCGTCCTCCACCTCCACGGCACCCGTCTCGCCGGATCCATCACCACGAGCGTCCCGTACTCTTACTTATCCGCCGAACTCGGCGCGAACCCCACCGTAGCGACATTCATCCAAGACGACATCTACGCGCGAAACATACGCATGGATAATGCCTACGACGAACCCTGTTCCCCCCCACCCACACCAGACAATACTCACTTCTTCATGACCAGCAATACGGTGCTGGGAAAATGTACAAACAGCGTGCAGCCTAGTGACGAGCTTTGGACATTCGATGACGATGATGCATCGGTGATATTCGTGCTTAGGCCCGAGGAGGATATGGGAGGGGAGATAGGGCAGGGGAAGAGGAGATATAAGTTAGTTGGGCCATGTGCGATGTTGACAATAGGTGAGAGTGGGAAAGTGGCGCATGCTGGAACGGTAGGGGAGGATGTGCAGCTTGTGTGATATGATAATTGGACTCGACGAAGGGAGAGGAGGAGGGGGAATAGAGAGTTCATTGCGAATAACGAACGGGGCGGCATTCTGGCGGTGTGGACTGTCCAGAAATTACGAGACGTGAACAAATGTACATCGCGCGAATATGTGAGTAAGTGGCGCCAGTGAAAGATACGAGGATATAGCCTCTCTTGATCTTACTTCGGGCCCTTCCAATAGTGGTTGTTGTAATCCTGACCCATGCACGCTAGCGCGCTCCGCCACGCGAGGAACAATAGGAGTTTTGAGCTGCGTCCAATCACCTCCATCGAGCACGTGCCTTGTGGTCTGCGTGGCCCTCGAACATGTCCTCGATCTTACTTTTGGACTTTTGAGCTGCATCCAATCAAATCCATCCAAGGCGTGCCTTCCGAGTGGTTTGCGTAACGCGCGACACGTCCTCAGCCTCACAACTGACTGCGATATGAAGCATAAAGCATCCCTCAGTGCTGTTTACAGCCTGATCAAGCATTCTGTGCTTTGTGTGCCTCGCAACGTCTGGCGACTGGCCGCTTTTCTGTTTCCATTTGACTAACAATGGCCTTTCCCCTGTATGGCGCTCCGATCGGAGACTACAACGCTATTCCAACTCAGCAACTGTACGAACCGTACGGCGTTGATGAGACCTCTGCTTTTGCATGGCAGACCGAGCCTTTGGACGGGCAGGTCGTGACCACGCCAGGTCACAACCTGCAGCCTTCTACTCTCTCTACTTGGGAGTTCAGCCCTGCGCACTCGAGTGCAGTGCTTGCTGGTACCAGTCTGCCTGCATTTGCGTCTCCACCGCCTGCTGGTCCTGCGCCGCCAAAGGCAGGGCAGTCGCGAAAGCGCAAGGCGGTGACCCTGCGCCCAGACGATTGGGAGCCGTACAAGAAGCGCATCCTCGACCTGCACATCGAGCAGAATAAGCCGCTTCCTGAGGTGAGACAGGTGATGGAGAAGGAGTATGGCTTCAAAGCAGAGTATGTCGCCTCCCTTTGAGCAAGAGAGTGCCAGTCCTCGACTTGATGTTGACTGAGGCGTTTGCAGGCTGCGTCAGTACCGATCACGCGTCAGCCAATGGGGCAAAGACAAGAATGTCAAGAAGCAGGAGATGCAAGCGATTGTGCGAAAGCGCCAGAAGAGGAAGCTTGTCGAGATAGACAAAGGCCAGCTCGCTTTCGAGGTGCGAGGAACTGAAGTAGACCTGCACAAGATCGAGCGGTGGATGAAACGACACGACGTAGTAGACAGCGCTCTTTATGCGCCTAGTCCGGCAGCACGTAAGTCGACGCGAGCCAGACATGTTACTTCTCATTAACGCAACATAGCCACGCCGTCTGATGTGGGCTGCTACACGATCTCCGAGCGAAGCTCACCCGCAATGACGACGGTCTCTATGTACTCGCCAGTAGCATCGGGTTCATCGCCCGAGAGCGTGTATAGCATGGCGCAGAGGTCGCAGATGTCGTCGCCCGCCCTGTCAATCTCGAGCATCGTGCGGTCCCAGACCAGCGCCTTTGCTGGACAAAGCCCCGCCCTCACACCTCGATCTCTTCCGAACGTCCAACTTAGCTTTGTCTATAGCCTGGGCGGCTCAGGAAGCGCCATTGTACGAGGCGCACAGACTCGATACAGAGAGGATGAGGAAGAGCGCCTGCGGGATGATCTCTTTATAGCCGAGTTCTCGTTCTTAAGCGATCCTTTGGAGACACTGGATATGCTGTACGACCTTGGGTGGGTGCTTATAGAACAAGGGCGGTACAAGGCTGCAGAGAATGCTATACGTAGGTTGGTCGAGAGTCACAGAAGCCGGCTTAGCGATGGCGATGGCGATGGGGAGATACTTAGAGCCTGGACACTGCTTGGTCAAGCGCTGATTTTGCAAGGGCTGTATGTCAAGGCCGAGAAACTGTTCCGGCGAGTATTGCAAGGCAAGGACATGCTTGCGCACGATCGTTCAGTCATCAGCGTTGGCAACCTTGGGTGGGCGTTGAGAATGCAGGGAAAGTACGACGAGGCAGAGGCAATGTATCGACAATCGCTAGAGGCAGCAGTGAAGCTACTTGGGCCGAAGAACCCACACACGATCGTCTGCGCTACGAAATTTGGGACGATTCTGAAAATTCAAGGAAGATATAGAGATGCAGAGGCAGTGCTCAGCACGACACTGGAGTTGTGGGAGGAAGTATGTGGGCCTGAGAATCCTTACACACTGGTAACCATGCACAACTTGGCGGGAGTGCTAAAGGGTCAAGGCAGACACAAGGAGGCAGAAGAGATGTACAAGGAGACGATAGCCCTGCAGATAAAGGTGCTTGGGCCTGAGCATCCTGACACGCTAACGAGTATAAACAACATGGCGGGGTTGCTACACAGGCAAGGTAGATACAAGGAAGCAGAAGAGATGTACAAGGAGACGATAGCCCTGCAGATAAAGGTGCTTGGGCCCGAGCATTCTAGCACGTTGGGTAGCATGAACAACTTAGGGCTTGTGCGAGAGAGTCAAGGCAGGTATGAGGAAGCAGAAGAGATGCACAGGCAGACGCTAGCGCTGCGCATAAAGGTGCTTGGGCCTGAGCATCCTTACACGCTGATAAGTATGGAAAACTTAGGGGTAGTGCTCTACGACCAAGGTAGGCATCAGGAAGCAGAAGAGATATACCAAGAGACGCTGGCGCTGCAGATAAAGGTGCTTGGGCCTGAGCATCCTTACACGCTGATAAGCATGGGAACCTTGGGGGGAGTGCTATACAGCCAAGGCAGGTACAAGGAAGCAGAAGAGATGTGCAAAGAGATGCTGGCGCTGCGCATAAAGGTGCTTGGGCCTGATCATCCTGACACGCTGAAAAGTATGGAAAACTTAGCGCTTGTGCTGCACTGTAGAGGCATGTACGAAGAGGCGGAAGCGCTGCGCAGAGAAGTGGCAGCGCGTAAAGGAGCTCAGGCTTGAGCACCCCGGCATGCGCCACGGCTCTCCTCAAAAGTGAACTTGCTGGAGTTTTACTTATAGCGTCGAATATTCTACAATAGTTTCCTTCAATCAATGCTTCGGCACCCTACTGCAAGCTGCCTGCCTGCGTAAGGCCGTCCAGCATGTTGATTCCCAACTTGCGAAACTGACCAGACTCTACACTTGCCAATTCTATCCGGCTTCCAAAGCTCAGAATTCTTCGATTGCGCTTTCATTCCGACATGATGCTTCCAGAACATAGATTCATCAAGCCGGAGATAGACAAGACAGAGGGGTATATATCGGAAGTGTCGATTGACGCTAATGACAAAGTGATTGGATTGGCAACAAGGCTTGTTGGATATATGTACATTCTAATTTCGAAATATATCATTATGGAATAGTTGAGTGGCTTGGGGTGGTAGAGTACTTGCGGTGAGATATGGCTGGGGGTCAGTGGACGTATATTCACACGCTATAATTAACAGCATTCATGTTGTACGAGCTGTACCCAGGTTGTCGATCCTGGAAATATAATCATTCAACAACCACGAATGGGCGAGATTGTTATTTTTCGATAGCTACGATACTATACATTTCTCTTTGCGCATTTGTAGTGTTCAGATGTGTGCTGATTGTCTTTTAGCATGCAGGTGGTACGGGCATCGACTTCATCGTAACATGGCATCTTTTCTACGGATGCGAAGTGTCGTCAATACACGCGTTCATGCTTCGAAGGGAGTCTATGAATGATTCGACGTGTTTCTTCTTGTGTATTGGTGAGTTTCGAGCGCTCGCGTGCTATGCTACATGATGCCCACTTTCAATAGATCCCAATGACTAACGTGTTTGGCAAGCGAGTCGCGCACGCAAGCGAGTCGCGCACCCCACCAAACTTGCCCACCTCTGCACGCGTATAACTCAACAACGCTACAAGACAATATATATATATTTAAGTAGTATATTAAGTAGTAGCTAGAGTCTCTTTTTTACACGTACGTGAGTTGTGACCCTGCTCTCTACACCTTGTGCAGCGTGCAAGAGCCTGACGGCTAACACCTGATGGCTCTCCTCCCCTACGCTCCTCACGAGCAACCTGCTGCGTAGCCTCACGTTGGGCGAGTATATCCTCTCTTGCTCCCTTTGTGAGGACCCCGTGCTTCTGTATACGCTTTTTCTTGCGTTGTCTACGGGCAGACGCAGCCTCGTTAGCTCTCTCAAGGCTAACGATCCGATCGCGCATTAGCTTAGCAGACAGCATCATCACCTCTGCCCCTTTCTTGAGCTGGTCTATCGCTTTAATAATTGAGGCAGGTGAAGAGCTCTTGTGCTTGCGTACGCGCTCACGTATAAGTGTTGATTGAGCTTCAAGCTTACGTACGTTGCTAGGCGTACGAGTCTGCCATACAGCGTCTGGGAGAGCTAGTAGAGTAGGCGTACGCAGCTGTACGTCAAGCCTTGAGAGGACTACGTCTGGCTGGTGTGGGACAAGGCCAGCGCCTCGAAAGGCAGAGCAGATATTGGCTGACGTAAATGATCGATCGTACGCAGCCTTGACAGCTGGCAGAAACTCAAGCTTAGTGATATGGTTGATGTGGTGGCAGATTAGGCTCTCGATCTCACGGCTGTACGCGCGCTTCAGCGGCGAGAAGCAGCTAATATTGAGAGGCTGGAGTAGGTGAGATGAATGAGGCGGCATGCAGAGCGTGTAGATATTGTTCTCCTTGCAGAGCTCTTGAAACTCAAGAGAGTGGTGGCTCTCATGCCCGTCAAGGACAAGTAGGTGACGGGCTCCTATTGTACGCGTCTTTGTGTGAGCGTTAAAGTGCTTTAGCCACTCTACTCCTAGCTTATTAGTCGTCTATCTATTGTCGCTGACTGCGATCACCTAGTCGCGCGGGATTGCAGCTTCCTCGTACCAGGCAGAGACGTGGTACTTGGCGGTCAAGATGATGAACGGTGGGATAGACCAGCCAGCAGCGTTGATCGCAGCGATTAGCGTCGCCCACTCACGATTGCCTGGCTGGATAGTCTTTGGCCGGCCTCTCCTCTCTGACCCCGTCACGACAAGCTTAGTCGTGATCTTGCCCATCATGAAGCCAGCCTCGTTAAAGTTCCAGACGTCTTTATTACAGATACCGTACTTAGCTTTTGTCTGCTCTACAAGATCAAACCAGCCCTTTATCAAGGCTGTATCTTCATACAGAGCTCTCTGCCTATCGTACGGCCGATTGAAACGCGTTGTAAGACTGTCTGTACGCTTGACAAAGTTGGCTGGCCACTTCTGCCCAACCTGGCCTGCGCCACGCGCAGCTAGTAGCTTATCAGCCATATCACGTACAGCAGCGTACGTAGGCGCAAATCCACGCGTGTTAAGGTCAAGTATATACTTGACTATCACCTCCTCTTCTAGCTGGGTGAGCTTCTTTGAGTTGGGCTGGCAATCACGTCGGGCAGGCTTCCTAGCGCGTTGGTCGCGCAGTGTAGATTCAGGGACTTGGTAGACAGCAGCAGCGCGTCGATTGGTTTTAAATTGACTAGATTTGATAGATAAGAGAGCAAGCTGAACGTCTGCTTCTTTTGTAAGTACTTGAGTAGCTCTACGTGGAGCCATTGTACGTCAAGTTAGGAGAGGTGGGCAAGTTTGGTGGGGTGCGCGACTCGCTTGCGTGCGCGACTCGCTTGCCAAACACGTTATCAGTGAGAAACATGGACTTTTGTCGACAAGTGCTTCTGAACATCTCCATGGAACATCTTTCCGGTCAGCCTTGAGTGCTGTATGAATTTCCGAGCGTTGGCTACCATCCCCATCCCCACATTCCCTACGATCCGCTCCCTATGCATGCAATATGACTACCGTTCGCCAAACCACTCTATGCATCCCTTGCTACTTGAAATCATCCTCTCATCTATGACGCTTCTGCCTCTCATACCCAGCCGTGGGCGACTTTTGCGGAAAAGCGAAGGAATTATCATTGTCGAATCCCCCATACGGTGCCGCAGGAGAATTCTGCATAAGCGCGGTGTGCTCATCGTCTTCGTCGATCCCAACTTCACGCATATCTCTGAACGTAAGGTCGCGAGGCGGGATGGTAATCGGCGGAGGAAGTGAGTAACGCGATAACGGTACACGCGGTGGTGTTTCGACGTCGATCAACTTCTCCATGCGTTCATCTTCGCTGTCGCCAACCTCTTGAACACCAGCATACTCCAATCTGTCTTTGGAGGCTTGGGAGCGGGTTCGCGGAAGACTCAGAACAGGTGGGTTGAACAGCTGTAGAGCGATCGCATGGTCCTTGGATATCTGTTCTTCTTCTTCGCGGGCAGTTGCGATATACGGGTCCTCGTAGCGATTGATGAGGCCTGGCATGTCGTCGTGAGCCCCATTTTCCTGCATCTGCAGCCATCGCGCATACGCCTCGTCGCTCTCGAACGGGAGCTGTAAGCCTGTGCTTGCAGCCTGCTCGGTGTCCGCGCCCTGTCCGACCCCCTTGAGTAGCTGTCCCGCCGCTGTCTTTGCATCTTGGTTCCTGCTGTGAAGAGTTGGAGAACAGAACAATCCGTCAAGCCCGAGCCCACCTTGGTTGTTCTCGCGCTCCAAAGTCACAGCGTACTCTCGATCTTGCTCTTCCTGTTTTCTTCGTTTCTCCATGTCCTCGGCTATGGCGGCATCAACAACATCGGCGCAGGCTTGCTTCGCAGCAGCAAATCGAGAAGCTGCCGCGCCAAAGCTGATGGCTGGCCGCTGAGTCTCCAAGGCCTCCTTGACCCACTCCCGATGCTTGGCCTGCTCTTGCTGAAGCTGCTCTGTTGGCAGCTGACGAAACAGTGCGTTCTTGTAGATGCAGTGAATATCGAGGTGTGTGGTGGGCGTGACTGGAAGCGGCCAATACTCCGTTGTGATGTAGCGACTACCCGGTGGTGTTAATGGGACTCCAGGCTTGTAAATGAGAACCAAGTAAGGATCATGTTCGTGTTAAGTCCACTTACCATAGCTTCAGCTCCATTCTGCCTCTCGCTCCATCTGGCAGTTTCTGTCCTAGGCCCAACCTCGCAATAGCAGCCAGGCGCGTCTTTAGGACCTGACCATAGCTCATCGTCTTCATCTTTTGATGGTATGGAGACATCCTGTACGGCATGGCCTCTTTCAGTCTTAACAACTTGCTATGAACAGGTGCAACAAGCAATGCCATAGCAGCGCTCTCTTCCGCCGTGAGCGAGATGAATGGTTCGCCAAAATCTGGTTGCTGCGCGTCTCGTCGCAGGGTCATATCTGCCTCTTTGGACTCGTCGCTGGGGGATTCGTCGATCAGCGATGGGCATCCATCCGAGTCGGGTGCTTCAGGAAAGTAGTCCGGGTTGCTGAGGACCAAGTTAATCGGCGCGTGCGATGAGTTGGCAGGAGCGAAGACATCAACCGCATCTGACCACACCCTGCTTGTCGAAGGTCTGGGAGTGGAGTTTTCGTAATCTTCGTCGTCTCGGAAGAGGAGAGAAGTGCCACCGTCGTCACTCAAGCTAACGATTGTCTGCTCTGCGCTTTCCTCCCGCGGTACAATGTGCGTCGATGCATCATCATCGTTCACGCGCACAGCGCCAAATCCGTGCCGAACAGCCATGTCCCACATCCGCTTGAGTCTCCGTCCGAGCGAGCGCGCAAGATCTGAAAGGTTGAACGAGTGCGCGCGGAATGTTCTCCACATGTAAAGTGCGAGCGGTAGACGAGGCGGGTGAGGAGCTTGTGTGCAAGTAATGAAAGCTCAAGCTTGCTCGGAGATTGTCAGCGCTGGAAGCCGGAGTGAATGTTTGCTGCGGTCTGGGTGCGGCAAGCTACATATGAGCGTGGGGACGACAGGTGCAACGATTGAGTGAATATGAAGATTGAGACAACATAAGACAGGGAGAAAAAAGAGTGTTGCAGCACCACGTTTGTTTGTTTTTACAGTATTATACATCATAGACAAGCAGAGACAGATCAGGCACTACTCACCTCGCTCGTCTCATTTGCCCTCCTTCCAACCAATAGGTATCAGCGCCGCCGCGACCTGACCAACCCCTCGCTCCGTAGCGAGGAGGTTGAACTGCGCTGCCGCATTCCGCGTATCCTGTATCTCAAGCCGCATACCCAGGCCGTTCAGGTAACTCCGTACAGCGGGCGCGATGGGCGAAACATTCGGACCCGTGCCAATAATGAGTAGATCTAGCACCCTCACTGTCAGTAACCACATGATGTATCCCCTCTTCAGTATAAGAACTCACCAGGCTTCGGATACACCAGCTCCAGGGCGCCCCAGGTCTCCTGCGGCACTTCCCACTGGCCCTTCGCATTGAGCAACTTGCCCTTCATCGTGCTGTCACTACCCGCGACGCCTGGTTTCGCCCACGGCCACCACCGGAATGCCTCCCCGCCTATTAATAGTATGCCGCTGTCGCTGATGCGCACTTGGTTGTTCAGTGCGAAGCCGTCGCTCGTGCAGGCGTCGATGGATGTCGCGGGCGCAATCGTGTTTCGGAGCACATCTAGCTCGCGGAAGTCGGTCTGGGTGTCTTCGTTTGATTTTGGGCCGCGATCACGGGACTTTGGGGGCTTCGATTGCATTTGCGCTGGTCTTGTGGTGTGCAGACATCGTGTCGGCGTTCGCTGGCATGGTCGCAACGACGGTCGTGGCAGCGTACATTGTGATGTCGTGGGTGCGATTGTTCGATGCTGGAATGGTCTCACGGTTCTTGAAAGAGCGCGCGCGCAACATGAGATACTTCGTTCCATTGTGGTTGTGTGTGGATGCTCATAAAAAGTACGTAGAATCGCTTTGCAAGATGATGAAGTTCGTCATCGATGTAAATTCTGAAGCTCGGGCCCTGCGTCAAGCTTGGCCGCTACAACCCCGCTCTCCGCCCTCACTACTCCACCTCCATGCTTCCAAATCGATGCTCATGCAGAAAAGTCGCCGCGCTATGCTGTCGAAACCGTAATCCATGCTATCGTAATGTCGTAAAAATGCTGGCGCCGGCGCCTCATTCATCCTCCTCATCGTCCGAGTCGAACGCCGAAGGTAGGTCCTCACACGTCAAACCCGCCAGACCATGCTTCTTCATTGCGCCTGTCGCCGCTCCCTCGTCGCTGGGTGATGCCATCCTGATTGAATTGGATAGCTGCGACTCATTGCTCAATCGCTTGACCGGCTGCTTCTGGAATGTGAATTTATCAGCCACCACCTCGCTGGACAGTGACGACGGAGAAGGTGACCGCGACGTTTTCTGAGGATATTTTCGGCACTTCCATTCGTGCCAGTTCGCTTGTGGCTCTGGCTTGCCAAAGAAGATGGGCTGCCCTGCTCCCAGGTACACCCACTCGCTGGCTGGAGGATTGAAGCTTGGAGAAGTCCCGCTTCCCTTGCACAGCAGCGATGCCTTGAGTTGGCCGGATGGTGTCGCGACAGGCGAATTGCTGAAGCGCAGCCAGCTTGAAGAGCTGATGCGGCGATGGCTCGGCGATGTGACGATGTCTGAAGTCGAGGGCTTCAGGAAGATACGGCGAGGCGCAGACCGCTCGAACGGCGAGTCGTACAGCGGCGGCACTGGAGGCATAGGCCGCCCGTGGTGCGTGGTCGAGAAGTAGTCCTGCGCTGCCATGGTAATTGATGTGCGCTGGTTTGTGCTTCTCGAGTGCGCCGGTCGTTTCAAGCTTGATCAGTGGGTGAGTCGTTTGCCAGTGCGGTTGAGGATTGAGAGAATTATGTGGCCGAAAGTCGAGGGCCTGGCCTCATTGTAGGACTGTGTAGCTGCACAGTGATGCTTCGAAATGAGGTGGCTGGTTCTCATTGTCTATTGTCGTTGTTCATTGTTCACTCTCACCGTTGGGTGCCTTCACCCGGCGAACAGCACAAAGACACTGTCAAGAAACGACTGACCGTGCCAGCATGCACGCAAAGCGGGGTTAATCGTGCCCAGGTGACAGATTGTTGCAGCTTAGCTGTCTAGACTTGCACCTCGTGGTGCTCTCTGCCCAGATAGTCAGCGAAAATGCACGATCTTGAATGCGAGTCTTCGTCGCGTACCTCGTGTCCAGGCGCCCACTCCATGTCTGCGAATCTTCGGAGTCCGAGAATTATAGTGAAATTAGTGAGTGTGGATTTCTCGCATGCTGGCTTGTCGGAGACTGCGCGCTGTACCGGGCGTGAGCGTTCCACGTACACTGCGTCACCCATGTTGACCGATATCGCAAGTCGAGTTCCGCCGTATGATGGTGTTAGAAGCTAATTTACTCATACTTCAAGGGAAGCGCATGCCATTGCTACTCCTGGGGTCGAATTGGGAAGTCGCGCTTTTCACAAAACACTCTTGCTATTTGTACAAAAGCCCATTCGAGTCGCTGACCTTCCATGCTATGACGACTGCAGTCATTCTTTCGAGCGCTACAAATCATCGATCTTCCTTATGCATGGCTTCCCGTTCGCTTTTGAAGGATGATGAGTCGTAGATGCCGATGCCGCTCTCGTCCATGAGAACTCGTCCTTGAGAAGCGACACTGACAGACTACGACTTCAACACCAACTTAGACCTCCTTTCCCGGTAGCGGCGCACCTATGGATTTGTTCACGAGACGTCGCGGTCATGATGTCGCCTGGGAAGAGTACAGTAAGCTCCTTTACGGATGCTTCGCCGTCCTCGCTCTTCCGCCATGACTTCTCGCGAGGCATCGCGGTGCCGTACCAGCTGACCTGAACAGCGGTGTGCGAATCAGTAAATGTCATCTAGACTCTCGACATCAGTTCCACCAGTTTGTGCCATGCGTGTATTCGTGGCAATGAGGTCTAGGGAGGTTGTGGTCGCAACACGCGACTCGCTTGCAGGTTCAACCTTACTTCCTGGAAGAAGATCAGCGTGTCTTGATGCAAAAGTCTTGTACTTATGAGATATCTTCCCCGAAATCGCCTTCTCCGAAGTCGCAAACACATTCGACGCAGATCGTGCCAACTGTATGCATTTTGAACCACACCCTGAACATGTTTTTGGCATGGAGCTTTCGAAATTCTCCATACCGGTTACACACCCTGGAATTTATTCACCACGTAACTCCCCAACCTTCGGGTCATTGTGGGTGGTCATAGCTCAGAGTCGTTACTCTACACACAGCTGGTGGGTGAAAGGTTCGCCACGTGACGACAAATTCACTCTCGTGCCAGGCTCGTCGAATGCAACACTGAGCTCGGGCTTCCGGCCTAGGCTCCTTTGGATTCACGACCCATGGTGCACAAAAGGCTACACCGATGTAAGTCCTGCTCATTCATCTCCTTATCCACCTCTACCCCAAGTCGAGCAACCAAGATCAAGATTTTTGGCTCTAGCACACCACCTCTCTTTATTCATTCTCCACCCCGGACTTGACTTCTAAGTCACTCGCAACAACCTCTCAAGGAACTCGCCGGTCTCTAAGGATCTCTGTTTCGGCACATCGATACCAGCATGTCGAATAGTGGTCATGCTTTCTGGCCAGCCGCTTCACAGGATGACTTCGGCGAAATGAGTTGGTCTGACATCCGCGTACCCGAGCAAGACCTTTCTCATATCGACCACGTCCACCAGCAGTTCGTTCCTGATTCTGCTGCGCGAGACATGCTCTGGGATCCATCACTGCCGAATAGTCTTCCGGTCGGTTTTCAGCCGGATGCCCAGGACGATTACCTCGATAGCTTTGCAAACCTAGACCATGTCGGAGCTGCCATGATGGATGGTCACACACCACCTCAGCTAGACTCAACGTGGGCTATTACTCCGTCTCCAGACAGCGACAGCTTTCCGACTGGATTTGCTCCCCTAGTGCCTAGCACGCTGCCACGATATAGCAATCAAGGCTTTGTTCAGGCTTCATGGAATCTGCAAGCCAGCATGGGTGTCCCAGCAATTGGTGGCCACGATGTCGGATTCCAGCAGTCACCAATGGTCCATGGGATGTCCCAACAGCCGCGGAGCCCGTACGTTATCCCTCATGATTATCATGATCAGATGCAGTCCCCGCCCGGTGCGTACCACACTACTTCTGTTCCAGTGCGATTGAATACCGCCACGTTCTATGATTCTCATCATGGAGGACCGTCAACATTGCCAACAGCCCACGCAGCTCCTCTGCGTTTGCAGCAAACTCCAGTGCGCCATGATGCAGCCATGGGTAACGCTTGTAGCATTGGGAGTGCCACTTTGCATGATGTTAAAGGTAATCGTGGCACGAATAAATTCGGGGCATCATTCTCAAGCACGGCTGATGCGCCCGGTCAGAACAATCTCGCCGATGAATTGTCGCGTGAGGACCAACATCAGCAGCTGCTAACGCCGTCCGGAGATACTCATAAGGCTACTCCTCAAATACAGACCTTGCTTGTTCAGACTCCTGCAGGTCTTCCGAATGAAGGTGCATCCTCTGTGGGCGCGGCGCAGAAGCCGTCAACGAAGGCCAAACAAGTCTCTTCCTCCAAGGATTTCAAGCGCACCAAGTCGACTTTGAAAACGCTCGCGCAACCCGAGACTGACAATGATATGGCGGGTTTGCAATCTACGCTGAAGCTTGGACCAGAGGTTACGGCTTCTGCGCATCCTCCGCACCATGATCTCGATGGTGCTATGCAGACGTTGATACCTGTGCATAATATCACGGGCAAGGCAATCCGCGGGTGGAAGGAGAACAACCAAGCTGCCAATGAAGATGCCACAAGAGTCGCATCAACAGTTTTGGCTAAGCATACCGCCAGCGAGGCAGTTGAGGAAGACGACGATGTAGTCGGAGGCGATCGACCCCAGAAGAAACCGAAGCACAAGCGCAATAAGTCTGACGACAGTGCAGAGTTTGAGTTTGAAGCTCGACCAGAGAAGGCCACCAAGACAGGTCGATCTGCTAAGCTTGCGGAGCTTGAGGAATTCATCTTGCCAGACTATGGGAACACGGTCTTGAGCTTTTCCAATGTGGCCGCCGCCCTCACCAGTCTTCAAGACCGACTGAAATCTATCGAAGGTGCTTTCATCCCCGTGGGTGAAGATCCAACCGTCCCACAGAGCGATGAACAGATCAAGGATGCTGTCAAACTTGTTCTCGGTGCGATGAAAGATTTGGATCACGCGAAGGATCACAACAGCCGTGCCTTCAAGTCTCGATGGAGGGAAGGCGCTCTACATCCGTACAGCGACGAGGTGCTTGAGACGACCAGCTGGAAGATAGTTGTAAGTGACATTCAAATTATCAACTGATGATCTTAAAAGGCTAATGACGACAGGATCTATGCGTAAGGCTCCATCGCGAGGGACCGTCTGCACTATCCATTGGCGACCCTCATTATTTGCCGCAGATCAAGCGGTCCGCGCATCTAAAGTTTACAGACCGCCTCAAGATGATTGCGACTCTGTTGATGGAGTGGAAGGCGCGCTGCGACGGACTCATCAAGGGCGACTCCTTGCAAACCGTCGTTGCCGCGCCTATAGAAGCACTTGTGTCTGCTGACGGGAATTCCACAGCAAACAAAGTGCGAGGACATAGGATCAACCTGGGAGCTGAGGTGGAGGCCAAGGAGCAGGGCGGTCGAAAGCGCAAGGCAGCAGATGACAGCTCAGAAGACGCACCGAAGAAGAAGACGCGCAAGCGTAGTGAGTACCTCAGCGACTTTAACAATCATTTTTTCGCTAATCAAGATAGGTCAGTCGAAGAAAAAGAAGGACGCTGACGTTTACACCATGACCGTTGGTCAGATCGAAGTCGCCGCCGAGGACGACGGTATAAATGGAGATGTGGTCGATGGGGGTGCGGCCGGAGCTGGTCGTGCAGGTGCCACTGATGTTGCACTTACCCGTGGCGCTACCGACATTGCCGGTGATGTCGATGCTGAGGGCGAGACTGTCAGTGATCCGGCCCAGCAATCTCTCCATCAGTAGATTGTGCCGCTCAGAAACTTGCGTCTCTGCTAGATTTGTCTACGCACCATTCCGCCAGACACGTGACTTTTCGTCACAGGAGTATATGGCATGATAAACACCCATTTTGAAGTTTGGAGGAGACTACACCATAGTACCAGACCCGCCTGCGTCAGTGGGTATACAGCAGCTGAAGAGTAACGTATTGTCACAATTCAGTCGCAACACGTCGCTTGAGCGAAGCAATGCCATATCTAGCTCACAATGAACAATCAAAAGGCGGGCCTCCACGCCATACAAATGCCATGTATCCTATACTGAATGATCAACGAACATGTGTCGTGCGCATTTCTTACGCCATCTCCTTCAGCCCGCTTCATCTTCATACCCGATTCTCCACCACCCTCGGCCCCTTCTGCATCATAATCCACTCCGTACTATCCAGACTTCCCCCATCTCCCGCCTCATCCTCACTCTTCGTCCTGCTCCCCCGCCCTACTCTTGACGTCGAACTACTTCCCCCCTTGCTTTCCCCACCCCCACCATAGCTAACCTCATACCCCTCCTCCTTAACAATCTGAAACGGAAATGGCTGTCCGTCTGCGCTCTTACTCGGTGGCGCGTTGTGCTTTTTGTTGTTGCGGCCGGATAAGGCGTAGGCGTTCGGGCCGTACGAGGAGTTTGCAGCGTTGGTGGAGCGCGCAAAGACGGAGGGGAAGAGTTGGCCGAATAGGGGCTTGCAACCGGGGAGGCAGCCGCAGACTATGCCGATGGAGGTTTCGATGGAGATTATGACGAAGAGGACTGAGCCGTGCCCTGGTGGTATGTGCAATTAGCAAGGTGTAGTGTGGGAATGATCGTGGTGTGTGGGTGTGGGCGAGTGATGTGCAAGACGTAGGTCAGATGTGACTTGGGTTGGTGGACAGGGAAAGAAGTGAAGATGCATTTTGGGGCAGGAGAGAATCGAAAGAGGGAAGCGTGCAGATAAGTCAACAAGTGGCAACTAGTGAGAACTCACATAGGTAATCCCAGGACTTGATGTAGATTGAACTGTACCACACACGACAGACTCCGGCAACGCAGATGATGACGCCGAGGCAGAACATTGTGATCAGGGTAATGCGTTGGCGGACGGAGATTTGGACGGAGGCAAGGTCTTTAGCTGGCCAGAGGAAGATGACGACTGAAGTGGTTGTTGGTCAGGTCTGTGACGTCGTTGCTTTCTAGATATCACTGTACGTACAGTCTGTGAGAATGTTCAGGCCTGAGGTTGTGTAGTATAATATGCCCGGATCGAGACAGTCGCGGACCGGGGACTGAATGAGCCAGTAGCTTTGGACTGGCTTGCATTGGAACAGCGATAGGAAGAACGCCCCGATGCCCCATGCGACTTCAAAGACCATGGTGCTGTAGCAAAACCATTTGTTGACTTTGCCCGGAAAGATGCCTTTGTGATTATTAGCATTTCTGGCAGATTTATAACGTTGGATGATTACTTGCGAAGATAGGTAATCAATAACGATATCTTTGTAAAGACGCATACGGGGATATACATCAATTGACAAGCCATCGCCATCTGCGCCGCTTGGTAGGGATTGGCCAGTATCTCAGGCCGGAGATCATAGAGATGATACCCAGTTTGGTAAGCCGGAAGTGTCGATACACATGTCATAATATTCGTCGCAGCTGAGAATATCTGTCGCGCATCATGTCAGCTCTCATCACCAAGCGCGCACGGCTTATGGAGATGGCGCACCAGTGCGATGAGCATGAACCAGTCGTCCCATCCAATCGCTTTCACGATGATAGTTCTGCTGTAGAATCGCGCAGCCACGAATACGATCGTGAGGATTGTCAGCGGGATCTCAACACCAAGGACGAGTGGTCGTTGGGTTGTTGGGTTGTCATAGTTTGGAGGCGGCCATTTGAGTATGTCTTCAAACGTGGGAAATGTTGACATATTGCACTTGACGCAAGTCAGAAGTAAGGAACAGAGTGCAAGAACAATCGATGCCAGAATGCGCACTCACGAGCAGTGATACCTGAAACGATTGCACCCCTGAGTGTTCTGGAAGCCCGACGCGGTTCCTGACTCTTGGCTCAACAGAGGGCGGCCGCTTGAATATGTGTGCAATAATAGGGCCGAGCCTATGGCCAACCGCAGCAGCTCGTCTAGCTCTGGACCAAGCAAGAATCCATGAGAAGAGGCCAGGATGGCGATACACAAGGCAGCTTCTAGAAGTACGGAAGACGCGAAGACGTCCCAGTTAGAGTTCTATGATTGGCGACGATCCGCGTTGGGCAGCTTCGCTGGAACTTTGGAGAGAGACTGGTTCACCACGTACGATTCGTGTCAAGCCTGCTGATCTAAGATCGATAGTCTACATCATCTGTAATGCCTCAGTGCTCCGCGTGTTCTTGCTAGAGCTCTCTCAAGACGATTAAGTACAGCAAGATGTGGTTTCGAGTATGATGGTAGCCCCGAACTGAATGCTACTGTCTTGATGCTTGCTGCTGAACGCCACAAGAAACTGCCAGTGGAAGTCTAAATAATTCGCAAGCTGCTGCAGAAAATGGCAAGCTCGAATCATACCCCAAGAATTAGACCAGGATGCGTAGATCAGTGGACGCCCCAGATCTGCCGGAAGCGTTCTACCGACGCGCTATCTTCCTAGCGTCGTGACGATGACAATCAAAACATCGCGCGCGAACTTAAAAATAATTGACCGAATCGCGAACGGTCGGTCCTAGATTTAATAGCCGGTGCCCTTTGAGGGACTTTTATGGCCTACATGATGTTTTACACACCAGGGACCCGTCCTACTGCACTCTCCTCCGTATGCAGTCCCCTGTATGCTAGTGTACGTGACATGAACCACAGGTTTGCGCGATTGTGCTATGATTGGATTCACGCCTTGCGAACACAAAGCGGTTGGTCGAAGGCAGGGATGGTCGGTCCATCGAGAACTTTGTTGTCGACGAGGCTTAGAGTGCATGCCACCAGTTCTAGCAGAATTATCACGAATCAGCTCCATCCTACGCGATTCAACTATATGAACCTCCCAGGGGAATATCGTTATAATTCGAGTCTTTTAAATGAAGGATGCACCAATGGATTGAATCGCTCGCAGGTTTGCCGCGCGAAGATCCGGCTTGCACACCCTTCGATTGAACCCCATACCATCTGACATGGTCATAATAAGCCATCCCACCAACTTCGAACCCGTGTTTAGCGATATAAATTGGTGGAGGTGTATCACAAGTTCGCATGGGTTGGTAAAAGTAGAATGATCGCTTGATGGAAAACAATTGAGAACAATACGACTTCGAAGACTATCGGATGACTCGACTCAAACTCGAGGAGATCCATCAAGCTTGAGCAGCTCCAATCTAAGCGAAGACGAAAATCAAAAGAGTGTTGATATAGCTGACTGTGAGCTTTCCGTTTTGAAGTTGAGCGGCTGGGCCGAGAGCCAACTCCACGTGAATGACCCGGCGCTAAATTAGCGGGGTGCGCCAAAGGGCGCGGTTCGTTGCGCCATCCAAGATCCACCAACCTTGCGAGCGACACTACTCCACGCCAACCCACTGAAGTCGCGGACATGTCATTGCCAAGTCAGCTTTGGCGTTGGTTCATCAGTGGTGTCGCTGACCCACGTTTCCTGTTTGGTACTGCTTCAACCGTAAGTCATCGCCCAACTTCTATACTCACGATGGTCATTATCTTCTCATAGGTTGTCGTGTACACTTTGGCACGAATCGTGTACAATCTTCACTTTCATCCGCTGTCGAAATATCCAGGGCCAAGGCTTGCCGCTGCCACTGATCTTTGGTGGGCATTCGCGGGGTTAATATACATCTTACCCACGTGCAAATCTTGAGTTCAGCTGACAGGGCTTCGTTATAAGAATTTCCGGCAGGTATCCATGGAAGATTGAGGCAGCCCTTCAGAAATATGGTAACCTCCATGAAACCATTCATTGGTCATGTCATTCAGCTTAGACCTTTGCAGGCGACGTTGTTCGTGTCGCTCCCAATGAGCTAGTCTTCATCACACCCCAAGCGGCAAAGGGTAATCTTTTTGTCTTTTAGGCCTCGATCGCTTCCGAGTACTCGTCGCTGATACTTGAGCCAGATATTTACCTTGCACAGGAGAAAAACCTTGAGCTTTTTGTGCAAGTCGGCTATGACGCACTCGATACAGGCGATAATGGAATCACTAGCGAGCCAAACCCCGTCAGGCATCGCGAGATCGCGAAGAAGCTTGCACCTGCCTTCAGCACAAGGAACCTGAAGGCAAAGCAGGTTATAATCTTGAAGCATATCAATATGTTTATTCAGCGGTTGAAAGAGGCAGGTGCAGGCGAACGTGGGGCAGAGATGCAGACTTGGACAGATCGACTCGGACTGGACCTCTCGGCTGATATGGTCTATGGCCGTGATATGGGCCAAGTGAGAGACAGTGAGTGCCTAGGATAATGCTATGTACATCACCTGGCTGATGCCATACTAGTGAAAGATTCAATCTTCCTCTCCTCGAGTCTCAAACTCAACTTATTCCTCACGATGAGCCAAGTCACCAGGAAGTTTCGACTGTATTTCCTACCCTACCTGACTATCCCGTTCTCTGTCTGGTTCGTCATGCCTCAGCTCATAAGCATGCATTCGCAGGATTTCAAACAGCGCATTGAGCGTCGGGGCACCACTGAGCATCTGGACTACTTCGAGACGCTCATGCCCTACGACAAACCTGTACCTACAGATAAGAAAGATATCTACCACCTAGAGAATATCGGAGGACAGCTTCTTCTGGCTAGCTGGCAGCCTCTGGCAAACCAGTTCTACTCATTGATCTTCTTCATTCTCAGAGAGCCGACAAGATACGCCAAACTAGTGAAAGAGATAAGAGGAGAATTCTCAGCCGCCGAAGACATCAACATAGAGTCTACCAGTACCTTAAGATACCTGGGCGCATGCATACAGGAAGGCTTGCGTTTACATCAAGATACTGTGGACGGTTTGCCACGAATCAGTCCTGGTGCCGTGGTCGATGGCCACTTCATTCCCAGAGGCGTAAGTGGATCATATCTTGCGAAGTCGTTCTGAGCTCCATTGTCAATTCAAGCTCATCTTTCCTAGGCTACTTGTCAGATCAGCTACTTCGCCGCATCGAGAAGCCCACGTTACTTCGCGGACCCACTCAAATTCCGCCCTGAAAGATGGCTGCCACACGACGACGCGAGATATGATGTCAGGTACAAAGACGATGACTTAAAGGCGACGAAGCCGTTCAGTCAAGGTTTGAGGGGCTGCCCAGGTGGAGCAATCGCGGTAACCGTTATTCGATTGTTCATCGCAAGAGTCACATGGGAGTTTGACCTCGAGGAGGTGTCAGGTCAAGATAAGCTAGACTTTGACAAAGACTTCAAGTTTATGACGTTTTGGGAAAGACCACAGTATCGGGTTCTCTTCAAGCCGGCACGTTGAATAGCAGATGATGAGAACGATGAGTTGAAATCCGAGGAAGATGTGGCACCACGCATTATAGTTCTCTGCATTGACACATATCAAACCTGTGGCCTACAATGCCACTGGAGGCACGCATTCCCCCTCCATCAAATTCCGACACCCCTTCATGTGCGAAACGGTCTCAATATCTGCATCACAGTTTTAGCTTGGTCTTGCATGTTCTCGTTTGACACTTGTGTGATTAAAAATATGCTTTACATGACGTGGGCCCGTTTGACAATGTACGTCGGCCTTCAGGCTACCTCATTGTATCTCGTCGGGACAGGGCAAATGAATGGGCCAAATCATCGTCTTGTCGTTGACACGTTCTGTGGAAAGGCTGAAGGGTGCGGCTTCACCACTCTTCACCGCTCCGCAGACTGTGATGGGAGAGGGAATCGTGCCAACATTGATTTGGACGGTCCATGCGTAAAAGTACTAGGCCACTATTGGGACGTCAAATATCCTTGCGTCTCTGCCAATCCCAAACATTTTACAGCTCACCTAACCTACGATGAAGCAAATGTTTGAATCACAAGAAGGTAATCGAATGATTCGGACATGGACGATATAATCTTACCGACGTCCTAACATGTCATACTCAGCGAGTGTAACCGCCATTAGGGTCTTGGAGCGAGCGGCTGATATACAGGGTCACATGAAATCTCGTAATCAAAGATCGACAAATAGACGCTGGCGTGACGAATCCAAAGACTCGACGATGTCCGTTGCGGTAGAAGCTGATTTTTCATAAGAGCCTTTACGTGGTCATTCCGGTCCCTGGTGGTCTACAGGTTGAGTGTCTTCCTTTGTATGGGACTAAATGATCGACTACTATAAAGCAAGAACCTTCCCATTCCAATCGACGTAGCCGCCATTTGGAATGCTCGCCCCTCCCGCTGTACCAAACGCCTCAATCGTCTTCGTTATGCCGTTGATACATTCCTCCATATCGTTTTCTCCGTAATAATCATTCATCTTTGTGGGCAGGTATCCGGGATGTATCGCCAAGGTTATCACCTTAGATTCCATCTTCGTCAGATCAACAGCCACAGTTTTTGTGAGCTGATTGACTGCCGTTTTGGATAAACGATAGCAGATGTTCCCTCCTTTGGTATTGTCTGTGGGCATATCAGCAACCTATACTTACCAAGAGGTAGTACCGCAACAACTTCACCCACCGGCTATGCTTGCCATATCAGACGACATGTTGATGATCTTGCCCTGTTCCGCCTTTTGCAATGCTGGCAGAAAGGCTTTGCAGGCCATGAACGGCCCCTAAATTCATCGCATATCAATTACTACTCAAAACTCGTCCCTATGTGCACATCTTACGATAGTATTTACTTGAAAGTGTTCAAGTAGATCTTTGTACGACATTTCCGTGAATGGCTTGTCATCCCACGTATGGCAGAGTGCTGATCGGTAGTAAGATCTTTTAGTTTGAGACAGAAGATAGTAGAAAGTGGCAGGCAGAAATAAGCGAGACGAACCTGCACAGTTGATGAGCACATCGAGCGATTCATCCCCAAACTTTTCCGCTGCGACCTTGATTGAGTCGCTGTCTAGATAGTCGATTTCAATGGTCTTCACACCAGTTTCTTTGAGCTTTGGATCGCAATATCAGCTTTTGGCACGGGTCGGAGACAGCGTCTCTACCTGCTGAACGGAGCCATCGTCCCGGGTCTCTGCTCTGTAGGTACCGTAGACTGAGTAGCCCATGGTATGGAATCGGGTTGCAAGCTCGAACCCAACACCCCGGTTTGAACCTATATTCGGATTAGGGACGAGGGTAACGTAGGATCGGTATCATGTAATTCATCACTTGCCTATCACCAAAAGGGTCTTCATGATTGGTAATATCTTTACAAGTTGATGTTGGCGTATTGGACGTGTGCAGGCAGCGACCTCGAGGACTTCACGCGGAACAGCAAATGTAAGATTTATGCAGCAGGTCAACGTTGTAGTCTGCAGCTTCTTAGCCGCTATCCTAGCCTCAGGGGGACACGACAGTCACCCTAGCATAGTAATCTTGGTAGAGGGGGACGCGGGGCCCGTGGACCCCAACACTCAAACGCATACGTCGTCGGCAGCCCTCTGGAGATCCCTCATCATGCATCCCGAACACCCTTAAAACTAACGTAAGCACCGGATACCAGCCATTGAACACCATCAATGTGCTTTGTCTCCGCAGACGTCTGATCTTTCTAAACCACTACGCGCGTCGTTTCGCTGACTACTGCCTGGACCTATCTTAAATACTCAAAAAGCGGGCAGCTTACCGACACAAGACCACCGGGGACCTGCCATGCGCATGCAGGAAGGTTGCATCGAGCAATTGCGTGGCCTAAGACGGGCCGCGATGGTGCCGCCTTCCCCATCCTTGCACCCTCAAGTGCTACTTAGAAAGGATCATCATCCGTGGAATGGCGGTCTGGGATTTCGGGTGGAGCTGCTTGGGTACAGGTTCGCCTGCCCTGCTAGCGGGAGCGCTAGGATGCGAAGAAACCCCCTCGACGTCCCGTGGTATTCTTCGACCTACTTTGGTGTAGCAAGCCATACGCAAATCATGAGCAAATTTGGAGGGCGAAAGGGTGGATCAAAACGTCCCCACGCACCTGCGCGACGGAGGTTCTGCTTCAAGATTGGGACCTTGTTCTACGTGATATGCGCCACCACCGAGACGCCAGACTGCTTCTCAATGCAGCTATGATGCTTAACCGAACAATAAGAGCCAGTAAAACAATGCGCGACGTGATAGAGTTTTTATAAAAATCTCGTCTTGCTGCGAACATCTCAATAAAGGAAAGATCTGTTGGAGCACTGGATTCCATTACAGATAATATTTTCGTTGCTTCTGGAAGTATAAATTCCCACTTGTTGCCGCGGTCACTATCAGGTTCTTTACAGATCTACTGCTGTGCCTCAGCGACGGGAATCGGCTTCTCTGCCATTGCACAAAGCCGGAATATGTGCCTAAGATGCGCAGCACCCTCATCGTCGAGGTAATCAACAATAGCTGAGTCTACTCGGAGTTATTCAGGGCGTCAACCCACGGATGATTATTGTAACTTACGAATCAAGCTCCTGTTGTCAAACATAACAATTGTCTTTGGTGCCCAGCGCACGCGAGCTTGGAAGTCGTGACCCGATATCATGTGATTAAGCAGGAAGTCCATCAGCATCTTCGTCTCGGCTTCTTTGAGCCCAACAACCTTGGTCATGAACTCGCCATTGATGAACAAGCACCGCTCACCAGTAACAGGATGTACTCGCACGAGGGGATGAATTGTATCAACGGGATCTTTGCGTATACGACCACCAAGTGCCCTCGTATGCGCAATCATCTTTGAGGACGTGTGAAGTGCTGTGCAGCTGTCGAGAAACGTGCGCAGAGTAGGAGAAAGACGACTGGGAGGCGCCCATATAGTCAGTCAACGTTCATAGGGCTATGGATCTCTGCAACGTACCGATAAGCCTCTCCCGTAGAAGCAAACACTGTGTCACCACCCACTTCGGGCCCATTCAGCAGGCCAAGCATCACGTATCCCGGTGGTTGAATCTCGTAGCTGACGTCCTGGTGCCAGAGACAGGATGTCAAGCGAGTTTCCATAAAACGGGCTATCTCTTCTTTGTTTCCATCCCGATGGATGATGTGGAAGGCTGGATGACCCCGAACAGAACCTGATACTGGTTGGTAGTTGAGCTTGCCAAAGTATTCCATGAACTCCTGTTGCGCAGCCGGGCCTGCATCGATGAGATCTTGATTCGGGAACGCTACTACTTTGCGCTCAGCAACCAAGTAGGCCAGTTCATCTTTGGCTTTGTCGGAGAGCCTGCTTAGTTGCAACCCTTCGGCAACAGTTCCCAGACGTGGTTGAATAGGGCTGAGTTTGACCCCAGAATTAAGCAGATTGGGAAGAGATTTGTCTTCGACTCTGAGGGCCGGGTCCTGGAATTCGAAAGGTTTGAGAGGCTCAAACTGTATCTCATCAAAGTTGGGAATGTATTGAGGATACTGCGTATTTTGTTCTCCATCTTTATCCAAAGAGAGATAGGGTAGATTGATATCATAGCTGATGGGTGCTTCTGATGCAAGATTGGTAGACATCTTGAAACTTGGTCGGATATTGTGCAAAGACAATGTGGGTTGTTCGTATGTTGGAAAACGGGGGCAATCTAACTTTTCTGGATTTGTTGTTGCATAGAGGCAGCAGTGCCGCACGGGCCGAGGCGCATTGTATCAAGCGTTTGGTCTAAGACCGACTTACGCCTCCGAGCTACAGAGCAGCTATCAACGTCCCGGGAATTTACATGCACGCCCTGGGATGGGCGTAATGTGTTGGATCCACCCACTCTCCATTCTCACCGATTGTGGAACATTATTCGTGATATTAGTCCTGCAACGTTGATTATGTTGTGTTGGCCTCCGTGTAAACCTTTTACAAATAAGTAAGCATGTACTCACGATGAACGGTAAGCACTAACTAACTTCTATCTTCTACAAGAGTGCCCAAATTTTTATCAAGCATTCTGTTTAGTATCTGTTGTGTAACAAGGTTCGAGTTGCTTTGAGGTTTCGGCTTACTGACCCCTACGCGGAGCTTGCTATAGGGCTAAGTATAGTCTAAAATCTTTGGTGGAGCATGGAGTGCTGCCAGACTCAGGTCCGCTAGCTACTTTTGTGTAGAATATGCTTAGGGCCCCCCATCGAGTTTCGTCAAGATTCCAGCTAATAGAGCCATCAAGCAGGGCTTCATGTCTAGGGATCTGGTGCAACTGAAAAGCCCCGACACCAACGGGTCCTAAGTTACAACAAAATGTCACCACACTTATCTGTGTTCGCGTGCTGTATCCGTGCTTGGTATGTTTTGCGGATCACACCGGCAATGCAGAGTGCTTTAGCCGGGCCACTATGCGGATTTAGCGGTGTAAGTTGAACAGTCTCATTTGATAATTTTCCTATAGCTGTTTGGCTGCAGGCGTGTCCCATTGCGGTAGGACACGCCGTACATGCTTACAACATCGGTTTGTTGTTATCAACATGCATGATTCCATTCCCATCAGCGATGTGTTCAAACAAAAGTCGAGTGGATTTATCAATGCGCTCCTCAACTTCTCGACCCCACGAGTGGCGGTGACAGTTGCGCACGGAGCCAAAGGGTTGGCTGACTCAAACAAGAAATAATCCCAGTTGGAGACCCGGTTAATTTCTTCTACGCCCCACGACGAGACTTCGCCCCTGGGGCCACGACTAGACTACGCCGCACGACAAGATGTTGGACATTTCCACCCATTATCTTAATGGAGTGTCGCTTACAAGACTGCACCAACGATCATCATGTGGTTGAAGGACAGGAAACCCTGCTAGCGCGTACTTGCTCACGTAGCCCACTAGAAACAAATTGTTGATACCGCTTACAGAATGCAACGTTTAGTCCGTGCCCGCGGGCCGAATCTTGAGCATCCTCCAAGCTCACAGTCCTTGGAAATAGCGACTCCTAATAGGTCAGCAAGACTCACCATCATAGCGTTGTTCGGGCTTCAGATTCTCACACTCTAGTCGGACTGCTTACTATCTTAGAGGGTCGCAAGGTGACTGCTTACTCCAGAGAGAGAGCAAGGTCAAGTATCTGAGCTGAATAGTATGCACCAAGCTTAGGAGGGTGGCACAAAAATCTACCGAGGCTATCGCCAAAAGCACTTCAAGGTCGATGCACATCGCGCACCACAAGGTAGGACGAGCACTACTACGATCTCGGAGTCACCAGACAAGTACTGTAGATAACTTATTGATAAGATTTTTGCTCTACCTGAATGCATGAAAAGATCTGGAAGAGATATTATGAATCACATGAACGTGCGAAGCAAAGTCATCATTTCTGTCGGAGATAGCCCAGACGTGCTTACTCCGATGTGTAAACAAAAATATGATGGGTGATATGCCAAAATAGCTAATCCCATTCTAAATAAATAATGCTACCCGTAGAGCTGAATGGGTTTCACGATGTCATAAAATGTCTGCTGGGCGTCTTTTCAATCGTCGACATTACAAGTTGAGGTTGAACGAGAACATATTTTACCCACAAGGTAAGTGCGATACACTATATCCTCGTATTTCATGCTCTAAGTGCACAGGAAGGTGGAGATCACAAGATCGGCGACACTACCACTCTCGACTACCACTCATCCCCAATTATCCTGCAACAACAGATGAAGAGGCCAACTTCGTTATAGACCATCTCCTCCGTGTCACTTGAGCAAATCGACTAGATGTGATTGATCTTGATTGCTGGCGATGTCGCTAGACTGCTAAGGAGCAGAACCGCCAATAAGATTTGTGCCCCAGCTTTGATCGGTGCTTACGGAAACAGGTTTCGTAGGTACACCAGAGCCAAAATTCATTTTTGCAACGGTTGTACTCAGGCCTCCCGAACTGAAGATGTGCATGAGGACGTGTTCCATGTGACCAAAGTAGCGAGTCGCCCTGGCTACAGGAAAGAAACTAGGGTCGATCTCAATGAGAAGATCTACCCCACTGTTGCCAGGGTGCAGTAGAAAGTTCATGGCCAATGCATCAGCAGAAGGGCGCACTTCAGCGCGGCTTCTAACCAGTCCGAGATGCTCTGTCGGGGTTTCCACATAATCATCGGGAGGGTTGACGATGATGAGAGGCGCTGACGACAGTAACTGGCTCAACTTATCGCCAAGCTCGGGTGCGTGTTGTACACTTGCCGCTTCATCAATGCCCTTTCGAACGGTCTCCACATTTTTATAGATTGTCGAATTGTTATTTACGTGGATAGCCAGCGGTGCTGTAGTGATTGTAGGTCCCATAAGGCTGTCGATGCCCGTGAACTCGGCGTCTCGGCCACCAAACATGAGATTGAACAAAAGATAATCATGTTTTTCGACATACGCTGCAACTATCGCCCATGCCGTAAGCATTACTGCTGGATAGGACATCCCAATTGGCAGAGTAGCTGGAAAGCTGATACCGAGGGACAATCGGTGAGTAACTTGCGGAATTCGCGTGCCGTCAAAGTTGAAATAATTGAAGAAGTTTTTGACCTCAACCTCCTTGGCCAACAGGCGACGAGCCTTCTCCCCATCTAGTTCATACACATATTCTACAAAACTGTTATAGTGTGGCCGTAGAGGCGGAACGTTGTTGTGGTGATATGCGTAGTCAATGTCTTCTAGTAGCATCCTTCGACACCAAGGATCGAACATCGAATGTGTGCAGGACCATGCGAGGTATGGAGGTTGAGAAACTCCTCCATCTACGATGCTGAATCGTGATTGCGGTTGTCCGAGAGCCCACGAAAGCTTTTGACGCTCGAAGTCAAGCGGAGTTACGAATTCCACTTTGGGATGGATGCAGTCATCTTTCAGCACAATTTGGACTAGATCTGATGACAGTAGTACGTATCGAGTCCGCAACAATGCGTGTATCTTTATGACACACTCCAGCGCCCTCGTAAATCGGGCCAGATCTACCTCTGCCGGTAGTGGAACAATGTGTCGGAAAGCGTTACCTCCCGGCGCTATCATCTCCTCTCTTGTATGGATCTTCTGCATTCTTGTACAGGGGTATGCATCTTCAATGTCTTCCTCGTGGATATCGTAAGCAGCTAAACATTCCCAAAGCTCATTGACTCCACGACCAATCTTTTCTAGCAGACTAAATTGGGCCAGACCTTCCTTCCTAGTCTGCTTCAGAGGCATCATTTGCGCGGACATCGCAGACAAAATTGGCTGTTTGAATATTTGCTGGGCCGGAAGGTGGTATCCAAGGTCTCGTACAGCGGCCGCCAACTTGATTGCCATCAAAGAACTGCCACCAAGATCGAAGAAGTGGGCATTGGCCCCGAAATGTTTCCCATTCAATCCAAGACACTTCTGCCAGAGATCATGTAGCATCTGTTCCCTTTCTGAAACCAAATCTTGGACTGTGTTGTCGGACGATAGAAGTAGTTGCGGCTCAAGACGTTGCCGCAGGGTTTGAGCTCGGAGTATGCGACGATCCGCCTTGCCGTTCGCTGTGATGGGGATGTTCGTGATACCCAAAAATACTGACGGTATCATGTACTTTGGAAGGACGCTCCCAAGTTTCGTAACCATCGATCCCTTTATCGCCATGAGGTGGCGCTGTAGTTCCAGGTCTGTGTCTACTGTGGCTCCCCGATGCACTCCTTCTCGTGCCAGATAAGCGACGAGAACGTCGGAATCTTGGTCTTGGAATCTTGCGATATCGACGATCACTTGAAGCTGCTCATCATAGAGGCACTCCTGAATGCGTTGCCGGACCTCTTCGCCCTCGAGCCGCTGTCCATGCAATTTCAGCTGCATGTCTGCACGACCGATGTAATCGATGCTGCCATCTTCCGTAAATCTGACAAGATCACCCGTTTTGTAGAGCCGGGATTCACGACCATTTCTGAACTCTCGTAGCCATTGTGGACTATTAATGAATTTCTCCTCCGTGGTCGTAGTGCGGTTAAGATAACCCCTTGCCAAGTTCGGGCTCTCGATGATAAGTTCTCCTACCGCCCCCAGAGGTGTTAGGCAATTGTGATTTGTGGGCTTTACAACCCATAAGCTGGTGCCAACGCTATGACCGATGTTCCTTGGGTCATCCCGTGACAAGTGACAATTTATACTGCACTTGACAGAGCATTCGCTCGGTCCGTACCCATTCATTAGTTGCACTCTGCCGCCCCAATTTTCTATCAAAGCTTGATCAGGGGCTTCCCCAGAAAGGAGCAGCACTTGAAGATCCGGTAACTTGTCATGTCTCAATGTATGTGCCACGGACGGGGTGATATTGGCAAAGTTGACACCAGCTTTCCTCATGTAGGCAGTGATATCACCCATGATATCCTCATCCGATGGCACGCAAATACACCCACCAAACATGAGCGTAGTCAGTATGTCTTCAACGCTTGGGTCGAATACATATGGTGCAAATTGTAGCACTCGAGATTTAGATCCCCGTTGAATCAATGGTGCGCGAGCTATTGCACCAGTCGCGAAACTCTTGTGTTGTACTGCGAAGACTTTTGGGGTGCCGGTTGTTCCTGATGTAGAAAGCACATAGAGAAGACTCTCCGGAGTGGTGACTTTGACTTGGGCTTTTGCAGCGGGCCGGAAAGAATTGACCGTGTCATCGGTAACAACAACAGTCTGCCAAAGGGGATCGGGCCAAGAGTCCTTTTGTGTTTGCGAACAGAGAACGACACTGATATTGGCTTCTCTAGCAATGTCTACCAGACGCTGCCTCGGGTTTGTTGGCGACAGAGGCGCGAAGGCGCTGCCCGCCTTTATAACAGCCAAGATACTGACTATCGCCCATTGAGACTTCTCAAAGAGTATACCAACCACACGGCCAGGGCTTACACCCAGCCGTACTAATTCCCCCGCTAACTTGTCCGACAGCTTGTCCAGAGCCGTGTAATCTAGGCTTGCGTGATCGGTATATACGGCTGGGGAAGTGGGAGAGCGTTTCACTTGCTCATAGATCAGGTCGTGAACACAGATGTCGAAAGCCTTGTGATGTCTGGCATTCCATCGAAACATGATTGCTTTATCTTCTTCACTCGCGAGACTCAGGTCACCGACCTTTGCATCTGTGGGTACAGCACATAGTGCGTGAATTGTATGCTCGAACTGTTTAACAATCTTTTCAACTTGTGAAGAGGATATGACATCACTGTCGAACGTCGCGATGATTTCGGTCTGGGATCCTCCAGGCATAAGTGTAAGAACCAGGGGGTATTCATGTAGAGATCTTTCGACTTCCTCTAGCCTCAGACCTTCCTCGTCCAGGGACTTGGTGTTCGAGACCTGGACAATTAGAAGCGTTCGAAAGGACGCGGCATTTTTGACCTCTTGATTCATGGCCAAGATTTTGGAAAGACCAAACTGCTCATAGGGGATCATGGCCGAGAACTGCGTTTGAAGATCGTCTAAAAAGCCGAGAATCGTTTGGGTGCGATCAATCCTGACCCTAATGGGCAACGTCGTGACCGTTGGGCCCACGACGTCTTGCAGGTGATCCGGCAAGGAATTGCGCCCATGAAGCGAATTTCCGAATGTAATATCGTCTGAACCTTCGTACTCTGAGAGCAGTAAAGCCCACGCTGCTCTAGCAAGGATCGTCGTAGTGATCCCAAGGTTAGCCTCTGTGGGAGACGACATTATATATCGTATCGAGGAATTATCTGCTGCCAAATGCCCGGTCTTGGGGAGGTTAGGGAACGATGGTGTTGGTGCATACTTGAGTTGCTCGGCCCAAAAGAGTTCAGATCCATCTCTCTCTAAACCGTCGCAAAAGTGTACATATTCCTCGAAACTTCCCTGTGATTGTACATCTTCTGAGTGTTGGTAGTACTTGTGACGAATATACTCCATTACATAGTTCAAGCTCCATCCATCGAATATCGCGTGGTGGAGCGTCCAGACCAGATGAGACTGATCTGTCAAGGGATCCTCCACGAGATGAAACCTGGCTAGCAACTGTCCAGGATTGAAAGAGACTGCCTTATCCGCTGATAGGAACGATGCAAGATCTTGCCTGACCTTAGTCCATTTCGTCCCATCTCGGAGAACAATCTGCACAAGGCTGGAGGAAGAAGGCACAATCGCTGTCCTTAGTATCGGATAAGTTTCGACTGCACTCGTCCATGCCTCTTTGAATCGTGGAATATTAACAGTCGATGAGAATTCAAAGACAAATTGGCTGGAGTATAGCGAGGGTAGCGCTAATGAAAGTGAGAACAGTCCCTCTTGAAGGGACGTGCAAGGAAAAACGCTCGCCACCTGCTCTCGAGAAAGGCCATAATTCTGTAAAAGAGACCATAACTCAAAGGACTCATCTTGTGTATATGAGTAAGATGCTGGGGTAGTGCTCAAATGGGAATCGGTATCGGGAACCTCCTGCATCGCTGTAGCCATGCTGGACAATGTTGGGTTCCGAAATACTTTTTCCATGGTCAAATGGTAACCCGCCTTAGTGGCCAATGTTACCAGTTTCATCGAGCTGAGCGAATCTCCGCCCAATCGGAAAAAATGCGCATCCGGCGCTAGAATCAAAGAAGCGAATTTGAGGACTTGTCTCCAGATTGTGGCCAATATTGACTCGATGGGTGAGACACCACCATCGTCTCCGCCATTCGTTTGTATGTTAGAGCAGTAGTCCTTACCGAAGCGTGAGAGAATTCGTCGATCGAGTTTTCCCGTGGGACTCAAAGGAAGTTCTCTTAAAGGTATCCACACGACAGGCCACATGTACGCTGGGAGCTCTTTTGAGATACGAACACGAAGTCTCTCGATCTCCAGCTCCATGTCTCCAGTCATACGCGCGGATCCACCGTCAAGAGTATTTTCGGCCACGTCCTTGACACTAGGGGCATATAAAAACGCCACTAGATCGTCGCTGCCCTGAATGTTAAGGACTTCAAGCATTATGTGAGCTCCAGGCAGTTGATTGTGTCGTTGCAATTTGCCCTCAATATCTTCTAGTTCGATACGTTGGCCACGAAGCTTGATCTGGCGGTCGCGTCGACCTATGAAGATGATCTCGCCATCGTCGGCGAAGTGAGCCATGTCACCAGTTCGGTAGCATCTACCCATTGACTCCAGGCTAGCATCCCAGTCTTTTGCCCATGGTGCAGCATCGTAGAATAGATTCGCACTGTCCGAGTTGTTGTTGATATAGTTCCGCGCCATACCTGGGCCTTCAGCTACTAGTTCGCCGATAACACCCACAGGAGCAAGCTTGTCAGGATTATCCAGAAGAGCAATCCATACACGACTGTTGAGAGGAAACCCGACCCTAGTAGCAGTATCAACTGGGGGAAGGGCCTTTTTAGCGACGCATGCCACTGTTGTTTCAGCTGGCCCGTAGACTACGATCAAATTAAGTGCCATTCCCCACAACTCCACGATGTCTTGCGTCACACGCTCTCCGCCAGAAATCATTGTAGTCAGACACGGGACATCGGATGGTGACAGAAGTCGCACAACGGTAGGCGTGAGACACGTAGTGTTGGCATTGAAGCTGCATATCGATTTGGCCAGGTTATTCAAACGATCTGCCTCGGAGGGTATGCATACGCAACCGCCACTTATCAACGTCATGAGGATTTCCCCGAAGCCGGCATCAAAGGCGTAGGATGAGAACTGAAAGTATCGAGTTTGATTGCTTACTCCTGCGATCTTCGCTAAGGACAATAGACTTGAACAAATCGAGTAGTGTTCGATTTGAATGCCTTTCGGTGTGCCTGTAGTACCTGATGTGAAAACAACAGCTGCCACGGCGGAAGGGTCAACTTCGATCCCGTCAGAAGCCGTACTCGCCACAGAATGTAACGTGGAGTTGGATACCACCATGATCCGGGGTGCGAGTTCGGTTGCTCTTAGTCTTTGAATGGAGGAACTGAGTATTATTGTGGCTTTGGCTTCATCCGATAATGTCTGCAGTCGGCTTGTGGGGTGCGAAACATCCATGAGTAGGAAGGAACAGCCGCTCTTGAGAACGCCCAGAATCGCTACGACGGCCCACAATGATTTCTCGAAGCAAAGGGGAATACACTCTCCCAATCCGACTCCTACTTCCAGCAGTTGTAAAGACAATTGGGACGACAGAGTGTCAAGCTCCGTGTATGTCAACGAGCCGTCCCAGGAATCCACAGCCTGTGATTCTGGGCTTTCATAAACTTTCTCACTGAACAGCGCGTGAATCGTGGATGTCACGGTAGTTGGAGGTTGCTGATTCCATAGCTGTAAGTCCCGTCGATCCAGATCACAGATCAAGTCTAGTTCTCGTAACGTTCGCCCATCCGTCGTCGCATTCAGCAGCTGTTTAGTAATATGCCCAAGTTGGCTGAGGAATCTTGCTGTGGTCCGAGAATGCTTTCCTGTCGCCTTCAGGACTAATGAAAGACAGTTTTCTGACTTAGATATCGTGCATTGGATCTGAGATGGGATACTGGAGCTTGAAAGTTCGTCCCCAGGACTTGAACCGGAAGAACCGTCATGAGCAGTCGACGAGCTCAGTAAACTGTCTGTGCTCAGCCAGAAGCTTTGAAATGCGTCCTTCATCGTGAAGTCATTCTGATGTATCTTTGAGATGCTTTGCAGGAAGTCGCGTGCCCTGCAATCATGATCCACTTCAAGGACGATATCCCTGAGTGGTCCAGGTTCCCCGACGCGGAGATGAAATGATGGTGTCGGGATCCGTAAATACACAGATAGTAGAAATCCGAAACCACCAGAGATCGCAACCCACGGGGTCCATCGGTTGTCGATATCGACAGAAACCTCTTGCAGTGAATCCGTTTGTTCAGTTCTTGGGAGATCTTTAGCAAGTGCCATGCTTTCGGTTGAGTCGTTGAAATGTCCTCGTGAATGGTTTTGCATATATGAGATGCACTTGCATAAAATCTCAGTGATGCTGTACGCTGAAAGTTGTCGCGTACTGTACAGCACCGATCGTCGTTTGAGGTGTACTGACAAGATAGTGGTGTCTATTCCTCTAAGCACGCCTGCGACACTGATTGTCGCCCGTTATCCGGTACCCTGGCGTAAACCCTGTAAAAGTAAGGCACCATAGGTAGGTCTCGTTTCTCCGTGCTGATGCGAACTAACAGGGGGCCAGGGGTAGTTTAGGTCGCCGCCCATGTGCATATCGGCTAAGTTTGCATAAGCAGGGATAAGCACAATTGTGCAATGCACAGGCGGTAGGATCCTACACCATGTTGCAGAACAAATCCTATGGACCCCATTCGGCAGTAATGTCGAGGTCAGCGCCACATACGTGCATCGGGGAAGTCTCTGCATCAGCGGAGATAAGCACCATTGCGCATCGCACAACGTTGGGAGGTAGAGATCTACACCCTATCTGGAAGGCAATTTCAGTTATAATTTAGTGCGGCACGGCCATTGATGCCTGCTGGGTTTTGCTACGGGTACCACCTATGCAGAGCTAGTGTTAGATTCGACCAACTCCCGGCGGTTGATAGAATAGATTTAGCACCAATGGACTTTATTCGACCACCTCATTGGTGATGTAACATCCGGAGTGGTAAGGTTCGGTGGACCCACTACAACGGTTACGCCCCATTGCGCCGCAACCTGCACGGCTCTGCGCGATGCGTCCCGTTGAGATGCGTTCGGCAATATGGTCGGGTTCCAGCTGTTTCCAAATCTCCAACGACCCTGGTTCATAAGCAGTTGCCACGGAGCGATAGCCATCTAGAGGACTCTGGCCGGTGTGGCACCCTGCCCCAACAAGGCGTTGTGGCACGTTGGGTCTGACGCGTACTCAAGCTTATACAGTGGAATCTGAGACAGGAACAAATATCACATGATAGAATATGCGCATCGATTTTTCTCTTATCCGCCTCAAGCGTGTAAATCTCGTAAGCTAGTTTAGGGTATGTATGACCTACCATCATCGGCACACACCAGAACAGTCTACTCCTGCATTATATGTTGTCACAGCAACTTAGTTCGTAGTACTCAATCACTACGGTAGCAACGAACGCGTGTCAGCATGGCCGAGAAAACAGAATCAGATTTCCCAACAGTACTGTCTACAACCAGCAATGACTCAGCTCTCCCAAGTGTGAGGAGCCACGTTCCATATCGTGTGTGGCTTGTGCAGGGCCTCATTTTCCTAGAAAGGGCAGCAAGTTATGGTGCCAGTCAACCATTCCGTGTGTCCACCCATTCATGTTTCAAACTTCCTGTGACATCAGGCTCACTTGACTTCTAGAAAACTACCTTCAGCTGTCGCCAGATGACCCCGTACGCCCAGGAGCACTGGGATTAGGCCAGGCAAGGGCGATTCTGATCATCTATGTTTGGCTGATATACATCTACGTCACCCCTCTGGCAGGAGGATTGCTGGCGGATTGCTGGCTCGGCCGTCGGAGAACAATCCAGCTTGGGTTCATGTAAGATCTACTTGACTACTATGCACCCGTTTCTTGTCCGAGTGCTCACAATCCAGTGTTTATGCATTTGGGCTAGCTGTCCTTACCGGTACCGCTTTCTCGCAACAGATCCGAGGCACAGGCGGGCTTCCAGGTTTTATAATCGGAACACTTCTCATCGGCGCTGGCGTCGGAGCGGTGAGGCCAAACATGACTGTATTTATTAGTAAGCTTTCAGACTTCCTTACCGGAGATGCTTGGAATGCTAATCGACGATAGTTGATCAGTATCCCGAAGAGGAGCCTCAAGTGGTGAAGTTGAAGGATGGATCTTCGGCCGTAACAAGCCGCGATCTGACCATTCAATATATATACAACGTCAACTACTGGTATGTTGTGTGTTGTGTCATCAACAGCAGAAACTTGCTGATAGAAAACTGCAAAGGGTGATCAACGTCGGCGGTTTAGCTGGCATTGTGACTACACTGACGGAGAAGCATGTTGGATTTGGATATGCTTATTTGATCAGCCTTTGCCTGATGGTCGTCGCTGCAGCGCTATTCCAAGCTGGATATTTCCATTTCAGTGAGCAACCCGTGGCATGAAGATATCCATGTGAATCCTGTATTGACCAGTTTCCAGTCAAGGCACCTCCGGCGGGCAATGTCATCACGTCGGTAGTGATTGCACTGCGTCGACGTCGAAATCGAGGGCATGGCGAGTCGAATCAGATAGTGCGGGAGGGGCAGTCCCCTGTTCGACCAGACGATGTCGCAACTTCTAACGAAGATGAAGTTCTGTTGAGAGAAACGAAGGCCGCACTCAAAGCTTGTTTACTCTTGTAAGATATTTCTCGTGGACAATTGAGCTTACATAAGAAAGTTGCGAACCACGGCTAATCATCTTGCGTAGCCTCCCATTTCCAGCTTTGATGCTCTGCATCGATATCATGGACAGTGGTCTCGTGGCACAAGCCGGCTCGATGCAGACTCACGGTCTACCCAACGACATAATGTACAATCTGAACCCGATCGCGGTCATGGTTCTCTTGCCCCTCTTCCAAGGTTGGTTGTATCCCTTTTTGGCGAAGAGAAAAATCAACTTCACGCCACAACACCGCATTGGCGTCGGCCTACTCTGTGCCGCGCTTGCAATCGGATACACAGCAGGGATCCAACACCTTATATACATCAGCGGACCATGTTTTGACCGTCCATTGAAGTGCTTGTCCGGGAGTATACCTAATGACGTCAGCGTTGGCATCCAAACTCCGACTTACGTATTTCTCGCTCTGGGAGAGATCCTGGCTATCGTGGCAGGGACCGAACTCGCGTATACACGGGCTCCCGAAAATATGAAGTCAATCGTACAGGCAGTGTTTCTGTTATTTAGCGCCTTCGGAGCTGTTATTGGCGTTGGTGTATCGTTTGCGGCCGAGGATCCAAACATGGTCATAGTATATGCTTCTATTGCTGGGCTGTTAGCTCTCGTCACCGTTGCTTTCGAGTTTGCTGTCATACGGAGGATATTGTAGCATTCGTAGGTTGCTTCTGTAGAAGTAGGATTGATTCACAGATCTCAATATAGAGGCAGCTGTCTCTGACCTCGTTCCTTCTCACGTCCCTAAAATCTTAGGTAGGTCCGATAAAGTAAGACGAACACTAACACCGCCGATCGAAGAGCTTCACAGCGTGAATGATGTTTCACTCAGGTCTGCATAGTCGCAGCTCACAATGAACAGATTTAAGCCGCGAGAAATGGTCAGACAGAGACGTTCTATGGAGCCGGCTCGCTTTGCGGCATTCTTTCTTGGCGAGCATGGCCTTTTTAAGAGTACGCGGGTTAATCCCTACTTGGGCTCGTGCAAACGTGCATAAATCCTTCAGCTGTCTTAGCTTTTCTGTACTTCTTAGTTGCTCAGGATATTTTGAACGAGGAGACTCCGATTAGAAGTGGTAACGGACTAGAGCTAGCTAGAGACATGCAGCTCCGGGCTTTATTCCGCATGCTGAGCGGATGCGAACTGAGATATCGCTGACATCTTCTATCATAATTTATATGAAGTCCAGATCTCATTTGCGAAGACAAGCGCGCCATGGTGACGTCACATAAGATTGCGCACAAGATCGTGTTGCTCTGATAGAGTCTACTTTCAAACACTTCATAAAGCAAAAAGGGCAATACCAAGTGTGCACTGTGGCAGCCAGCCTTTCAATAGCCACATACCTATTTGGCATTGGGCTAGCATGCGTTCTAGTCGGTCCTCTTAGTGAGATGAGTGGCAAAGTCTGGTGCCTCTCAGTTTCTTCTTCGCATGCCTTTTGTTCGAACTAGGAGCGGACTTCAACAACATTCTTCTTTGTCAGGGTATATGCAGGTATCTCGTTCGTCTTGCAAGTCATCACGATCTTGGGAAACAATAGAGCCAGCGTGGTTGACATATTTCCGCGGATTGAGCGTACGGCATGGTTCCTAGTCGTATTGTGTTTAAAAGTCATTTGTAAGTAGTTCCTCTCTACCACGTATTAATTCATGAGAGTAAACTCCTGTAGCTCCTGTCATCATGCTAATTGTAGGAGGCTGGATTTTGAAACAGCCGGATATCGATTCGAGATGGAAAAAGTAGGTGACACGGATCACCTCAGCCTTTGCATTCCTTTTCGCGTATTGTGTTCCTGCTTGAGACATGAATGCCCTTCCTGCTGGATTTAGGGGCGAAGTCTCTTCAGCCGATTCACAGGCGACGACTCGTTCCATTCCAAACACGCCCAAACGTCATCTTTTGTGGACCGGCTGATACGAAACATCTTATTTGCAGTACTACTTATCACGGTGGAGCCTGCAATCCTCGCTTTTGGCGGCTTAGTTACTTTTGGTGTACATCCTACTCTTTATTTTCCCTTCAAGCTTCAACTTCATCTTCAAGCGCACTTATGCACTCAACCCATTCAACGAGGGCAACCCCTTTACATCTCTTACAATTGAGGCCACAGCTTTGACACTGATCGCACCAGTAACGTTCAGCCAGGTTGACGGACTGCAAAGGAGCTCGTATGCGGTGAAACACTGCACGTATTTTGTCTCCCCTGAAGTACTACAACGCAACACAACTATACAAGACTCTTGTCATAAGCTTTTGAGGCACTAAAGAACTTTGTATTGTAGGTTTTAATTCTTTTGAAGAATTGTGCTGTAAACTACACGCTAAGAGACGTCAGGGAAAGCATATGTAGTGCATCATCAAACACGAGCTCTATTGTACTTTCCGCTATAACAGACACCACCCTACATAATTCTGGAGATAAGTATCTTACGGACGACAGTATGTCCAGTATGGACTACAATGATATATCAACGGTCCCATCATGCTTAGCAACGACTCCGTAGCGTGTGGTGGCTAGGCTATTGTATGATTAGAGGCAGTGAGCCCAAGTAGGTTGTAATATCACATACCTCCAGGCCAAGTTACCGGTGCACATGTATCTGCATCCTGTCACTAGCTTCTTCAAGGCCTCCACAATATCAGGACGATCGTGATAGGCCTGATAAAGCCTCGCGGTGCAGATCTCATACTCTGCCGAGCATTGTGCAAGAAGATTCAGTGCTCGCTCAAGTGCTACTTGGAGGCTACCAGTCTCAGCGTATAGCACAAACAAGATGTTCGATGACGACGCACCCGCAGCCTGAAACAAATGTTAGCACTATCCAGACAAGTGTACCAACCAGATGTGTTGGCCTCACCAACTCCTTCTTCACAGAGAGCAGATCGTTTATACTAGGGCCTAATCAGCACTTGATTCATCCGGCAATTAGGAAAATCTAAAGACTGACATCGAGGTAACACCATTCCCAGCCTCATATACACGGTCCAGTAGCTTTGAATCCTGAACATCTGCAGGCAGCTGTACTTTGTATGCGTAACTGCCATTGATTAGTGACTGGTACTATGACAGTAGGAGATCCTCAGGTGTAGACGAACAGTAGTGCTGCAGTGGTAATCTTCACAGCGCTTGTAGCCATCCTCAAACGCCAATACTCTTCGAGAGTCGGCAGAGCCTGATCGACGCGCAGACCTTGCTCATATCCCACCATCTCTAGATAGATCCGAATTTCTTTGGCAAGGTTTTGTCGTTCGTCTATGCATTGTCATAATTCAGCGAAGGTTCTGCTTGGCATCCCGAAGAGAGTTGGCTTACGTAGCGTCATGCCGCCACAGAGTCTTTGCCAGACATCCCGAGATGTCTCCAAGATCGGTCGAAAACACGTATTGACTGTTCTGTATGGCGGCAGATCTAATAACTCACGTACGAAATGTATTATGTCATCGCGGCATCTCTGGGCGTGCTCGTAATCGGAGTTGAACTCCCCCCCTGCTTCATCAATCTCTGTCTTGCATTAGGTCGTGCTGGCTCAAGTGTGGAGCATTGAAATATGGCTCACCGTCGTCCCAGATGAACAGCTGCAAATTGTTAGTTGGTGCTATACCAGGATTACAACAAGGTGCGCACCCAAGTGCATAGATCTGTACATGTCTCCATGCGGTCGTAGTCTGCATACGGCCACCATCCAGCGCCGAAGCGACCCAGATCTTGCGCTTCGACTTTACAGAGTTCTCGCCGCTTGCTCGGGATGCGCTCAATCATCCTATCACGCGGTTAGCATCGGGTTGCGACGGCTGTGTTCAGTCGAGAATACCATTGAAATCGTTCCCGAACATGATCGCGAAGGCGTACAATGTCTGGGTTCAGATCTAATGGCCAGTCATCCGCAGGCATGTACTGCCATAAATCAGGCAGCACAAGTGACTGGCCTTTTATCTCAGCAATGATCGCTCGAGCGCTGGTGTGAGGACTATGCGCCATGATGGAAAGTCTATCAATAGTTTGATAAAATTGTCACGGACAGAACAAGGCTCAATGGAGGAGAAGTGCAGGCTAGTTATATATCTGGTAGGCTACACTAGTCGACGCCGTCTCCGGTGTTGCGCAATCAGCAAGACTTATCTTGGTAGATTAGCATCATGCCAACCGTTCCTGAAGTCAACTGTACTTCGCCCGTAAGACTAGCGCAGTGGAAAGTAGCCAGACTCCTGCAGTAATCCTTGTGGCTGAAAAGTGTCTGGCATGTCGCCCGAGTAACCAGGAAATGTGGGCCAATTGTCTCTGCATGCCAAGGTTGCCGAATGAGCTTGAAGGCCACGGAGGAAGCTTGAAAGCCACGGAAGGAGCTTATCTATACGATTTGGTGGTTCAGTAACCCCTACTAGCCAGTCTCATGGCCATACATCAATCTGATTGCTAGTTTAGCCGCATAAAGCACATTACCAGATAGAGCAAACTCACCGAAACGAGCACCTCACCGCATAGAGGACCTTACTGTATAGAGCCCGTCACTGTATGGAGAATCTTACCGTGTACAGTAGTTTATTACTTTGCATGCAGCTGACTTAGCACAGATACGTCTATCGCTGGTATCGAACAAGGAAAGGAGATAAAAATAAGTCGTGAGGTCCTGCAGCTGACCGCTGATTACACATCAACCACACTTCTTTAAGCTGCAGTCGTCCCAAAACCTTATCGCAATGTAGTCAATTCTTCTTGCCGCGCAGCTCAATAGGCTATTGCTGGATGGCCAGGATGCATCCTGATCATATATTCGTTCGTTCGTTCCAGCCGCCTCGATGTCTGCAACAATTTTATTTGCAGTATCATTGCGATCGGATAACCTTTTGATCATCTTTGCACGAGGCTAATAGTCCAACATGGCCACGTTGTTACTTACATGGTGGATTTGGGCCCCGGTAGTGATCGGGGTCGTGACCTACTTGGCCTATCAAGCTGCTATGCCAACCCCGTTACCTGGTATTCCGTACAAGAAGATCAGTGCGACCAGACTACTTGGAGATCTCCCTGACTTGCTGAACTACATGGACAAAACCAGAGAGACTGTCTCGTTCTTCGCCAGCCACTGTGTCGAACTGAATTCACCCATTACCCAGTTATTCATTCGGCCATTTCTCAGCAAACCTTGGGTAATTATCACAGACAGTCGCGAGTAGGTCAATGAAAGCAGTTCCTTCTGAGTACCCGCTCACATTGAGAACAGAGCACATGACATCCTGACCCGCCGCACTCGCGAATTCGATCGAGGCGAGATCTTTGGACGTCCATTCAGGGTCATGGTGCCCCACGCAGGAGCTGGACACCGCACTGCGAGTCTTTGGCGAGAGAGTAGACGACTGATGGCAGACACAATGTCTCCTGGTTTCCTGCGAGACGTGGCAGCTCCACACAACCATTCTGGCGCGAGATCCCTTATACAGCTGTGGAAAGCGAAGGAAGCTGTTGCCAAAGGTCGACCATTTGACGTAGCCTCAGACTTGGAAGAGGTTATGCACGACAGTATCTTCGCCGTTGCATTTGGCGTCTCGCGTGGTGGTATAGACGCCAAATTGGAAGCACTATCTAGCCCCCCTGTGAAAGCTTCTGTACGTGATCACGAAGTCGTGATCTTCCCGAAAGCTACACGCTCCGCTGTGTACGATGACATTGGCACTGTCTTGGGTAGCCCGGAGATCGCGCTGAAATCTCCCTTTGGTGCGTGGCATCTTGCATTTGCACTAAGATTTTACCCGAGACTTCGATCAGCCGTCAAGCGCAAGAATGAGTTCATACAGCAGATGCTTGACGAGGCATGGGAGAAGTTCAACCGGCCCACAAGCTCTGAGACAGATGTCAAATCGGCGGCTGAATTTCTGATTGCTCGTGAAGTTGCACTTTCAGGCAAAAGCGGTAGGAAGACACAATATGATAGCCCGATGGTGAAGGACGAGCTCTTCTTATTCCTGTTCGCTGGCTTTGACACAGGCCCTACAACTGTGAAATGGGGTATTGCTTTTGTGCGATCGTGTATGGATGAGTTTCTGACTGACTACTCGCAGGCTTCAAATTTTTGAGTAGCCATCAAAATGTCCAAGCTAAGCTAAGAAATGCTCTGCGTAACTCTTTGATGAATGCTTGTGAGCAAGATCCGCTGCCAAGCCTTGATGCCATCCATAAGACCAAGATTCCTTATCTGGATGCGTTCTTGGAGGAGATGACACGATTGTCTCACACGTCCATGTCGAATGGGCGGATCACGACACAAGATGTTGAAGTTTTGGGACATCATATCCCAAAAGGTATTGAAGTGTGGCTGATGGTTAGTCGGCTCTCCTTTGCGATCCTCGGCAATGGCTATACTCATGCATGTGCGCAGAATGTCGGACCAAGTCAGACGGCTCCACCATTCGACATCCCAGATAGCAAGCGCAGAGGCGATAACGACTCGGAAACTCAGAAATCGCCGTGGAGTGGAGCTTGGGAGCCGCACAGCCTTGGCGACTTCATGCCGGAGAGGTGGCTTCGCAAGAGCCAAGATGGATCTTATATGTTTGACCCACAAGCAGGTCCAAATCATTCATTTGGGATGGGCCCGAGAGGATGCTTTGGTGAGTACACTTTCAGACAGTGGCAGTCGACCTTGTAGACATCTGTACGCTCGCTGACACTCTCGAAAGGCCGAAGACTCGCCATGCATACTATGAGGACACTTTTTGTGCTCGTGCTCTGGGAATTCAAGCTGCTTCCGCTGCCTTCTGAGTTGGACTCTTTTTCCCCGGTAGACCTACTCACACATCAGCCACTGATTAATTACGCTCGTCTACAATCACATCCACTCGGATGACTAGGAGATTCTGGCGGTATGCTCATTTGTTCGTGCGCTGAGAGGTGAAAGACCTCTGTAGGTAGTTGGAATAGCTGGCCTAAATTTAAGCTCTCATACAATCTGCCTCGTCTTCCCCGTCTCGACGTCATAAATCCATCCGGAGACCACAATCTCATCCCTGAATAAACGGCTGTCCTTCAGCAGCTGCACGTCACTCTTGACCGCATTTTCTAGGTCCGTGAAAGTTTGAAACTCGCCGTTGCCGCCCACGAATCTTCCCAGCTCTTTCACGCCCTCTGTACCCAGATTCTTTTCCACCAAGCCAGTCGCAACGGCAGTGTCGAAAATGAGCATGCCGCATCCCGTATGTTTCACCAGTATGATCTCGGTTGTTCCAAGGAGCTGCTGCGAGATCACCAAGGAACGCAATGCATCAACAGCGTTGCCGCCTGCGTTCCGGATAACGTGAGCATCTCCCAGCGATATCCCAAATGCCGCTGCTGGATCGATTCTTGCGTCCATGCATGTTACTGGTATATTAGATCAGCGAAGGTCGGGCAGCATGTTCATACTTGACTAACCGACAGCGTATTTCTTCGCGGGAGGAAGGGCTAGATGGCCCTCTATGAATTTAGCTGTATACTCCGCATTCTTGCTCTCAAGGTTCGCTTGATTTGCAGATCGGGACGACATCTTTGGGGAAATTGGATGGTTTCCTGTAAATTCACCGTGAGGCCACAGACCATCTTAACATCAGCGAAGGGTACTAGGCTGCCGACCTATCGACAGTTGATCCCACCTGTGCGCATGGTTTATTGCCACGCGATACAACATAGCGCCGTACACCGGTATGGCATCATTTTAGCCCACGACCCACAATCTCGAGTCATGAGAAGGTTCTGCTTCGACAACAGCAACAGAACCTCGTGGACACCAGGTTTCGCAAGACTTTTTATCATTCCCTTCAAGGAGTCTCTATACACTCGGTTGTAATTATACTAACTACCCTTGATACATCTTGTAAAAACTTGTTGCTTGCGGATAAAGCAGTGAAGATGAATAGTTTATGGCTTTGTTGCGAAAAACCTGTCATTATTGCCTGGCGCTGTTGGCACATTACTGAGTTGTGCTTAACTGAGTCGACAGTTTCAACACCTTGCCGCACCTGGCGCCGAAGTCGCAATGCTGAATCGTGTACATACACATGGTCTAACCACTCCCAACAGTTAAGAATAGTGGGTACCTCACGGATATCTAACACCGAAGAACCTGTGGAAGGAGTGCCGGAAAAGCGGACCTCCCAGAATATCGGCATGCCCGTAGAAGAGTGTTTGCTGCCTTCTGGTGGACGTACAGGGCTCGGTTCAATTCAACTTTTCGAGGTGAGTGTAGTCTAACTAAGTTATGAACTGGTCATCTTTCGTCGCTTCTCTGGTCTTCCCTCAGCTGCAGGTCCCTTGTTGCCTGCTTTTCCAAGTCCAGCCAGATGAAGAGCTTGTAGCCTAGACAAAGACTGAGGGTCAAAGTAGGGCTTCTCCCCCACCGAGGTGATTCTGATCCCCTTCCTCTCTCCCATGTAATCCATTGTCGCCGTGTGAAAAGTGCACCGGTTATCCCAGACCGCAACGTCATTTTCAGCCCACCTGAATCTGACTTGGAGATCATGATTCTCAGTGATGAGTTGCAGAAAGTACTTCTTCAACATCTCCTCTTCTCGATCCGTAACACCATTGATCTTGCCATCATGTATCTGTTGCCCAACTCCAAACAAATGCTTCCACCCCGTGACAGGATTTGTACGAACTACAGGATGGGTTGCGCTAAATTCGAGGCCGCGATTTTCTGGATGACCACGATCCTCTATGATCAATGGGTCTGTGGTGTTCTTCATGATTCGGGAGAACACAGGCTGATAATGAGTCGCGGTGAGGCCATCAGCGAGCTTTTGGTATGCTGGAGACATGCGGTCATACATTTCATATGCGGAAGCCCAAATTGTGTCTCCGCCAGCATCGTCTGGCAGGTTAGTCATTTGGAGAATTGCATAATCTGATGGTATGTTTTCAAAAGTGATGCTGACGCACGTACGTAAGTGTCATGTCTCCACGAGGGAGAGCCAAGAAAAGGGCTTACTCTGAGTGCCATAGGTAGCTCGCGAGCTTGGGTAGTGGTGCCTCAAATCGATTGCTGTGGTTTTCTTTCTCTCTTACAGATGAAATGTAAAACACTTCTTCATCATGGGCACCGTTTTCGTCGTGATTCTTTATGTTGTCTTTGCTGCTCAACGCGTGTCTATGAAGCTATGTAAGTAGTTAGCAGCTTCTGATAGAAACATAGTATGGTGTCGTACCTTAGAGTCTTTCGGTTTTCCTGTTAGCTCCCCGAGTCGACTGGTAAGGACCTTCAAGTCGTCCGCCTTTATGTTTTGATTTCGAAAAAATACGACTCCGCGCTGGGAGCACAAGATAGCAAGATCTCTAATTTTGGTATCATCGTCGACAATATCACTGAGCTGGACTTTGGGATACTCTCGGCCAATCGCATTTGTAAGATCGATGGATTCGTAGTCATTGAATGACCCCGAATACTGTAACGGGATACGTTGTGTTGTTGAAGTAGGCTCGCGGAAGTCCTCGGTTGCAGAAGGCATTGTTTTTCGAAGAATGTCAAAGCTCTCGCGGAGGACTTTAATTGCAGGAATCACCTGCGATGCCAGTAACTGCTATATCGCAATGCAGAGCACTGCTCCGACAACACGGCTCGGAAGTCGGCAAGCTAGCAGGAGGAAAGCATACTTTCTCCTGGGATGAAGGTTGAGATCGATCTCCGCTATCGGTATCCATAGATGCGGCTCCTGTGCGGCTCTCTACATCCGAATTGCGTCACCCTTGGCATTGTAGCGTGCTTTTTGCGGCCTTTCACGTAGTGTGCTGCCGTGAACACCATGTGCGGTGCGTACCGATAAGTTTCCGTTCGGTGTCCACTTCCGATATGTGGCTACCACAAATAGTATGCGGCTCAAGACACCCGAATTGCATCAGTCTTGGCGTTATAACGTGCTTTTTGCGGGGTATTTCGCATACTATCAGTGTAGGCTAACCTGGGTACTGCTCCACGACAGCCACATAGCTAAACTTATCGAATGAATCAAACATCCGTGACTCTTACAAGATTGGCCGAGGTTGGGAATGTCACAGACCCTGTGCTTCCAGAAGTACGCCTCCAAGATTAGAAGGGCCGAATACCACAACAAGCCGCGAGTTCGGGTTCAATAGTAGAAAGACGAGGATTGATCAATAGGTCTTCTCGATGGCGACATTGGATGCTCCTCAACCAAGTACCCACTTCTGATGGCGAGAACTATGCTAGACTTCACCATCCTTGTTCCCTACTCACGCTTGACAAAGAGTGGGCCACGTCTACACCAAATATATGACAGGACATATGTATCACCCATTCCGGTAGGCTTTCTCAAGTAACCAAACATCTCTCGGTCAAACCTTCGGATCCTGACACTTGCAGTATTGATTTAACTTCACCCATTCTGTCATTCCTTTTGCTTCCTTAGCGTTATTTCACCATTGATCAGAAAGGAGATCTATCGGCCGTTCGTTCACCTAAGCGCTGTCAGGATGGGAGTCCCGGATGCAACAGTGTCCATTGATCCGGAAAAAGATGCAGAAGTGAACCCCGCTGGGGTGGCAAACGGCGTCGATGTTTCGACCAAGAACCGAACATGGCGAAGCTACCTTTGGGATACATGGGACAAGTCCCCCGCGGAGCGGCGGTTAGTGCGCAAGATCGATTGCACACTGGTAGTATTCGGAATGCTAGGAACGTTCTCCAAGTTCATCGACCGAGCCAATCTACAAACAGCATTTGTGTCAGGAATGAAGGAGGAAATGGGACTCTACGGCAACGAGCTTAATTATGCAAACACAGCGTACAACGTTGGAATGATGATAGCTCTGTGGCCGTCGAGTCTTCTGCTCGTTCGAATGAACCCAAGGTTTTTTATCCCGTATGCTTGGTACCCTCCTTCGGAAAATATTGACAAGAGACTGATTGCTCGACTTTCTAGGAGCATCCAACTGGGTTGGACAATTTGGTATGGCGCAGAATAATGAGCTTGATGGAACTCCTCTGACCATCCACGCAGTACCTTTGGCCAGGCTTGGATGAAGACTCCCACGCAAATGTACGCTTTGAGGGCATTGACCGGGGTATTCTCAACGTAGGTCCCAAGAAACCTTGGGCTAAGCCGAGCTAATGGTAGATAGTGGGCATTACTCTGCCAGTACGTCACGAATCCTGAGCTTCAGTGCGCGTGTACCCTTGCTAACCCATGCGCACCAGTCATGTATCTTGGAGGGTGTTGGTACCAGAAAGGTGAATTGGCTAGGGCAAGTTCAACAGTCCTATATTTCAAAAAGATTCTTTCCCGAGTTCTGACCAAAGACCAGCGTCTCGCTTTGATGAACACAGCCTCTCAGATTGGACCAATGGTGAATTCTTACCTCCAGTCTGCGGCATATGTCAGTCTCACAGGTGTCCATGGTTTGTCTGGATGGAGATGGGTTCGTGTCACTGCCGTGCCCTCCGGATCATTGTACTGACAACTGCCATAGCTCATGCTTCTCGATGGCATCGTATCATTGGTTATTCTCTTACCGCAATATTTCCTACTTTCGGAAGTACCGTCCAAGCTGAAACCCAATTTCATGTTCTCCGAGCAGGAATGCCAACTGGCGCGGGCACGTATGCCAAAAGAAGGTGACGTGAAACAGGGCGCGTTTACCCTCGCTCAAGTGGTACATTGGTTCACAATACCTGAAGTCTGGATACTGTGGGTTATCTCGGTCTGTAACATGATTGGGATGCAGCCTACGTTATCGTTGAACTTTTGGTTCAAGGCCTGGAACCAAGTCAAACCTGGATCGTTCACCGTTCCCCAGATCAATAATTATACGACACCGGTCTACGCCATCATTATGACGACCACACTTTCTCTCGCTTGGATAAGTATGAATTATACCCGTAACCCTTGCGGCATCAACATACTAAGAGCATTCGTATAGGCGACACACTTCTCAAAGGTCGACGTTGGCCACCGATGGTCTTCGGCTGCACACTCAACGCTATCGTGATCCTAATTCTCGCGGCAACACCGGTGTTCCCATCAAATCGGGCTGGTCGATGGTTCTTGTACTACAACTCTGGATGGGGCGCGTCTGCAAACTGGTGAGTCCACGTGGACAATCTTGTGAAGCTTGGCTAATGTCCATACCAAGCATGTTCTGGGCGTGGACAAATGAAATTCTGTAAGTCTCGTTCTTTCACAGATGGCAAGGGCCTTACAAACTGACATGTAATAGCGCCGGCGATCCAGCGACGCGAGCATTCGCACTTGCCGGGCTCAATGTCTGGGGATCCGTAGCTGTTGCAACAATTCCACTTGCGGTCTTCAAGACTGTCGATCAACCAGCGGTGGTTAGCGGAAACTACACCGCCGCTGCATTTCTGCTCTTGCAAGCTGGTTTGGCAGTCGTCCTAGCATACCGAATGCACACAAAAACGCAGTCCTTGGGGCAACATAGCGAAGCGGATTCAGAGTGAATGCTCGATAGTTACGTGCACTTCTCATTGAGTTCAGAATTATGTTACACAAATGCTACGTAATAATTGGGGTGTGAGCAAGTCCGAAGCTTGAACTAGATTGTTCCAAACTACTGCGAACCCAAGCTATTACAACTGAAGTGAAACACGATCCTTTGCGATACAATAGGAAATCAGGCAGTCACGACCAAAAGAGCTGATTAAAGACAACGACTCACAAAGCTAGCGTGTGTATATTGATTGCAGGAGAGTTAGGGCACTAGAAAGTGTACCGCAGCATCACCAGCTAAGACCGCCCAGTAGCCACATTTCACTCACCTTGCGCCTCTGTAGTCGCAGCCCTAGCTTTAACAGGTAAGAGGATTGAGGTCGTTTTAGGGGTTAATCCCCATAGACGAAAACTGTGCGTGCAGAGCTCATTTGTTTATGGGTGTCTTCGTAGCCTCGACTTTCCCCAGCTTGGTATGGCCGGTCTTTTCAAAAACCAGGCAAATGGTGACTTTGCTCTGTTCCAGATCTATCCAGCCGGGTCCCGCCTCACTCAAGCAAAAGGATCGAACGGCTCATTCCACGTTTGCTCTTCATATTCCTCGCCCTTCACAACTCTATCCACCACGACGCCAGGCTCCCTCGCCTTGAAGATAATCCTCACTACCTCGATTTTCGATCCCGGTGCAAAGTCATCGAAAAGCGCCATCGCCGTCTTGCGCGCAAATTCGTCGTTAATGGCGCTCCGTAACCCTGGTCGCGCATCAGGCACGAATTGGTACGAATCATATTTCAGCTGAATGCGTAGTGTCAAGCTTCGCAGCTCACGGAAAGAGCAGAGGATCTTCTGGGCCTTTGTAGGCCAGCGCGAGCGCTCGTAGGCTCTTGTGTAGTCTGGCTGCAAGCGCTCAAGACCTTTTACTTGGGCAAGCCCCTCTCGTAGACCCGTCGCAAGCACCCAGAGCGTACTGTGCTTGCGCTCCTGATACATGTCAACGGGTACGTCTAATTCCTGCAAGCATGGCGCATATTGACGCAGCGCGCTTACATCCTTTACGCTCCAACTTTCGCGCATACCAAGCCAGACGATCAATCTTTTCAAGCTCGCTCCATGCTTGCACAAGAGTGTAGGTCTGACTCGCTTCATCGCACTATCATCTCCCGTGAACAAAGTAACATCCTCCAGTGCATCAATAGACTCTAAGAACAGCCGTACCACGTTCAGATCCTTAGGGTCATTCCAGGTTACCCGCACACGACCGTAATTACGCCAAAAACCAAAGCGTAATCGTTTCAGAGCTACCACTTTGCCTGTCAAAGCAAACAGCAGATGTTGCGGCGCTCCATGTCCGAGATCTAGTTCGCGAAGACGACCCCAATCCATGGTGTGCGTCCATATTTGGCAATGCTCCGCGCTGAGCTCGTAGATATCGTGACAATCCAACACCAACCTCTCGAGGGCGGGGAATATGTCGCCTTTTTCGAGTTGCAAGTTCAGTGTGCCGGCTGTGTAGTCTGACGACGGCTGGCTCATCCTGCGTATGTGCAGTGTCAGGTCACGCGGATTCTCTCCTTCTATCAGACACTCTTTCAGAGCCGAGAACTCGGAGCGTGTATGCGGTATAAGTTGTTCGGCAAACACAGTAAAGGTGAGGGTGTGTAGTGATCGCGAGGAAAGAGCGGTTTTGTCCATGCGTACATGGTCAGGGCGGAGGGTACCGTAGATTAGGTCAAGTTTTATATGAGGAGCTGCACCCAACTGTTTCAAGATAGATGATGCGATCGGTTGATATGTTTCCCAACTGTCAAAGTGACCGTCAGTCTGACGTGCAAAGATGGGGTTACTGATACGCACACGATGGTTTCGAGGCTCGACATGCATCTCCATGCGTCTGCGAGCTTTACTGCCAGTACTTCCTCATCCGTGGGGCCGAGAACTAATGTCTTTACGAAACTGGCAAGCGGGTCTTTCTCGTCGCACAGTCTTCGCAAGATGCTCTCGCTGGCGACGCCTTCGCCATTCTCTTTAATGTGCATGCGTCGGAACAAAGCTGGTTCAGAAGCCTGTTTGCATAATCTGCACGTCATGCGCAAAGAGTGGAAGGCTTCAAGATCGTCACTGTGATAGAGCTGTCTGAATTAATTAGGCATTCGCAAGCACGACCCATATCGTGCTTACAAGGGTGAATCTCCGCTGCAAAATATCGGATGGGATACTTGAAAGGATCGTCTTGTGAGGCATCTCAAATGAAGTGTATTTCTTGGGGGCTTTGAAGTAATCAGCGTGGGTGGAACAATACACTATACTATTTGGTGTTGCACAAGGCAGCAAACTTAGATACAATGCATGAGCAAGGATGTGTTAAGCGTAGAATCGTTATCACGGGATAATCAGCGGGCATATTCCGGGGCTCGAAACCATCATAGCTCGCTGCCGTGAATCTACTCAAATATAGTTGCGCAAACCTCACTGCGCAGCATCGTTGCTACGTGTCTTCTTATACACCTCATACTGGCTTTCATTAGCGTATATCGGTCAATAATGCGTATAGTACACTCACTGGTCCCTTGTCGTATAATGCGTAGTACCTGCTAAGCGGATAGCCAAAAACGGTGGGGGCGTCGATGTTGCCGAATAACTTGGTCTTTCCAGTTGCGCCAATGCAGTAGTAGAAATTCGTGGTAGACCCGACGGCTGCATTAGCCGATATTGTTACCTGTGAATCGACGCCAAGATCCAGCTACCAGGAAGCATGAGTTATCTGAAGACGTGGTCATACAATCCCAGGGAAGACTTACAGCTGCATTTGAGACTTTAGAACTGTCGAAGACAATTCCGAACGTTACTTTGGGAATGCTATGCTTCAATGGCAATGGCTTTTCAACGGAAGTAGTGACGCGCCTAGCACGTACATGCGCGCTGTAATTTGGCCATCAGCGGCTAGATCCCAGTCAAATCTCGGTTGAGGACTGTCGACCTTAGGTGTTGTTGGAATTTTCTTTTCGTCAGGCGTGTCGTCTTCGCCGGAGGGCACTGGATAACGCATTGAGTAGTCGAAATTCGGGTAATTAACGCCATAAGTGGCGTTCCTTTTGTGTATAAGCTGACGAAACGTACAACACTAAGCCATGAGATGGTCAATAAACTCAAAGTTTCAGGGAAGCGTCGCCTGAGAGCGAGCCAATGATGCGGAAGTCGGGGCCAATAGTAACGATACCTGGGACGCAGAAAGTTGCGCCGAAGTTGTGAGCGCCGAAAAGCTCGATGTCCCCGGTAGGGAATGGAACTTTCCCAACTGCCTCAAATTCCAGTGCAGCGTTAACGCTGCCTTCGGTTCGAAACCACGCGCTAGATTCATCGAAGCTCTTCAGGTTGCCCAACTTTCCCTAGACCGTGTTAGCTGCTTGGCATCGTGAATTGCTCGCAGTACTCACAATAACAGTTACACCTCCGGCTGCCTTGATGTCAACGTCAAGTTCTGTCCATATCTTGAAATACAGTTCATCTGCCCTGTCGAACTGAGGACAATCTATCTTCTGGTTGATGAGATCAACAATAAACTTTTCCTATGCGGCACCAGTGATAGTAACCAAGAGTATTGGCGAGCAGTCTGACCTTAATGTTGTGCCGAACTCCATCGTATTTGATGTCGGACCCCCTTTGCCGGTCACACCATTCTCGGACATTACTTGACCACCACCTCTTATGCAGCTCGTCCAAAGGCACGGTGCGTTTCTCCAAATGCCAATTGTGCTCCAACCATGCTTTGTGATCCCCACCAAAGACAGACTCGACCTCTAGCTGGCGTTTGTTTACGCCTTTAGGTTTATCGGCAACTATCGACTGCCAATATCCAGGATCGTCGCTGTAGTCGATACCTCAAAATCTGTACTGTGACGACCGGGCGCATGCCGGAGTTGTAGAGGGTCATAGCATCGTCCATTTCAATGCCACGTCAATTTTGCCTTTCTGTATAAAGCTCAATGAGTATTGGTATATACATTCCCGTTCGACAACACAGTAGTTTTGAAGACTGGATGGTTTCAAGAGCAAGGGTCTGTCGTTGCTGAGGGCATCGAGTACTCGCGACTGGGCGGAAGCAGTCCTGGGACCGGTGCTAGCGGCGGTGGAGTGGTCTGGCTAGTGTGGTGTTGGCGTGCGCGATACTCTTCATGCGCCTCTGTGGATCTGGGTTTTCATCGCGTCGAAACGTCAAAAGCGCGTCTTGCGAACTCATAGATTGATCTTCGAAGGACGAAAGTGGTGGATGTGGAGAGCGCGATGCACGATTACTGTGGGTGATAGCACGACCCGACGTCGCGGAACGGCTCCGGTGTTGAACCTCGGGTTTCTTCGATGGAAGACGTCCTGATCGTTTGTCTATGTCGCCTTTCCATCAAATGGCTCTGCATCATGTGTGAGCGATTACTGGTCATGGTATTTCGGACGCGGAATTGATCCGGATCATTAGCTACGACAAAACGCAAATTCTGAGGAGGCATTTTCGTTCGGGAGGATGGATCTTTGTCTGTCATCGAGGCGCAGAGTAGGGAGAAGATGCGTGGAATCGCTTTGGTGTTGGCATGAAATAAACGGGATTCTGAAAGCGGTTCAAGAAACCAATCCCTGTTCATCTAATAAAGTGGCTTAGTCAATAACGCGGCGCTAACGTGTTCTACTAGTAAGTGGCCACCACCAGTAACCGGCCAGCCCCACCAAAACGCGTGACGCTCTCCGTACAATAGATCCACCACCACGCAGTCAAATTTTATAAGGTTTTAGATTAAGATAGATTAGACAGCTTTACATGACGTCCTAATGTGACCTTGTACGTGGCACTTGCTACACGTTGGTGGTACTCTTGTACGTGCTTGAGTGGGCTGTGGCCTGTCCACCTCTACTACACTGTTGTCTGCCTCTCTAACAAGATCTTGACCTTGTTGGGCTTGGAGCACCCCTCCTCTAGCTATATACCGTCTACTTTGTTAACATTTTTACTTCTAGCGGTAATTTAAAGCACGTAGCTTTACATTCTCTTCAGCAAGAATTGTTGTAGACTGCATAGCAAGCTAACAGCCCTTAACAAGCTAGTAGATAGCTTAGCTTGTTAGGCTGTTAGACTGTCGACAGAGCATGTCACGTACAAGTCTAGCCTGGCGTTGAAGCTAGTCTGTCGTGTGTGGAGTTTCAGCTGTTAACGTCGCCCCACTGTCAGCGTCTGTCTGTGGTGGTGACGGTGTTCTAACAATCGTGAGGGACGTCAAGACACGCTCTAGACTGAATAGGATAAGACCAGTCACTAGAAAACCAGCTTTGACGTTAGAATCAGACAGGGCTTGCATACGGATCTTCTTGTATATCTATAGAAAGTCAAGCTTGTCTATATAATAAACAGACTGCCGTACAAGGTCAGCCACCTCATATCTATACAACGTCTTAAGAGGGGAGTAGCAGCCAACATCAAGAGGCTAGAGGAGGTGGGACGTGTGGGGTAGCATACACAGAGTGATGATCTTGTCGTCTGTACAAAACTAATCAAACTCTAGCGTAGCGTGGCTGTTGTGGCCGTCAAGAATGAGTAGTCACCACGCGCCAACGGTACACGTCTTAGTGTGTTGGTCAAAGTGCTTTACCCACTCAAGACCAAGCTCATTAGTCGTCCACCCATTGTCACTGACTGCGACAGACCAGTCTAGTAGGAGATCTTGATACCAGCTTGCTTAGTGGAGCTTGGCAGCCAGTATCACGAACGGTAGAAGACACCAGCCAGACGCGTTGATACACTCGATCGCTGTGACCCACTCACACAGTTACTAGGTTGTACGGTTGTCGCTCGACCAATTATGTCAGAGCTTGTGACCACCTTAGACGTAGCAGCCACTCCTATTATAAAGCCTGTCTTATCAAAGTTGTATACGTCTTGATCGTTAACGCCGTACGTGACGCGTGTATCCTGTACGAGCTTGAACCATGACGAGATATAGACAGGATCCTCACAGCGGGCACGTTGTGAGTAAAACTTTCTGTTCCACTTTGTCTGGAGCTCTAACTGCCGCTTGACAAACCATGACGCCTAATTCTTGCTAAGTAGGGGAGGAGGTGGAATTTAGCCGCGCGCGCAGAGGAGAACGTCTCTTATTCATCGTACGTCAATAATATAGGGTGGAAATCTATATTAGTTAAGGTTAAGTATCCATTGTACGAGAGACTACTCCTCGTAAGGGCTTAGCTTAAGGTTGACAGACGTTGTCTCGTGTTTTAGGCGGATACCATTAAGATGGCGGTAGAGAGTTGTGCAGGGCACCTTGTATAGTGAGGCAGCCTTTAATTTTGACTTTACACGTCCTGATTGAAAGGCAAAGGTAGCAAGGTCACATTGACCATCTTTTAAAAGAGTCTAAGCACGTTGTGGTTGAGCCATCGCGGTTAGGATGATGGTGTCTTCACGCGTTTTGGTGGGGCTGGCCGGTTACTGGTGGTGGCCACTTACTGGTAGAACACGTTAACGTTAACGTAGTGTTGAAGATAGCTGCTTACCTCATTATCAGAGAAGGGAACTCTAAGAGCTGGAAGAATAGCGATGCCGCTGCGCTGACAACAATGCCAAACTCTTTATCGGTTTTCTCCATAGTAGATCGCAAGCTCTAGGAGTACCATTCCGAACTTGGGCACGTCATTATTGGTCTCTCAGCGATTGAGAATGTAGGTGGTGGATATGTGGCACTCCGTTCCAGGAACTTGTTGCACCAAAAGTACTCGACTTCAGCTCAAACAGAAGGAGACGGCTTGGAGACAGACAGTCGCTTGCGCAAACTGTCCACGAGATCATCAAGATCCCCATCGACGCTCTCTCAGACGGAAGGCACATCTCGAACCAAACTAGCCAATCGGTTCTCGTGGGGAAGGACACGGCAAAATGGACTCGAGGACAATGGAGCATATTGCATACATGCCACTGGTATACGGTGAGGGCGAAGACAATGCAATGAGGCGGTTGAAGAAGAAGGCACATGAGACCGAAGCTCAAAGCCAAGACCGCGAAAAGAGACTTCTTGCCATCCACAGCTGGCTTTGTGCGCCAGATCCGATTAAAATAGAAAGTCGGTGCGGCGTCTCCCTTACGGCTGTGTAGATTTCCTGGGTGTGGCACAAGCATGTGCCCCGCCATCGTCGAAACCTTGCCGCAGGAATTCGGCACTGATAAATCCATGCCAAGTCTGTGCCGATCAGTGCTGGTCCCTCGCGAGCGATTCTCCTCTCCTGTTCAAGCGAACAGATATGCTACCCGGTGTGACAGTGTACCTGAATTTGGCTGTCTGGTAAGGAGTCGTGACAAACGCTCCTGGTTGTCAAAACGACGCCTTGTCAGTCGCGACCAGTATCGATAACCATTGTCGATCTAGAATTTAAAGGGCCATCAACGATGTACGGAGCCTCATCTACCTGCCTCACATTCAACTGACAGCTTAGCTTCACCAATGGCTCCACTGATAGTGAGCAAGACTTCGCACGACTCCTGATTGCTCTCAACAAAAGGGTTTTCAAGCGATCTCGTCAGACATGACTGTGCTGATGCTCCCCAGTCCCTCCTGTGAGATGCCTGCTAACGCCAGCGCATTGAGTGCCGATCCAGCTCGAAGCTCAGCGTCGTGACGCATTCTCAACGTTCTTGAACTGACATGTAGCGCATGTCAAGAGATGTACAAAAGCCACCAGTTTACATTTGTCTACAAACGTGCATTCAAATGCTGGCTGCTACTCGGCGGAGCTAACAATTTCGTCATCACATTGATGTCGGGTATCTGTTCCAATCTATCCACCATTGCTATGAGAGTCTCTCGCGCCGATTCAGGCATTGGCTCAGCTGAGAACTCCCAGCATCGTCGGAATTTGGTGAGATGCTGGTCACGACTGAGACGCCGAGACGGACTTGCCAGCATTTGAGAACATTGAAACGTTTTAATATCACCGTTCACTGTTTCAAAATTTACGCTGACTGGTACCAGAGCGTTTGGATCGGCCTGACTGTCAGAAACCATATGTATGCGTTTCGCAAGCTCATGCGTGGCAGCGTCAGTAAGTTCACAGCCTCGATAATGCGCGAGGTCGATTGTACCGTGCATGAAGACTTTTGCACCGACATATGACATACAGAGTCGTGCATAGTTGGGAGAGGGATTTGGCAAGTCTGGTCGAGAGCACAAGCGGGCTGTCACGGGCGGTCCCTTGATTATCACCCTCCTCACCTCCTCTGGTGAGATTACCGAGCCATCAACTTTCTTCCTGAGCTCCTTTAAGGCCTCGATTCCGGCGTGTGTTGCTCTTCCTGCTGGCCAGGGTTTGTGGCTCAGCTCGCTGATCAGCCATCGCTTGCCGTCCAAGCAGTTATACGTTTCAGCTAGGTTCCAGGGTGTTGGTCCTTCGAACAGTCGAAAATACCCATAAGGACCTTCGAAGACGTCAAGAGGCCCAGGAAAACCAGCCCCGGCCAATTCACAGGATTGAACGGCAGCGCGACCATTGAGACCGACTTGCAAAGGTAAGGATGTACTGCCTTCGACATGCGGCTGTAGCGTGCCACTAGTCTGCGCGTATTGGATACCAAAAGCCTGGACGAGGCTTGCATGAGGCAGACCCATCAGTCGGCCCACTGCCGCTGTTGCTCCAAAGCCTCCCGCCGTGGCTGGACGAAAAAATGTCATTGCTGACTTTGATGCAATGCCAAGTCCAGCGGAGACATTTACGCCAACAGCGATGGCTGTGATCAGATCCTTTCCGCTAACGCATCCTGTCTTTTCTGCATATGCGAGGGCAGCTGGCAAGGTTGTTGCTAGCGGGTGCAACACCGCGCCCTCGTGAACACAGTCGTACTCCTGGCAATGCACTTGATACCCATTTGTTAGTGCAGCCATTCCAACTGGAAGTCGTATGCTTCGGCCCCATACTGCTGCTTCTTGGCTTGAACCACTCGACATGCCGAATGTGAGCAACTCATCCGCACCATATGCTGAAGATCCAGCGATCCCAACCCCAAAGGTGTCCAGGATGAAGACTTTTGCTTGTGCGACTGCGTCTTCTGTGAGGTCCTCAAAGCGTGTTTCCAGTGCATGAGCGGCGAATCGCTTGGACAATAGGAGTGGGCTCTGCTCAGGACCTGCCATAGAGACAAAGGTGGATGAAACTCGTTACAGATGAGGTTTTGGGCAAATTGGAATCCGAACAGACTCTTAACAGCATACTGAAGTGTTCCCCGCCTTGACGCGGAGGACGTCGGCAGCGCGCAGTTCCCTGGTATCTTCGCATCCATGCTTCCGTCGGGAGCCGGTTCCGATGTTGAAGTCTTCAGAGATAGCCGTTCTTCTGCCGACTGTGGTAAACCAAGATGACGCTATGGTAGCCGAGTCGCAGAGAGGACTGGTCAGAAAGCGACTCAGATTCCTTTCGGAACACGGGCATGCGTAACTGGGGGTCATGTACTGGTATACCACGGAGATACCGCTTCGAACGCGGGGAAAGCTTATCAAGAATGGTGTTTCAATCTTCATTATCGGAACAGAGCTCAATTGTACCCTTATCACGCATGCAGGTTTCCGCCCCCAAAGCGGACATCTGATGGCTAGCGACTTGCAGCGTGGTTAAGACCTCAGTGCGCAATGCATACGACTTCACTATGCATTCGCCTGATACATCGCTCACCGGCACCATCTCATCGAAATTACGACCGACATGGAAAAACACATCAATCCTACCGATCTCCCGAATAAGGAGGTGTCTACGACAATCAATGAAAACATTTTTATCGATCCGGCGAAGGAGCGCAAGCTGTTATGGAAGTGTGACCTGTTCCTCACTTCCCTATTGACGCTGGCATTTCTCTCTGCCTACCTCGATCGATCAAACATTGGAAATGCTGCTATTGCCGGCCTGCTTCCGGATCTCAATATGAACAAGCAACAGCTTGCTAGTATGTAAACACGCCTTCTATAGATCATCACTTCTGATAGCAACCAGATGCTGTACTCTTCTTCTATGTAACCTACATACCATTCGAACTACCAGGCTCGCTCCTGGTCAAGAAAGTTCGACCTAGTAGACTGCTCCCGATATTCGTGTCAGGCTTCTGATTCAACAACTAGGATCTAGCTGACATATGGTAGACTCGGATGGAGTGTGACATGTTTGGGTGTTGGGTTCATGACTAATGTGCCACAATTTTACGCTTCCCGTTTGCTTATAGGATTATTTGAGTCTGGCATGTATCCTGCCTTGGCTATCACACTCACGTACGTCGTTCGTGTGTTCCTCTGGAGACTTTCCTTTGCTGAATCAGCTCAGAACATTCTATACCCGCGAGGAACAAGCTCGTAGATTTGCGTATCTCTATCTTTCCGTAGGACTTTCCGGTGGCTTAGGTGGTCTCTTTGCGTTTGCGCTACTGAAGCTCGATGGCACTCACGGAATCGCGGGCTGGTAAGTTATATCCAAGGTTCGAACACCTCACACACTAAAGAATTCCAGGCGATGGCTTTTCATTGTCGAAGGCGCCGCAAGTATTGGCATTGCATTCATATTATGGCTCTGCATGCCCGACAACTACCAAAACGCCAAATTCCTCAATGATGAAGACAAGGAAATCTGCCGCCTGCGTGCCATAAAGCACGATCAGTACATGCGGCTCAATGAAATATTCGACAAGAAAGAAGTCGTCAAAGCCTTCAAGGACAAGAAGATCTGGATCAGCTCATCCATTCAGTTCTTTGGTGATATCTTGTCGTTTGGGATCTCAACGTTTATGCCTTCCATCGTCAGGTCACTCGGATTCGACTCTGTCATTACCCAGCTTCTCATTGCACCGATTTTCTTCGTGGGTGTTGCAATCTACATCGCAATCTCGTTCTGGTCAGACAGTGCCCAGAAACGATCATACTTCATGGTTCCAGGCGCGCTAGTCACAGCACTTGGTTACGCCTTACTCTCTTTCGTACCTATGAAGAATCGAGCAGTGCTTTACTTCGCCTGCTACTTGGTAGTACCAGGTCTTTACGTGGGTCTACGTCGAGCTGATATGAGCAGCACACGCTAACAGTCGTGCAGGTAATGCTCGGACTCAACTACGTCTGGATGCTGAATAGCCACGCAGGATATTACAAGCGTGCCACCGCTATCGGCATCAATATGACCGTTGGCAACTGCGCCGGATTGATCATCGGGCAAATATACAAAAAGCAGACTTCGGAAGGTCGCTATCTTGAGGGAACAGCAACCTCTCTAGCTTCTGCGTTGACTTGCGTATGCCTTATCACGATTCTCTTTCTCTACAAGAAGCGCCAGAACAGCATCCGAGACGCCTTGAGTCTAGAGGAGAGGCAGCAATGGATCGATCAGGGCAGAACAGGCGATGCGCATCCTGATTTCCGATTCATTTTGTAAAGAGTTGGGAAAAGTACTACTACAAAAGGCGAAGTACTACTGCATAAGCTTAATTCCTTACCTACTACTGCCTAGTGTAACAAGCCAGGCTATCAGAGTGATTAATCCTAACCCAACAGAGTCGTAGGTATATTAGGTATAAGAAGAGTATAGAATTTAATAGCAAGGGTAGGCAGTTAGGCAAGATAATATAGATATAAGTCTACAAAGATAGTCAAAGTATCCTTAGACAGACTACGACTAAGCTAGTTCTACAGCTACTCTAACTATTACTGTGTGTTAGAATAGGAGTAGAAGTAAGAGTGTACTATTACGGGTCAACAAAGGAAGCTCTAGGTAATTACTCTACCTTAATTACCTTAACTAATAATAACTATTAGTACTAATACCTTTAGAGTTATCTAACTAGACAACTATATTACTAGAATTATATAATATACTTAGTATACTAAACCTACTATATAAGCTTAACTCCTTACCTACTACTATATATATTGGGTTTCCGACTTTGGCTGGCAAAGTGCCCAAAAACCGGTCTGTGCGTAGGTGGCCTGTGCGGGAACATCAAAACTTTAGACAG